>JAQFJA010000006.1:9137491-9148851 GCA_029874485.1 Naso brachycentron
ACATTATGGTTGATACATATGACTAAACCTGTCCATGCATTGTTTTATGCACTGAAAATAAAATTAATTGTTAAATGGACCCATGAAATAAATATCTAATTATATTTTTTAAAAATTTAAAAGGTGGTTGGAGTGAAGGATTTTTTTGTTGTTGTCAAGTAAAACCTATAAAATAGTAGGTTTTTTAAAAATAATTAACATTGTTGTAATGATTAAGAATTATGCACATTAGATTTTTTTTTCTGATGTAGCACTTATGAGTTAAGATTAAAATTTTTTCCTCCCCTGGACCCCATCTGCATCAGGACTACATGAACCCTTTGCACAATTTTCTTCCATGAATAGGTCTCATTTAGACTCAATGAATGAGACTCTGACCAAGCTCATGCAAAATCCAACAATGTTGACATCCTCTAGGCAATGTGGCGTCTTTGAGAAAGCTTCTTTCTGGGTGAAAGAACTCTTGAAAGAGCCATTTATAGTTAATGACAAATAGTTAAACTAAAAACGGTTCCTTCAGAGGATTTTTGAGGATACATGAGTGCTCCTATTTTTACCTTGTGGCCCTTTTAGTTTCAGTTCATGTTGCTTTGCAAAACAAAAAAGTCACATGATAGTTTAATATCAAAAGACCGACATGCCAGGAAAAGTTGCACAATCCGACTTCCATGTGCAGCTCCGTGTCTGATGGCAAAATTTATCTGCAGTTTCATCTGTTGCTTAACAATAAGAAGTTTTGAGTGTTTGGGATTTTTTTTTTCAATTCAGTAGAACAAATAACATCCATGCTGGAGACATATTTCCAGATGCTTAATGCATATGGAGGACAAACGCCATGAATGTTAAGTATTTACCTTCCACCCCCAAAAAATTGTCCCAATTGTCTTTACCATAAAGACAGGACTAGCCTAACAGCATGAAATGAATGTGGCGAGATCATTTATGCAACACTAACCCTAACTACTGCAGCCGTTTACTGCACATCTGCATGTCTGCATGTTTTTGCTGCAGCTCTATGTGTGCGTCCGTGTGTGTGTGTGTGTTTGTGTGTGTGTGTGTGTGTGTGTGTGTGTGTGTGTGTGTGTGTGTGTGTGTGTGCGTCTGTAATGCACATTGACTCTGTTTCTCGTTATCTAGTCAAGTCAGCATGAATAAAAGCTGAGGGAGCACAGTGATTTAGTAATTAATATTTTACTCCGTCTGCCACTCTGCTTGGAGACTGAGAGAGAGAGAGAGAACAGAGAAGGGTGAGAGATACGATAAGGGGGTTCACACAAAGAGATGAAGAGAGTCGAGCAAAGAAAGACCAATAGACTGATTCCACCTACAAGCCTCTCAGTTAAGATGGACAGATAGGAGGGGAAACAATGTGATGTGCGTTGTGTAATCAGGGTTGTTTCGGAGGCGTCGCTGCAGATGGGCTGAATTCTGTTCCCTGCTGAAGACAGAAAGTGTGGCTTTGACAGATCCAGCTGACTCTCTCCCTCTCCCTCTCCCTCTCTCTCCTGCTCTCTCCCTGCCTATGTCAGAGTGTTGTGACAGGCGAGTCGTCGGTGTTGTGGGAGTAGCAGTCTTAAAGTGCTCATTATCCTGTAAGGCTTCATTCTGGGGGGCAAACAAAGGCTGCTGTGAAATTGCAGCCTGTGCCTCCTCGCGGGTCATACAGTATATTCCATGCAAACACATGCACAGTCCATAACTGCTACCTTCAGTATTCCTGCTCGACAAACACGGCACTTGTAGATAAAATATTGATGCTGATAAACACACAGGTGCACCTGAACACAGCCAATCCAGCTGCAGGTCTGTGGCTTAGATGCTGAATGACACAGGCGATAGCGGATGTTTACAAACCTAAACTAACCTTACATTATAAAGTTAATCATTTTGAAATATGCCCCTTACACAGTCAGCTGTGCGACCATTACAGAGCATAAAAATTTAGAGAAATTATGTGTAACTGGCTGACGTTTTTGTAATTAGGTGGTCACCGATAGAGATTCTCTGTTTTCCAGGGAGTTATTAAAATACTGAATACTGCGGGATCTTTAATAACTAGAGTTTCATCAAAATATTAGATCTTCAAATAAACTCAGTGTTTGAGTTGAGTTCAAATTCAAAAATTACAGTTATACAGAGAACTTCCCTCTTTCCTCTGCCTCTATCTGTCTCCAATCAGTGTGCAAAGCACATTATGGCACACGTGATCTTTGGCCTTTCTTCTTTGTTAGCAAACTTTATAGGAAGAACACTGAGATAGTTTGGAGATGACAGTGTGGCGCGTTAGAGTTTTACGTTGCATGTAGAGGAACAGTAAATCAGTCTCTGCTCCGTCTATGGGTGGTGTAAGTGACCGCTGTGTGTCCTCCAGGCCTTGAAAGAGTGCCAGGTTTTTGGGAAGCAACATTATCAGGCAGGTAGTGCCAACTGTTCAAGCAGCTGTTTGTTTTTTTTGGACAATACGGTTTTGCAATGAGTACAGTGCATTTGTACCAGGACCATCGTCTTTACCGAATGTTTCCTCCTTTAGGTAACAGATTCTCGCTGACCTCCTTCGGGGCCCTTTACATCTCTGATGTTCAGAAGGAGGATGCCCTCTCAACATACCGGTGCATCACCAAACATAAATATAGCGGCGAGACGCGTCAAAGCAATGGAGCCAGGCTTTCTGTAATGGGTGAGCAGCTTGGGTTTGTCAGTTCACCGATGTAAGTGTGATAATTTAATTTGTCTTGACCAAAAAATAACCCCATCTCTACTTCCAGACCCCAACGAGTCCTCACCAACCATCCTGGACAGTTTCCAAGCAGGGGAGGTGTACGCGGGCCAGAGTATTGAGCTCCCCTGCATAGCGGGAGGTTACCCCAGCCCCACTGTGCGCTGGCTCAAAGATGGCCGCCCGCTGCCCTCAGACGCCCGCTGGACACGGCGTTTGACAGGGCTGACCATCAGTGACCTGAGGCAGGAGGACAGCGGCAGCTACGCATGCGAGGTCACCAACAGTTTTGGCTCAAAGGAGGTGTCTGGACAGCTTCACGTGATAGGTGTGTGAGCACAACTACACACACACACGCACATATCCACAGACAACCTGACAGACTCTCACGCTGTCTTCTCAGTGAGTCAGCCTGGCAGACGGACACATTCACAAACTCCTCTCCTTTTGGTTTGGAGGCACCCATATAAGTCGTGTCTGTAACAAACGCGTGTGTGTGAGCGGTATGATGCCCCGTCATATCAGGCCTCACAAAGAGAGACGGGGCGATAATTCACTGAGACTGGATCCGTAACACAGCTGCCAGCACAATTCACCATCAGAGAGACGGAGGGTGAGGAAGACGGAGATAAATATGAGGGGTCACAGAGGGGTCGATCAGACATCCAGACAGTGCTGGAATGACATTATCTGCAATGTAATAACAAGATAATAGGCGAGGAGATAAATGCACGTTGTTTAAAGTATACAAAGAAACAAAGAGCGGAGGAGGCGAGACAGAGAATAAAGGCGGGAGAATAAAGAGGCGGTAGGCTTTGCCAGTGGGCACATCATGGCAGCACACTCTGTGACTCTGACAGGTTGAGGGGGGGTTGGGAGGCACAGAGATGCCCCCCAGCACACACCACCAGCTGCCTTATTGCTCACTGACATTTTCGCGCACACACGTACATACACACTCTCTCTCGCGCGCACACAAAAGCACACGGACACACTGACACACACAAGTGGACAGAGATGTGAAGAGATATCTCCAGCTGCTTTTTTAATGAGTGCGTCGAACTGATTGAGTCGCCACCGCTGATTGTGCTCTCTCTCGTTTCCTCCCCGTCTCAGTGAATGTAAATGACTTCTGTGTGTATGAATCCGTGCGTCACATTCTAAATCCAGTTGAACCGTTTCAGAGTCATTAAGGATATCATAAAATTGGTCTCACTTGACACAACTAGATAAAGGATATAAAATTAAAAAATAAATTAAATTTTGTAAATAACAAATATATAGATACAAGTTGCTTTACAGGGGAAAAAAAGAGAAAATATGCATCTCATGGATTTTCTTTGATCCATTATCCGTTTGTGTTCTAACAAACAACATGCTTTATTCCTTCAGATCCACTACGAGTGACTTTGTCCCCTAAGAATTTAAAAACTGGCATCAGCAGCACGCTGTTCTTCACCTGCACTGTAGAAGGCTCCCCAGAATACACCATCACCTGGTACAGCAACACAGAGCCCATCGTCCCCGACCAGCACATCTCCATCCAGGGACAACACAACGACACCCTGCAGATCACTGCAGCACAGAAGTTCCACTCCGGGGCCTACCAGTGCTTCGCCTCCCGAAAGGGCCACACTGCTCAGGACTTTTCCATTATTCTGCTCGAGGGTATGTGGAAAAGCTTTACTTCTACTGTTGACTTTTATTCTCTGTCTGAATAGTGTGGCATAAATTGTTTAACATTACAAACTTCATTCATTGGTGCATACGTATTACACAACAGAGCTGGGGTTTTTTTTTAACAAGTTATCATATTTTGACTCTAAAAATGCAGCAGAGATGGTGACATAAACTTAACTTGGACTTAAGCTAAAAGAAATAAAGTTGCTGAACATGCAACTTTGTCTTCATGTCCTTCTCTGTCTCATCTTCTCTCTCTCTATGCCTCCTCTCAGATGGTACTCCTCGGATTGTGTCTTCCTTCAGCGAGAGGGTCGTGAACCCCGGCGAGCCTTTCTCCCTCATGTGTGCAGCCAAAGGAGCCCCGCCTCCCTCCATCACCTGGACCCTTGACGACGAGCCCGTAGTGCGAGACTCCACCTACAAGACCAGCCAGTACACCCTGTCAGATGGCCTGACCGTGTCACACGTCAACGTCAGCAGCCCGCTCATTCGAGATGGGGGAGTGTATCGTTGCGTCGCACGCAACTCGGCCGGTAGCGCCGAGTACCAAGCGCGCATAAACGTAAGAGGTGCCTGTCTGCTTTTCAATATAAATTCACTCTACACCTGACTCTATACAAACACACAAGGGCTAGTGAGAGGCATAGATCACTTTGCATTTCACAAACAATTATCTATCTGTCTATCTATCTATCTATCTATCTATCTATCTGTCTATCTATCTATCTATCTATCTATCTATCTATCTGTCTGTCTGAGGTTAATTTAGAAAATACACAAAATCACTTAGATACACAGAATTTTTGATTAGACTAAAATCAACAATATCCTCAATCACATTTTAGCAAAGGGAGCATAACTAACCTCCCTGTCCACCTGTCAACTTGCCCCAATCACTCTTTCCTTCAACCTTTATCTCTTCACCTCCTGTCTCCGTGGCTGCTCCCTTACTCTGTCATGACCTCCTTCACCTCATCTGCCCGTCTCTCCGACCTCTGTGTGTGTATGTGTGTGTGTGTGTATGTGTGTGTGTGTGTGTGTGTGTGTGTGTGTGTGTGCGTCTCTCTCTGTCTCCTCCCTCCATCCCCTCCCTCTCTTCCCTGTGTCTCCAGGTCCACCCCGAATCAGACCCATGCGGGACATCACCGCAGTGGCGGGCAGGAACACGTACATAACGTGCCGTGTGATTGGCTACCCATATTACTCCATCAAGTGGCTGAAGGACGGCATGCAGCTGCCTGATAATCATCGTCAAGTGGTGTTTGAGAACGGCACCCTGAGGCTGACGGACGTGCAGAAGGGTGCGGACGAGGGTACCTACTTGTGTAGCGTTCTGATCCAACCCCAGGTGTCAATCAACCAGACCGTTCACGTCACTGTCAAAGGTAATTTTAAAGAGAAGACTGAATGTAAAGGGATACACTGCACCAGGAAATTATTTTTTGGTAAAAATCATGACATTAGGCTGCAGTCAAGACAGAGTGACCCATATCCGACTCGGATGTACTAAAGTTTCACCCTCTTTTTTATACAATATTCATGTACTTGCGCTTGTGGTTGACATTTCTTTGCACACATCACTTTATCCAAAATACAAAATGTCTCCTAAAACAGTCGTGACAAGGCAATCTGTCCAATGTAGCTTAAATCACAAAACATTAGTTCTTTTGGTGCCTTTCATTAACTAGTCATTACAAACTGGAGACACCAGTGTTCAAAGTTGTGCAGTAATGACGGAGCTCAATGGTGTTTTACGATAGATTTATGATTCAGTGTGCGTCTGTATTTTGTTTAGTCTGTGAGTGGGGTAACGATGGTTCAGGGCAGCTGCAGAGGTGTTTAAGGGTGTGTGCGTGTGCCTGCGTGTGAGTGTGTCTCTGATTTAATTAGATGAATAATAATGAAGCCTAGATTAAATCCCCCAGATGTCTCAGCTGTAGTACCCCCACCCCAACCTCCATCACTATGGCAACGGAATGACTTCCTCTTGCCAATTGGACTCTAACCAGAGCAGCTATTATGGGCTGCAGGAGATGGGGGCTGAAGGGGGGGTGGGTGGGTGGGGAGAAGAGGTGTCCACTGGCCAATGACCTTCTCTCTCTCTCTTAGCATTGCTCCAGATGGCCACACTGTCACTCTTCCACATCCATCGCTGCCTTTATTCCACTCACTCTGTGCGCTCTTCCTCTCTTTTTTGCCCCAGTGCCACCCCTCATCCAGCCCTTCGATATCCCCTCTACCTCAGTGGGGAAGCTCATGTACATCGCCTGCGTGGTGTCATCTGGGGACATGCCCATACGCATCACCTGGCACAAAGACGGCCAGCTCATCGTGCCAGGCTCCGCCTCTGGCGTCGGAATAGAGACCAAAGAGTTCATGAGCTCCCTACAAATCTCCAAGGTGACACTGAAGCACAACGGAAACTACACCTGCATCGCCAGCAACGCCGCCGCCACCGTCAGCTGGGAAAGACAGTTGATTGTTACTGGTGAGGAATTGAGCAAAGGGAGAATGGCATAATGATGAATTAGGTCAGACTGGATGTGATATCTGATGTGCAGAGGGAGTTTAGAATTGCACATCGTTTGCTAGGAACACTCCCATTTTCTAGCTTTTACTGTAAGACTTTTTTTGTATGTTAATCAAAACTTTTTTGTTTCTCAGTGCCACCACGTTTTGTGGTGCAGCCCAACAATCAGGATTGTATTTACGGCAAAGCTGGAGTTCTTAACTGCTCTGTGGAAGGTTACCCACCTCCAAAAGTCATGTGGAAACACGCCAAAGGTAAAACCAGCACATCACCAAGACAACATCTACAACAAGACCACATGTTCAAGGAAAATTAAGGTGCCAAGATGCATTTACGTTGTGTAATGTGATGCAGGTGTAGGAAACCCTCAGCAGTATCACCCCGTCCCCCTAACTGGCCGCATCCAGATCATGTCAAACGGCTCCCTGCTCATCCGACACGTGCTTGAGGACGACAGGGGATACTACCTCTGTCAGGCCTCCAATGGAGTTGGCTCAGACATCAGTAAGAGCATGATCCTCACTGTCAAGAGTAAGTGTCAATCATACTCTCTTATGCTTGAACACACTTCCTTTCATAACCTCATCTCCTGGACTGTACATGCACTGTACACAGAGACAAGCCTTTGCTTTTTAGAGGGGAATCAGCTCTTCTAAGATGCACTTTTGCCCCAGGCTACTGTGGCCTGTACTGAACCCAACAAAACCTTGTCTCTCCTCTGCACACCCTTAACTGAGGTATCTTTGCTATTGATTGATGCATTCCGGCTGCTGGTCTGTGTGCTTCTGAATGTTTGGTGGGGAAAAGGGCTAATGAATTAGTGATGAAAACAAAACCGCAGGAACCCCTTCAATCAATAATCTATGTCTGAGGAAAAAAAGTGGAAACGAATCAGGAGGAGAAGAAGATGGCAGATGGGGAGGAGGTAGAGTGCGAAGGCCAGCAGGGCTTGAAGCGTGAAATGAGAATGGAGGACAAAGTGCAGAAAAAGAGATGTCTATACATCTGTAATATATCCTCAGCCTCCAATATCACATCCCTGTTCCCTCGTCTCATTACTCCATATAATATCATTTGTCACACTGACATGTGTCTGCGTTTCTGCTCAGTTCCTGCCATGATAACCAGCCACCCCAACACCACCATGGCGAGAAAAGGCCAGACCAAGGAGCTGAACTGCACGGCGCGGGGCGAGCAGCCCATCATCATCCGCTGGGAGAGAGGAGACACCGTCATCGATGCCGAGAGGAACCCACGCTACTCCATCACCATCAACAAGAAGGGGGATGAAGTCATCTCTACCCTTAAGGTCAGATACAGACAACAACACCTGGCAGATGTTCTGTCCCATAAAATGTCCCAAACTTTTATTTCTATAAAGAGGCAGTGTTGGCAGATTTTTACAGTGTGATAAGGTTTCCTGTGTACAATTTGCAAAACAAGGCCACATAAGGCAGTTCAAGTCACTAATGCTCAAGCAGCAACCTCATAAATGGGGCTAATAAACGAAGTCAAACAGAAGCGCCAAAAACTGCTGTTCCTTTAAGGGCCACTTGAGGCTCGTTCCAAAAACAAGTCAATCCCCATAGGGTCCCACAATAAAATGTAAAGTGCATCTCAGAAATAAACATGTAAAAATCTGAGTAGGTGTCAAACAGCCATTGGTAGCAATGCGTGTCCTCCCAAGCCCCACCTTCTTGTCCAAAATAAGGTCAATTATGGCTCCCAAAAATCTAAGATCAAGATGTCCATAATGCCAAACTCAAAGCTTTAACATATTAATGTTATTCTACAAAGCAATTGGTGATATCACGGTGACTCTGTCCATTATTTATTCTACAGCCTATGTCAAAATAATAATGATAATGCTACATAAGAAATTAGAAAAGCTTAATACTACTCTCTTACCTGCCCGATAAATGTAAGGCTACAGCAAGCAGTTGGTTAGCTCAGCTTAGCATAAAGAGGATATAAGTAGATTTACTCTGTCCACAAGTGACAAACTATGCATTTCAGCACCTCTAAAGAGAATTTACATGTTATATTTCATTTGATTAGTGAGCTTTGAGGAGTTCAAAGAAATTTTGTGTCTTGAGGAATTTTTTTTTTCCACAGAGAGAGCCAGGTTAGCTTTATGTCCGTGTTTAATTATTTCTGCTAATTTAGGTTAAATAATGGCTTGTCTCCAAAAATGGGAAAGTACTCCTTTAAGTCACTACATTATGACAGTTAGTTTAGGTATTTTGTTAAATGAGGTAATATTTTATGGATTCACACGCTAGGCTCAGTGTAGGTTTAATTGTATCATTGCAGAAGATTTTTGTGAAGCATGTTACTGCTGCTGGATGTTTTTCTGCATTCTGTAACCTTTTCTCTGTTTGTGTTGATGCTCACAGTTGAACCCAGCCGAGCGAGGAGATTCTGTCTTCTTCTCCTGCCACGCCATCAACTCCTATGGAGAAGGTCGAGGGCTCATCCAGCTCACTGTGCAAGGTATCTCTACCACATACTGTGCATGTCTCACTAACTTCTTTAACTCACTCAAACATTGCGCCTAACAGCCTAGTTGGAAAATCTGATAAAGTCGGCTCTCAGTGTAAAAGTCTTATCCCCTCTCTCTCTCTCTCTGTCTATTTCTCTCTCTCTCTCTCTCTCACATACACACACAAACACACACACACACACACACAGAACCACCAGATCCTCCTGAGTTGGAAGTGAGGGAGGTGAAGGACCGGAGCATGAATCTACGCTGGATCCAAAGGTTTGATGGAAACAGTATCATCACCAGCTATGACATCGAGTACAAGAACAAGTCAGGTAGGGCTCCTAAATGTAAACTTGCTAGTTTTTGTTTGTTTGTTTGTTTGTTTGTTTTTTTGATTATGTTGTACATTATTAAAAATCTCAAACCTTTCCCTTTTGACAGACACCTGGGATCACATGTACACAACCAGGAACATCTCACCCACCAACAACCAGGCCAACATTGTAGAGTTGCACCCGGCCTGTGTTTACAGCATCCGCATGTATTCCTATAACAAGATTGGCCGCAGCCTTCCAAGCAAAGAGCTCACAATCAGCACTGAGGAAGCGCGTATGTGATTGCTTTCTCTTCTAAAATTCGCACTTGTCAGTTTTTCCCTTTTGACCTTCTTCACATTTTCTCTGTTTGAAAGTTGGCAATGAATGTTGACAGTAACACTTTATTTGACATCAACAGCACCTGACGGGCCGCCAATGGATGTAATCCTCCAACCAATGACTTCTCAGAGCATACGGGTCACATGGAGGGTAAAATCACTACTATGTGTATAATTATTCGGTGTTGCTTTTTCTGATTACCAGAGTTGTGGTGCAAATTACTGTAAAATGCCCAGTTAACATTTCAGTCTGTCGGTATAACAGTTCTTTCAAATATTAATACCAAAAACAACTACTCATCTGCAATAGAGGCTGATTATGTATCCTGTATGTCAGTAACTGCATTTTTTGTTTGTTTAGGCAAACCTAAACATTTATTGACACGCAACATTGCGACAAACTTTCATTCTTAAACAAGAAATAAGAGTTACCTGGTGCAAATGTGTGAAAATGCACACATGAACTGCTTAACAGTTTTAAAATGACAAAGTTGTGCGGTTACTCACCTGACAAATTGGATAAAAGAATTCAAAGGTTAAAGACATAAGTGAGAGTGGTTGCAGTAATGCAAACAGAGCTCAAACAATCCCTGGATACTTCATCATTAAATCGATTAGGAACCTTGTATTTATTTAGTTCTGTCTTATTATTGCTTTCAATAATGTACAAATTACTGCAAATTCCAAAATAACAGAGTTGCGAAGTTGCGCAGTGACTTTAATGCAGCTGTTTGAGTTTGAGGGGCACTTTAATGTTAATCACTATCCTTATGTTTCTTTCAGGCTCCTAAGAAGGAGCTGCAGAACGGTGTGATCCGAGGCTACCAGATTGGCTACAGAGAGAACGGTCCTGGAAGCAACGGCCAGTACAGCATAGTGGAGATGAAAGCTACAGGGGACAGTGAAGTGTACACCTTGGACAACCTAAAGAAGTTTGCCCAGTACGGGGTGGTGGTCCAGGCCTTCAACAGAGCTGGGACTGGTCCATCCAGTACTGAGATCAACGCTACCACACTGGAAGATGGTAGGAGAGCATCGAAGGATGAGGGAGGGATGGAAAAAAATGTAGATGGGAGGGTGGGATCTATCGAGAAATAGAAACTAAAGGATCCATAAAGCACATCACTTTGATTTGTCATAAAGAACAGAGGTACAATACCCAAATACAGCAACACGACAGCAGACACGTAAATTAATGCAGCTAACACACATACTGTATACAGACACATATGCACAAAAACTGGTAGAAATGAATTTGCAGCACATCCCCCATTCTTCTCTCCAGATC
>JAQFJA010000006.1:9149068-9162535 GCA_029874485.1 Naso brachycentron
CATGGTGGGAAATTCTCCCTTTTATACAGAAATACATGGACCCTCCCTGTCTGCATGGAGAGACATAATCAACAGTAATAGTGATTGTAATTGTTCAGAAAGGTAGCCTGAGCTGCTGCTGTCACCTCAAAGACGAAAATTGTCCTTCTTCAAATTTTATCCTCAACATCTCGGTTCACCCCACCCGCCTCATCTGCATTTTAACCCCTTAAGCTTTACAGTAGCTGCTCTACTATTCATGGTGCTCTGTCTCAGTGCTCTTCCTCCCCTCAACCAACACCCCTCAGCACCTCCTCTCCTCTCTGTCTGTCGTCTGTGCTCTGAAAGCTAGCACAAGAACAAGGAGCTATTGAGAGCTAATGAGAGTTTATTTGACTGATTTGTTTCATCAGAGATTGCCTGTGTGTTGTTGGTGATGCATATTCATTAGTTATTAGTGCCACAACCTTCTATGCAAGATCACTCAAGTCTTCCTAGCGACAGCAGTTGCCTAGGATTTTTGACAAGTAGAGATAACTAAAACAGCCTAAAAGTTCTTATATCTGAACTATGCTCCGCTAACACTCGCCTTCTGCTCTCTCCAGTGCCCAGCGAACCTCCGCAGAATGTGCGAGCCATCTCCGTGACGTCGGATGAGGCGGTGATCACATGGGCAGAGCCTCCACGGCTGACACTGCACGGTGTGCTGAAAGGCTACCGGGTTGTGTTTTGGTCCCTCTTCCCAGACGGAGGTGGGTGCTGTGGGGGCCAGGCCCAGTGGCCAATGCAGAGTAATTATCACCTATCTCATTCTACACTTCACCAACCCAGCCTCCCACCTGCCTTCCTCTCTGTCAGTGTTGTGAGTCAGAGCGTGTTAATGTGTGTCTTCGACTCTCTCATAAAGCACTTCCTGTTCCTGTTCGTCCCCCAGAATTTTTCCATGTTTTCCCTCTTTACTTTTTGAGATTTTTAACCCCATCAGTATTGATGGTTGATGAGATTACTGTTCAGTAGTTGACTGTGTTCGTGCCCCTGTGTCTGTTCAACCCTGTTTACTAAATTTTCATGAGCAAATACATTTTATGAGAAATAATGCACAGATAATATAAAAAAACACAAATGACATTTTAATGGTAATGTTGAAACTGCTAAAGGAATATAAGGTGCTATATGTAAGTTTTCTCTGCCACAGAATGTGTTTCTTCCTGCGGGTGGTTAAAATACACCCAGTATGCCGTGCTACTTCTTCATCCTGTAATACTGAACTGGACGCTTTCGCTATTCTGAGGTAGCGTCATGAGATGGGACAGGCCAGGGCTAGCTGGTTAGCATGCTAATAGATGTGATAGAAATAGAAGCAAAGCAAAACTTCACGTTGATGTTGCTCTCCAAAATTACAGATAGCTCTTGAGAAGTGAAGAATAAAGTTTGGTGCTGAACTTGCTGAACTTGAAGTCAACAGCTGTTCATGTGAACATTGGCTGTGTAGCAATCATAGAAAAACTTACATATAGTACCTTTAAGGTTATGGAAAGACTGTGGTGCGAGACAAGATGTGTTAACTTTTTCAGTATTCAACCAAAAATATGGATTTTTCCCAACCTCAACCAAGTGACTTAGTTACCTGTAAACTATGAAAAAATGGACACGGCATGCAAATCCCAGTCTTTTCTTTAAGTTTTGTGCATTCTATAAAAAGCCATCCACCCACATGTCCTCCCTGCAACTGCAGTCCTGCATTCAGGCAATAATCACCTTTCCTCCAAAATATACTGAGGAGAGCAAGTTAGTATATAAATGTATCTGGTAGGAGCCACAGTAAGTTTGTGTTGCCTGTCCACCAGATTACATACAGTACTCTCTAAAACAGTTTTCCCCTCCTGCCCTCCTCAGAGTGGGGAGAGATGCAGAATATCACCACCACACGTGAACAGGTGGAGCTGCGAGGGCTTGAGAAGTTCACCAACTACAGTGTTCAGGTGCTGGCCTACACACAAGCTGGAGACGGGGTCCGCAGCAACGTCCTCTATATCCAAACCCGCGAAGATCGTGAGTATGCACACAAACAGAAAGTCAAAACAAAAAGATGTTAGGATTTGACTTATGTGTTGCAATATTTTGACGAGTACAAATCCAAATAGAGGAAAATATGTACTATTCTTGCACAGTCTATGAGGTAAATGGGGTTGTAAGATGTGAGACGGGAGGGGAATGTACGAAAAAGAGTGCTGGGCTTTATCTCAGACCCATGACAAAAGCTCATTTATGCTGGGAAGCTCCATTAGCAGTGCTAATGAGAATTAAGAGGCTTTGGGTCCACAGCTCAAGGCTGAGGGGGGCTTGAGGGAGACACTGGGGGGAGTGAAGGGGTGCTTTCTTGGAGCATGTAGCATCCAGGAGTCAGCCATCAACCCGGGCCGGCATCCTCTCCACCAGCCCTCTTGCCATAGGCATAGGGATTAACTCCTCTTGGATTAGAGAGAATTAATTTTGTGCTTACACCATTGGAGGCGGGATTACAGGCGGATCCATGTCTCTTTATAAAGGGAGGGGAGAGGGAGGGGACTGGGGGCTGAAGATGCAAAGATAGAGAGGTGATCACACAGCATGTTTTTTGGTTGACAAAATGAATGAAGACATCTAAAAAAGACTAAGTATTAAAAAAGTAACTATATGTCTCCTAAGACAATTTAAAATAGACTGCAGTAGACTAAGTATTTATTTGAGGGTTTTAGCCCTGTACTGTGACATGTCCTCCTCTGATTGGCACAGCAGTGCATAATAAATTCATGTCTGGGGGAAGTTCACTCAGCACCACAGTGCCTCGCTTCATTGTCATCACACGGGCCATGCTGGCTGTGCTGCAGACTCCCTGTCTGTCTGCAGTCCTGGGCAGATTTTGGGCACCAGATGGGACTTAACTCCCCGCCCCCTCCCACTACCACACCTACTTTGACATAGAGGTCCAGTTATGATAATGATGCCCCTCCCCAACACCACTGCTACCACCACAACCATCACCCCCCCCCCGCAGGAACTGCACCTATCATTCTGGCCATTCTTTCATCCCCGCCTCTCCCTTTTTTAAACCTCCCTCGTGACATCTATCCCCTTTTTAGTTTGTGTTGTTTTTATCCCTGCTCATGTAACGTGCAGGATAAGGGAGTCTGAGGACATGAGCTGGTTGAATAACTAGATCGGGGGCCTCACATAAAAAAGAAAAAGGCATTGGGGTTTGATTTAGAGAGCAGGATCTTACACCTTCTATAGACCCCAGATGAGGCCCACTGTCAAGCCCAAGTTATATTTATGGGGACATCTGAATAGGCTTGACACAGTGAAACACATACTGTAAGGCCAATGTGACAAAAGCATTATTGTTCACCTTTCACAGCATCCAGTGCCCTGATGAGTTTTTTTGTAAAATGTGCATCCATTTTAAACCCGTCTTACGCCTTTGGATGGTAGTAAGAGCATTAAGTGGTGTCCAGTGTCAAGCTGAAGTGGCTAGCGGAGGATCAGACACTGCTGTCTAATCTGCGAGTGTGTTTCAGAGTTAAGAGAATGCTGGGTATCACAAAGTCAGAACTGCTGACCAATGTCTGATTGAACATATGTCACCAGCGTCCACACAAAGGGAGGTCTTCCAAGTCCTCGCAGAGCAGCTTAGTGCAGGATAAGACCAGCAATCTGCAAACAAGCCTGCTCACTTTAATGTGCATCCGACACCCAGCATGTGCGTGCACACGCACTCATATGCATGCCCGCTTTGCTGATGTTCATATGTGTTTCTTATAGTTCCTGGTCCACCAGCTGGCATCAAGGCAGTTCCCTCTTCTCCGAGCAGTGTTGTTGTGTCCTGGTTGCCTCCTCACAAGCCAAACGGTGTTATCCGCAAGTACACCATCTACTGCTCCAGTCCCGGCTCTGGACAGCCGGTAAGTCCATTCTCTGTGGATGTGACTCATGAGGGGCCAGTAGAAAATGTCCCAGGTGATTGAGAGGGAAGGAATTTGTGATCTTGATAAAAATCCATGAGTGGAGATAATTGATTTGTAACCACTATTATTAATTGAACCTGTACGTGTGTGTTTGCGTATCTTTGCGCTTGTCTCTTTTTCACTGCATTTGCACCATCGCTTTATTTCCTGCCCTCCCAGATGAACAGATGAGGTTGTCTTGGCAACGTGATGAGACGTAGATATGCAAATGAAGCAGGGAACAAGCTCACACATGCACACTGCCGCATAAGGAACACACATGCACACACACACACACACAGAGACAGCACATTTCAACATTTTCTATTTATACATGCATGTGCGGCATTTCAGTTGTGGTTAGATCATGTGCACACAAACACCAGCACGCAGGGAAATCTGATATCAGGCTAGAATCTCACTTTCTTATTATTCACAAACACTCCTCCCTCTCTGTGCATGAGTGCCATGTAAATGAGCACGGGCAGGGAGGAGAGAGGGAGGCAGGGAGGGGGAAAGGAGGCTGAGAGCGAGAAAGAGAAACACCATTAGAGGGTAGGGAGAGACTGGGGGGAAATGAGGGAAAAAGAGAGAGATGAGGGGAGAGGAAGAGGGGGAGAGAATGAGAGACAGGCTGGGAGGAAGGGAGGAGCAGAGGAGGGTATCAGTCACATCGAGATGAGAGTGCTTTTGTCCGTCTTTTCATTATCTCCCTGTATCACTCCCTGGATCACCACAACACCACCGCTATGGTGGAGGAATTTTCAGATGCACCTCCTGCACACACACACACACACACACACACCCTTCTCCCTCCCTCTGTCCCTCCATCCTCTCCTCTTCACTGAGCTAAACAGAGAGGGATAGAGGAAAAGAGGGAAAAGCAAATGGTGAAGGAACTGAAGATGAGCACTGAGAGATGAACAGATTAAAGAGATAGAGCAGAGGACCGACTTGAGAGAAAACTGTGTTTTTGTGCACATTTGACATATGTGTGTTTCTCTGCCTGTAGGTGTGTGTGTGTGGTTGTGTGTGTGAATATCTTCTCAGAGATGTGTTTGTAGCAGAGAAACCCACAGAAGCATACCATTTAATTCAGTATCAAGGCCTAAAATGTTTTGTTAACCCAGAGCATTAACTAATTAAGACTCAATCTTAATGCATTTTTTATTAGATTAATTTCTTTTACATTATTTCCTTAACACCTAACTGTGTAATGCTCAAACATGACAGTTCTGTAAAACATCAAATGAAAACCCTACATTCAGTTATACGTTGTAGCACAACACTTAATATGTCCTGGAAGATATATAAAACTCACTCAAAACATTTAACTTGTGTGTCAATGGCAAACAAATTTATCTCTTTTTTTCAGCATTGTTTAATTAAGGACAGCAGTGAGAAATACCAGCAATGCCAGCTGGATTGTTTTTCAAATCACAGAGCTTGCAAGGCAGCCAGAGGTAAAGTCAAAGTGAAGCAGGGCCTTCAGTACCAACATGTCACCAGTGCAAGAAGCCAGCCAGCAAGAGCAACACTGACTTTAACTAACAAAGAAGAAAAATATCTGCATGCTTAAATTCAAAATAAGAAATAATGCTATGAAAGGTAATGAACATATATCACACGTAAAATGTTTAAGGTCAACTGATGTCAGAAAAATTCATTCTCAAAGACTTTAACTTAAAAAAAAATGAATGTGCAATATCAGTGATAAAAATGAGAAAACCGAAAAACATTTAGGAAGAAATTAAGCATTTGGTAAAAAAGAGTACACATGGAAATGCAGTTATGATCCCTTTCAATAGCCTATAGCATGCAGGAATCTCACATGCAATTTTAAAATAACTCTTCTATTAGTTTGTCATTATTTCCATACACCAACATGTCTCTGGACAATTTCCAAAAACAAGAATAACTGCTTTACAAACAGTTGTCCAGCCATTGAGGTGTCTTTTCTCATGTGTTACAGAAAACATTTGGACACTTCACAGCAGAAAACAAAAAGAATCACACTTGAATTCAGTTTAGCTGCTTAACAGTGAGGGTCCTGGTGTCATGCATGTTGTCCGACTGTCACGCTGTCATGGCTTCCTGTGACACGCTTTTCCTAATGTAAAAATGTCTGGAAAAAAGGTTGTATGGCAGAATGGCCGCTTATTATTTCCACAAATTAAAATTTTAGATAAGCCTGACTGTTGTCTTTCAATAAACATTTGAGTTGCACCAGCTGTATCACTTCATCTGGTAGTTTCTAGTGCAGAGTTGCCACCCTGCCTGTCATGTCAGTGCTTTGTCATTATGTGCTGACCTGACGTTGCGTGCCCTCTGTCCCAGGCACCCAGTGAGTACGAGGCCAACCCGGAGATGCTCTTCTACCGCATCACGCACCTCTCCCGTGGTAAACAATACCACATCTGGGCTGCAGCCGTGACAACCGCGGGCCGAGGCAACATCAGCTCAAAGGTCACAGTGGAGCCTGCTGGGAAAGGTGGGTCCACCAGGAGAGAGTGTAGTGGAGGAGAAGGATAAAGAGGTTTTTTGTAAAGGTTATGAGTCAGAATGCTCTAAAGATGGCTATGAAACAGCAACATGATCTCCTCCAACAGATTGCTTTCATCACTCTCTCCCCCGCTCTGTCTGCTCTCTGTGTTATTGATTGACAGCCGTAGTATTGATTGAGTAGCGGCTGTGTTGCAAGAAATGCTGTTGTTAATTATGTGGTGATGAACAGGGCCTATCCAGTAAAATGACCCTTGGGGAGAGAGGTAGCAGGCAAGAATCGATAGAGGGGAGGATCTATGGAGAAACGATAGACTGAAACTAAGTTAGAGTAGGGGTCGCACTAAAACACGACGCTCAGCAGTGAGTAACGGCCTTCCTGCTGAGACAAACAGGGCGGCTCATTCAGCAAATGACAGTCAGACATTAAAAGTCAGGAGAAAGACATCTGTGCCAGAGAGAGTTCAGAGCAGTTTTTATGTTGTCCTGGTTCATCTATCATCTATATGTCAAAGATTTGTCTTAATCACTTTATATGAATGTCCACAGTCCCGGCTAAGATCCTGTCTTTTGGCGGCACGGTGACCACACCATGGATGAAGGAAGTGCGCCTGCCCTGCAGCTCAGTGGGAGAACCCGCCCCCACTATCAAATGGACAAAAGACAGGTCAGAGCTCATCGTATCGTTACATTTAGTGTATGTGTCAGCATCATGACTTATCCACACAGAAAATTTAAACTACCAGGAATTCTGTGATGAGACTAGCAGTTGTAAACTATCTGTACTTTGTCAGTGAGGACTCTGCCATTCCAGTGACTGCTGACAGCCAACGGCAGATCATGTCCAACGGCACTCTGGTGCTTCGTTCAGTCAAAGCAGAGGATTCTGGGTACTACACCTGTACGGCCACTAACACTCTGGGCTTTGACACCATCATAGTCAACCTGGTGGTGCAAGGTAAGAAGGAACAGAAGATGTATTTTTGTGGAAGCACTGGTAAATGTCTAGGGGAGGATGTGTTATCGCTCTGTTGTTAAGTCACTGCCGGTGTTTCTTCACCTAGTTCCTCCTGATCAGCCTCGTCTGACCGTCTCCACTACCTCCACCTCCTCCATCACCCTAGCCTGGATCCCAGGGGACAACGGAGGAAGCTCCATCAGAGGTACACTCCTGACAAAACTCTCTGTGAGCAGATTAACACCTGCCCTCCCCGCTTCTGTGTCATGATAAAAATATATTTGACCTTCTGGCTGATTTTGTCACAGTTCTTTTTATGATACACATAACAGAGTGAGCCGTGTTTCTGGGTAAAAAGTAGTCAAACTAGAGCGGATTGTAGCTGATTGTCGCCCCCTGGTGTTTAACTGATGTAGCAGCAGCAAGCATCCTCCACAGACTTTAATTTCATGGGTTTTAGTTCTGTCTTTACTTGTGTTTAACACACATATAAAGCTGTGCTGTGTGACTCTGCAGGATTCGTGCTGCAGTATTCTGTGGACAACACAGAGGAATGGAGGGATGTGTTCATCAGCTCCAGCGAGCGCTCCTTCAGGTTGGACAATCTGCGCTGTGGAACCTGGTACAAGGTCAAGCTGGCCGCCAAGAACAGCGTGGGCTCAGGGCGCATCAGTGAGATCATTGAGGCTAAGACACATGGAAGAGGTGAGGGCTGGGACATGTGAGGAAAAATGGATTAAACACACTATAACTCTGGGGTCACAAAACAAAAAAATGTATATGCTAATTTCTTATTCACAGTGTGTGTTGATGCTTTTCCAGCCGATGTAATGTTTCAAAAGCAACATGAATTGTGCATACCGCCCCTCTCATATGACTGGCATTGAAAATATGTTAGATTGTAGCATGAGTATTTGTTGGTTAATTTCTATTAATTAAGCTTACAAAAATGTAACATTTCCATGTTTAAATGTCCATTATTTTATTTAAGTTTTCTATTATTCTATTGCATTTGTTGCCTGATGCTAACTTCTGGGGTGGTGCCAGTCAGAGAGTGAGGAGGGAATGTTCTTATTCATATTGACTAAGGCCGTGTATTTAGGGAAAACTATGCGTTAACCCCTTTCAAAAATGATTCAAAATAGACCTGTAATGACAGTGTACTTCCTAAATGTTAATTCATTAACATATCATAAATAAATACACCACATTCTCCTTTAAACCCCCCAACTCTCTGTGTCTTTGTTGCTCTCCTCCACAGAACCAGTGTTCAATAAGGATCAGCCGCTGCTCACCCACATCAACTCCACTCATGCAGGGCTCAACCTGCAGGGCTGGACCAGCGGCGGCTGCCCCATCACTGACTTGATGCTGGACTTCAGGCCCAAAGGTACTTGGGCCTGGCAGAGCCTCAAGGCCAACTCCACCACTCAGCTCTTCCTGAGCGAGCTGCGTGAGGCCACCTGGTACGAGCTCAAAATGAAGGCCTGCAACAGCGCTGGGTGTGGCAACCAGAGCTCCCAGTTTGCCACCACTGACTACGATGGCAGTAAGTGCATCCTTCATCGCTGTCTGTCTATAGCTCACACTGCATTTTCTGTATTAAATATTTTCTTCACTCCTCCTTCACTCCACAGGTACAATCCCTCCCATCAAATCGGCTCGTGGAGAAGGGGATGATGTGAAAAAGCTGTTCTCCATCGGCTCCCCCGTCATTCTGGTGACTCTGGGCGTTGCTTTGCTCTTTATTATCCGTAAGAAACGCAAGGAGAAGCGGCTCAAACGGCTTCGAGGTGAGAGAAACAAAAGCAGAGATCAGTTTCCACTCATAAGTGCTTTAAAACTATTGTCTATTTGTGTGCAAAACCTCAATTAAAAAAATCTTTTAAAAAACAGAGATCAGAGAGAGATTGTTATTGTGTGTAATGGATTAATGTAACACAGAGTGACAAGTTGAAATGATTATCTTCACGGCCAACTCTAATCTAATTAACTTATCTTCTTCTTATAGATGCTAAGAGCCTCGCTGAGATGCTTATCAGGTAAGAGCCGGCTTCACTGTGTAGAGGAAGTAATATTTCATGCAGGCCAACCTCTTACCGAACATTTTTCAACCCTAATAAGAGACAGCAGTCTGACTATATGTGTCATTTCCATGTGTGTGTGCAGCAAGAACAATCGCAGTATAGACACTCCGGTGAAGGGGCCTCCACAAGGGCCGAGGCTCCACATTGACATCCCGCGTGTTCAGCTGCTCATTGAGGACAAAGAGGGCATCAAACAGATAGGCATGTGACTGCACTCGAAATATCACAAATGTCATTTGTCACTGTCTTTTTATACTGGCTCATATTAGATAATTTTTTGCATTAACTGTTGTACTTTCTTATCTTTTGCAACAGGAGAGGACAAAGCAGCGGTGCCAGTGACAGACACAGAGTTCAGCCAGTCAGTGAATCCACAGAACTTCTGCACAGGCGTGTCTCTGCATCACCAGGCCCTTATCCAGAATTCAGGGCCTTTGATTGACATGTCAGACATCCGTCCAGGCACGAGTGAGTTTTTCTCCACAAATAAATGCTGTGACATTTTCAAAGAAATGTCACAGCACAGAACATGAAACAGGCAGAGCAGGTGAATCCAGAAAGCTTTGATTTCTATTGAGTTGCACATCCACCTCAGTCATTAGGATGATGACACAGTAAAGACAGTATCTAGTCTTCTTGAAATTAATACATACAGTTTTTGTAGCACCAAGCTGCTCTCTGATGATCGTGACCTCTCTCAGATCCAGTGTCCAGAAAGAGCATAAAGTCAGCCCACAGCTCCAGGAACAGATATTCCAGCCAGTGGACACTGAGCCGGCCGAGTCAGAGCCAGTCGACGGCCTCAGCACGAACTCTGACCTCAGACTGGCGGACGATGGGCTCTCATGGGATCACCGCCACTGAGAGTGACAGCTACAGTGCCAGCCTCTCGCAGGACACAGGTGACTCAGTCCTAGCCAGACACAGTGACACTGCTGTTTTAACAAACTCTTGCTTTTTATGACATTTACAATTTTTACAGCATTTGAAAGTAATGTTAGTCTGAACTTTATTGTCGAATTTGAGCCCGGTCTAAAGGCATACATACATACATACATACATACATACATACATATATACATACATACATATACACATACAGTATATAAACTATAACACACAAAGAATGGAGAAAATATATTCCATCTTTTAACTCCATCATCTTTCCAAATCTAATCTTTTTTGTGCTAGTTAGCCCCAGACTACATATCAGCACTACTATTGTAAGTGTTGCCTTTTCTAAAAAGAACATGGTTTAAATATATATACATTTGTTTAAACCACATGGAAGCCAATGTAAGGAAACTAAAAATGCAACATTTTAGCTTTTATCTGACAAAAAAAAGATTTACTTTTTGTATTTCCAGATAAGGGGCGCAACAGCATGGTGTCAACGGAGAGCGCCTCCTCCACCTATGAGGAGCTGGCAAGGGCCTATGAGCACGCCAAGCTGGAGGAGCATCTGCAGCACGCCAAGTTCACCATTACAGAGTGTTTCATCTCTGACAGCTCGTCTGACCAGATGACCACAGGTACCAATGATCCGGCGGACAGCATGACCTCTCTCAGCACGCCGTCTGAACCGGGCATCTGCCGCTTCACTGCCTCACCACCCAAACCGCAGGACTACGATCGCGGTAAAAATGTGGCTGTGCCCATTCCCCACCGCGCCAACAAAAGTAAGTAGGAACAGACAAGGGCCATGCAGAGACGATTCTGCATGAATATGTGCTTTTTCTTGATTTTTTATGTATTTTGTACTTGTGCAGTACTACATATTGTTACAGGTAAGACATTATAGGCTGCAGTTCTTTTTATTGTGAGCCAGCTGGATCCTGACCCCCAAGATGGAGAGCAGAGTGACTTAAAATGGGCATCAGCATACTAAAATGATACAACAACAATACTGGAATGGCGCAAAAGCAAACAAATGTAAATAATTAATGGGGATAAACTAGACTCTGTAGATGTAGGGATGCCCCAAAGAAATGTGTTTGTTACACAGTCCCTCAACAAATAAATTGGCAAACCTCAGTAGAGATCATAACAAGGTCATTACCAATGATCCATTATGAATGAATGATCCATAGGTTAATCCAAAACTATTTTATACCTCTCAGTTATCTGCAGACAGTTCCCTGGATAAAAAAAAAGTTAACAGACATAAAGCAAATATAATATGTCTGATTTAAACTCCTTAGTTATTGGCCACATAAATGAACAACTACACCAAAACAAGTCATGTTGCAATGTAGTGAGAAAATACAGGCCATACCTATTCATTTAATAATGTAGTATACAGTTGAAAATCATTTATTGTTGCAGATAAAATGACAAAAAAAGGCCTTTTAAATTCACAGTGTCCTGACTCTTCTCTTGCGTCTCTCAGGTGAATTCTGCAACCTACCCCTCTACATGAAGACAGACCCATTCTTCCGTAAGCAAGGGGAACTGCATGACCCGTGCCCAGCTGTGCCCCCACGGGAAGCCTCGATCCGCAGCCTGACGCAGCGGGCGTATCACACCCAGGGCCGTCACAAGACTCTAGACCCAGCCAAGCAGCAGGCCCTGACGCTGGGCCACTCCGGGCTGGGCAGCTTGGGTGCGAGCTCGGGCACCGCCACCTTGCCCCAAAGGACTCTCACCATGCCCAGCTCCAACACTGCAGCAACAGCTTCCACTTCCAGCACGAGCAGCAACCCCACCAACAGTAACAAGGTGGGGGGCTCCAGAGACTCGCTGCTAGAGAGCAGTTCCTCTGCACTGGGGAGGCTGCAGAAACAGAGTGTGGGAGCCTACTCCAAGTCATACACACTGGTGTAGTACGTTCTCTTGCACAGACTTGCATTGCTGTCCCGCTCCTCAGCCAGCCCCACTCTGGTGCTCTTCAGTCTGGGCCAGAAAGGGCATGCAACTATCTTTCTTTAAACCCAACTAATGGTGAACTGCCCGGCGTTCGGTCTAATTTTCCTCGGGGTAGGTGTTCTTCCAGACAGAGACCCAGCTAATCCTACTTTTCATGTTCACCTGGGACTCTATAAAAGAATTACTAACTCCAACTAACAGTTCCAGCCGGCTGGTGCTCAGCTCCGCTCAGTTCTCGCGGGACGTGCACAGCAAAAAAGCAGGAGGCGATTCTGTGGTCATTTTGGAAACATTGACTATAATTGAGGAGCTAAAAGCTCTGTGTTTATGATGATGAAGACTATGATAGCCAGTATGAAGCTGTGTGGCCATCCTGTCTTTCATACGCACATGCATACTGTCGTCCATAGTTTGAGTATTATTGTCAATTTGCAGGACTTCCAGTTAAGTTCCCCTCCTCTTACTGTATCTTTCACCCTCCATGTGTCTCTTAAAGTCCCAAATAGCTATTGGCAGATTTTCTCTAAATGTTAATTCCAAAAGAAATGATTCAGGTTCACTTCCAAGGATAAAATGTATATCACATTATTGTTCTCCACACATCTCTCTCCGGCAGAACAGTTTTTAACTTCTTAATCAAACCATGACAACCCAAATGAACCAGCTCTCATTTCTCACATTACAGATAGAGAATATTTGGTATTATAAAGAATTTTACATATATATTTCTATGTAGGTATATTATTGACATTTAAGTGAAATTATGACAAAGTATAAATTGTATGTACTACCATAGTGTAGTATTATATACAGCAATTTAATGTTAATGTCAAATTAAAGAACGAGACAATCGCTCAATCGTGAAATTTAAAGAAGAGAAATTTTAAAAAAAGGTTGGACTAAAGAAAGAAAAAGTTTAGTATATATACGGGATGTTCTGTATGTTTCTGTATGTAGACTGACTAATAGAAGAGGGTTCGCTCCTGGTTGGACAGAGAGTGACCCTTTCTGTCCCCAACACTGAGATGGGAAAAGCCTGTAAAGGTAGGCTGGCTGGGTGGAAAAATTTCAACCTCCCTGAGTTACTTTGCTG
>JAQFJA010000006.1:9172092-9192567 GCA_029874485.1 Naso brachycentron
AAAATCAGCCCATCAGTAGTAGCTGTCATCAGGACCAAACAATCAGTTGCATGTCACTTTCCTTTGGTACTCTCTGTTTATGTTTTGATTAGACAGCCACATAATTACATGTCAAATAGCTGGTTCAAACAAGTCTGATGAGCAACTCACCCTGTTCAAACTGTCGCTGCATGCTTTCCATCTCTGACTTGTTGCCGCTTACACGGTACAAACCCTCTGTATTCAGGCCTGAGGAAAAATGAGAGAGGCAGAGAAAAGAGGGAAGACGTGGGGGAGCACAGTGGGAAATAAGCAAAGCACAAACACTTCATTAGCCTCGTTGTGAACAAATATGACAATACAGATGCTGTCAGTTTCAAGAGTACATCACTGAATACACCCTTGTATTTCTTTCACATCACATTGTGTAATGTGAAGGCATATGACAATATAACAATTATTATCATGTTATATAAAAGAAAGACTTGCCTTTAGTAAAGAATGAAAACTGATAAACTACAAATTTAAGAATTTGTCTACTTTTGCATACACCACATGCACGCAATAGTTAAAAATAACATTAAAAGACAAAACAATTAACCTGTTGTCTCAATGAAGCGGACACACTTCTCAATGAATAGTGGGATAGGTCTGTCTAAGGACACCACATTCACTAGTGGGACCCCAAAGTAAAGGCTCTCAGGGGGCTTGGGAATAGCTGGACGTGGCTTTGGTCTTGTTTTCTGTAGAGGAAGAAAGACAGAGGACTCAGAGTGTCTCAAACAGGGATAATTATGCTGACAATAAGTGGCACTCATTAGATTCTAACTAAATGTGTTGTTCCCGTCAATGGTCGTTCCCCATAAGCAGTGTGAGTTCCTCACACTTAGTCACAAGCTTTATGTCTAGACATTACTGCAGTTTAAACATAATGCTCACTCATCAGTGACTTTGCTTTATTTTATACCATCTGTGACAGCACAATTACAGATATAGAAATAACTCTTGTTTCTCATTATACATACAGAAATTTCATCACAGCAAAATCTAGGAAATCAGTTGAAAAACAAGCAATACATTAATAAGCAACTAATTCTGTATGAGTTTATGGACAAGTAAATCAAAGTAAGATGCTTTTTCTGGATTAAAACAGGAAAAAGAGGGGAAACACATACCTTGGCTGTTCGACGCAGGCTCTTAAGAATGTTCCTCTTTTTTGGGTCCTCACTCTCCTCATTAACAAGACTTTCACCTTTTAGGGTCCCAAAGTCATCTTCTTTGGACTTTGGAAGAGCACCCATCTCATCATCGCTGCCTATGAAGCTTGTGCGAAAGCTGCTGAACTTGCCGAGCCTCTTGGAGCGGTCACGGTAAAGACGAGGCTTTACCCCCGCAGCTGAGAACTTCCTCCTTCGCTCCAGAGAGCTGCAGTCTGCTTCGCTGTCGGAACCGTTTCCATTTGAGTGCATCCTGTTAGAGTTGCGGATGGTGATGATTTTGCCTTGTGTGCTGTCATGTGGTACTGAGTAGATGATCTCTTCATTGCTAGGGCGGGGTTTTGAAACAGCGTCAATAGGTTCAGCATAGTCTGAGGGATCGTAGCCAACATCCCCACCAGGAACCCAGGTAACAGCAGAGGGTAAGGAGCGACGATGACCTAGTGTATCGATATATGGGTTACGACTCACCTTCCGGAAGTCAAATGTGACGCCCGGTTTAACTCTTACTTGGGGTGATACTTTGTTGTTGAGTTTGTTCTCAAAGTCTCTGATATCAGATATGACAGAGATGTCACTGGAATCCAAGTCAGGCAGGTTGAAGCCCCCACTATGTGAGGTGAGTGTGCCATCATAATATGGTGGTGATGGCTCTACGTCATCCTCAGAATCCAGAAACATGGTGACAGGACTTGGAGAACTGCAGCGTGGGGAGTACACATTTTCATTGGTGCATGCTTCTGCCACATTATCGTACATGTGCGTGGCCTCCACTATGTTTCGTTTCTCGACCACTTCCATCAGAAAAGAATGGAACATTTCTATCCTGTGCAAGCCTCCCACCACACCCCCTGATCCACAGACCACACTATTGAAACGACCTTCAATTTCATGGGCTAGCTCCTCCCCCTGAATCAGCTGTTCACAGGCATAATCGCTGTCAGTGAGCTCTGCCTGGCTATCTCCCACTGCCAACAGTTGAACTGGGATGATGTCCTGAACCTCACACAAGAAGGCACACAGGGTCTCCAGTGAGGCTTTTCGGGAGACCGAGTACACAGCAATGTAGCCATGTACGAGCCTGCTTTTTCGCAAAGTGAAGGAGGCATGGTATGAGAGCAAGGAGAGCTCTATGGCAAGCTTGTGTCCACTAACTGTCTGCTCCAGCAATACAGAGGTGCCACTATTAGACATGGGCCTGCAGTGCTGATGCATTAGGAAAGGGGACAGGAGCTGTTCAATGTCATAGGAGTCTCCACACATTAAGCACATGACAATGCGAAGGTCTGCCTCTGGAACCGGCTGATGAGGAGAGTCTCTGAGACCTGGAGGCTCAGGGAGGAGGGGCGGGGAACTGCTACTAAAAGATGTGCTCCTCCGAATATCCAGAAGGCCCCTCAGCACCTGGTTGATTTGGGTCTCATTGACATTATGGCCATAGCCCACACCTGGGGAGGCAGGGTCCAAAAAGCTACACTGCAGTCTTCTGGCAAACTGCTGTCCCTGTGTTATTAGGTTTAAGGCAGTTTCTCCACCTATATCAACGTAGGATCCTACACCTCTTTTAGTGACCAAAAGCAGTGATGTTGGCAGCTGTGCTAGCTGGCTATCCCTTCGACCTAGAGTTGACTCCCTCAGTCGCTCAAGGCTTTCAACCACATAGGAAAGGGATTCTTTTGAGTTATACAGACACAAGCATCCATGAGGGGTGAAGGTAGGGGTGTGGAAGGAATTTACTGGAAGACGTACATTTCCTTCAATTGGCCGCAGTGTCAATTCGTACATCTTCCCATCTAACACATACCAGTCATCATTTGTGCAGAGAGCCCTAATCTCATTGGCAAATTCTCTAGCCAGTCCATCCTTCCCTAGTATGACAAGATTAATTCTGTCAGCCTTGGTGTCCCCAAAATGAGCTTTCACATCAAAAAAGGGGTAACACGTGGGGAAACGTGAAGCTAGGATTTGTTCAATCTTAGAGTCTCCACAGTGAGGACTGCTAGGGCAGGTCTCCTTGGTAGGGTGATAGACAAAGTGGATATGCTTCAATACCAAAGCATCTCTTTCAGCAGGAAGCTTTTGCAGTGCCTTGAACCTCTGTTCCTCCCCCAAAACTTCCTGAATTGCCCCCATCTTCTCCTTGCTTGGTTTGGCATCCACTTCAAGCTCATAAAAAAGCTCAGAGTATTCCAGTAAGAGCTCCTGGAAGTCTTCTTTCGCACGGTCAATGATTTCCTTCTGATGGCGGTTGTACAGGTCTAAGTACTCTGGCTCCTCAAGCCACTGGTAGAACTCTTCATTCATGATAAAGCTGCGGGCCTCCTCCCAAGGTTTGCCAGGTGTGACAAAGGGAGAGGAAGATAACTTCTGTTTAAACTCAAGCCTCATCTCTGCCCGTCTGCACTCATTACGCAGATGTTCCAAGTGGGCATTAAATATGTCCTCAGCTTCAGCAGTCTCCAGTAGATCTGACGGGATTCGCTCATCTTCCATGTTATCAATGTGAGATGTATCCTCCCATGGTGAGTCTTCCAGTACGACAAACCAATGGGCAAAGTGCTGCTTAGACTCTAGGACCTTCTGTACCCCGGACCAGCTGAGCTGATCTATCTCATCGAGGTCAGGAACCAAAGAACTAAGTGCCAAAGGAAGAGTGCTTAAGTAAATTTTGCGACGCCTCTCAATATGTTCCTGCTTCAGACGGTAGACATGCTGTTGAAAAAGCTTCTTGCATTTAGCTGTTCCCTCCAAGAACACATATTCCTTGTATTCTGGGGAGGTGTTCATGCGTCGACTGGTGTTTAACCAGGTTTCATTATGATTCTTTACAATACGGTTTATTAGCCATTCATAGCGATCCTTGGCAGAAGCTATCTGCTGACTCTGGAGCTTTAGGGCTTCAAAATAAGGGATGATCTTGGGCTTGCCTCTGCTCTTATCAATTAGTTGAACCAGAGTGAGGAAGGCAAGGTCCACATTTATATTTGAGCGTGCAGATGTCTCAACTACAGGTAGACTCTTTTTTGTAATAGCAAAGGTATGTGCGTCTTTGATGTAGCGTTCAACTCCTTCATCACATTTGGTAAGGACCAGCACAATGGGCTTCTTAGTCTTGCTAAGCTGACCATACAGGTTTGTGACAAATTTCAGCTGGTCATCAAAGTTGCGGTTCATACCCCGGCTGACATCAACGCAAAGCAGGAAGCCATCGACCTGCAACTTGCCCTCGGGCATTTGTTTTTGCTCAAAGTCTTGCTCTAGGCCAAGCTGATCTGTACAGAAGTACATGAGCTTCTCTGCTGAAGCCAGCTTGGTTGCAGCTGCCCGTTTAATGTAGGGCTGCATAGCAGTGCTACGGTGTGGCTGAAATGTCTGGTCATCGATGAATTCGGTTTGCTCCACAACATGCATCCTGCACTCAGGCCCCTCCTCAAGAACCCGTGACACCTCCCCCCAAAACAGAAAGTGATCATTATTAACCACTCGACCCCCAAAGTCACTTGTGCTCAACACTGATGTGTGGTCCAGGTAGAAGTCATCAGCACTAGGGCGCACAAACCTATTACACAAGCAGGACTTTCCAACTCCACATTGCCCCTTCTCTTTCTCTGTTCCGGACAATCCCACCACAATGAGGTTGTAAATGGGCGATCGGGCATCTTGCTTTTTCGCCATCATAGTCTGCTGACGCTCATCCTGCCATAAACAGGCACTGTATAACGGAGTTCACTTGAATGTTTGTCCATAAAGTTGCTGATCCACAGTAGAGATCAGATTTCACTTTCTTCGGCTGGGCTTCAATTTTAATAGACAGCAGTGCAGTGATATGAGTAGAGGTCTCTTTCATTCATTCCTTAAATGAATCAGATCCTGTCAAAAAAAACAAAAACAAAACAAAAAAATAACAAAGAAATTAGAAAACAAAATGGACAATCAACAAACATACATTTTAGTTGAAACAGGAATTAAATAACTACAAATACTATCACAGGGGCAAACATTAAACTCTTGAAAATATAATATATTAATACAATGTTAAAACATGCTGTTTTATATTGTGGCAGACTATTTTGTTATGATATTTTCAACAGTATTCTTACAAAATATTTAATCCTGTGCAAATGTCTGTCAACCAGAGTAAGAAATCTGGATGTTTCTATCCTCCTTAATAACCAAGTAATCTCAAATAATAACAGATTTTGAGAGCGTCAAGAGGCACATTTTATTTCATTTTCTGAACGTGATCATGAACATCAGACTCATCATTAGTCAAAAGCATGTAATATGTGTGAAATCACTGCATTAATATTATCACTATACACACTTAATTGTTATTAAACAGTGATGTTTTTGGCATCGTATCTAGCCATCAGCAAAAGCTGATGAAGACAGTGAAACAGACCCAGCAACCAGTCATGTTATCTCCTGACAGGGGACACTGATTTTATTTGTAGTTATGTCCAAAACAAACACAATTCTAAATTATGTGTCCCACTGATTTTTGCTAATTTTATTTAACTGCAGCTTTATAGTCCACTCTAGGGATTCAACTCTTATTCTTTTTCTCAAATTATTTAGATGTTTATTTTCTAAAGCTAACTCTAGGTCAAAGATACATGTTAAAATAGCTTGTTTTTCACTGACAAAGGGTCCAATAACCAAAGATACTCTCTTTACTATTATCGAAAACCAGAAAACTAAATATTCACATAAAACAGGCTGCACCAGTTTCTGGCAATTTGAATTTAATAGTAAATGATTTAAAAAATGATGAAAACTGTTGCCAATTAATCTTACATGATCATCTCATTGATTAATCAACTCATTTCAGCTCTGTTCCACTCTTTCAAAAATTCCTACGTCAAATCAGAATCAAAATGACTGCATCAATCCCACTAGAAATGCTGGGAGTGGTGCTCTTTAAATGACCGTGTCAGCTGATCAGTCAGTGGAGTGACAAGCATGAAAATGACTATGTTTTGAGGCACCTCAGTTTTTAAACCTAAATGAAACAGCAGCCATCAGCCTAATCTCCAATTACAAAACAGTGAATGAATGAATGAATGAATGAATGAACGACTAAAAAACAGAGTCAGACACATGTACAGTCTACAGCGAAGGGCACAAAACTTGCAAACCCTGTCAAGCCATTTAACGTGAATACTTTCATTATTATAGCAGTGATGCCTGCATTACTACAGCACTGATGCAATCCTGCGTATTCAAATCTTATTCTTACAAAAGAACAAAAACAACCAAATGCTGAATTTTACTGATGTTAAGTAGAATATATTCGATTGAGTCTACCCTTACAACATAAAAGAGGAATTAAAGGCTCACAATGAGATATCCTGTCACATGAAGTGTCCACATATTAGAAACAAACAGCACCGGCAGGGTCAAAAGCAACCATGGGCAGTCCACACCGCTCAGCTGAGCTAGGCCTGATACCCAAATGAACAGTCAAGTTCTTTGCAAATAAAAACAACTTAAGTGCCCTGTCCAGCAGCAACAAAACAGTTCACTAAAGCGCATCTTCAAGCAATTCCATCTACATAACCTACTTACTTGAATAAGGTTTTGTTACGTTACGTGTTTTGCAAAGGATTAACAGTTAACATGGGCTTTAGGGTGCACAGAGAGGGGCTGACCACGCCAGGCCTGTTGTCTACAGTATGAAATTGCAGAGCCGAAATCTGGGAAAGCCTACCTTCTCAACACCGACAGACAATGGTTAAAGAGATTTTTTCCCTCCGGCTGTCTAGGGTGTAGCACTCGACAGCTTCACCGGGAAATAGCCAATAAAGACGAAGAGAGAGCATGAAACGTTAGGGTACATACCATCGCATTTATCCCTTTCTCCTCTTGCATCTGTCAGGCCAGCTCTTGCCGCAACCCTCGCCGCCTGATGTGCATAATCATAGAGCCGCAGAATACACCGTATGTCTTCTCAATTCACAGATAACACGGGTAATACTACAACTTGTGCGATGGGGTAATTTGATTTAAATATCCATTACCCATATCTGGATTCTCTTGTTTAGCATCACTGGTCGTTGCAATTAACGTGAAACACGGGGAAGGAAGAAATAAATATCACAAATGGTAAAACAATCCAGTTCTGTTCTTGCAGGGGGTTTTCCTTATGAGAAATACGGGCGTTTGAGAGTCAGCCTGGCCGTGTTCTTCTCGGTTCACCACGTTGCTTTTTCAATAATTATTCTGTCCATTGTTGTGCCCACATAAAGCTGGGCCGGTCGCGCACACGAGACAACGGTGAGTTTGTTGCAATCGCCGTGGTGTTTCGTCTGAAATATGCTTCTACTGCAACAGAAACTGTTCATGTCCTGATCAATTTAGGAGCAGACTGCGTGTGTGAAAGTGGTATTTCTGCCAGCTTTCCGATAATGGCGGCGGCCCTCCTCCCAGGACCTAGTTCTCCTCTTCTTTTCTTTGGGAAAAGGGAGCTGTGGAGACAGAAGCGGCGGAGAGAGGGACTCACCCAGCGGCGCCCTCACACAACTGCAGCAGGTCGGTGCTCTGCTGCTAGCTCACCAGTATACTGCATATGCGGGGCTCGTTACTCGAAAGTAATCGATTTCTCACCAGTGAGTCAGTACTTTCAAAAGTATTGCCACAACTGTCGTTTCATTCTTGCCATAAGAGGAGTCACTCTACGAATATAAGGTGAAATCATTTTTTTTCTGTTACACTAGATAAAATAACGTGGTTGCATCCCCTCGCATTACGTGCGACCTTTGATAAAATGTCCTGATGTCATTAACGTTACTGCGCGTGCTGTGAATGATATCAACGGTTAACGAGACCAACAGAAGCCCGTGGTTCCTGTTAGCCTTTTTCCAACAGAAAAATTGTTTTAGCTAACATTAGATGTGAAACGTTTCCTCAGATAAATATATAATTCGAAACTACACAAACTCGGTTTTAATAGTTAAACCAACTTAAGTGAAGATTTTTTTATGTGACTTGTTACGAGCTTTAGTTATCCGTGTGATAAGTTAATCGTTCCACTACAAACTTTAACCTTAATTGTTTGTGACTAATAAAGAGCTAACATAAGTGTGTAATTGTATCTTATAATAATGATACTGAACATCAGAAAGTGTGGTAAAACAAATTTATTAAATCAATTGTTGGACAAAATGACATTCAAACTTTGTTCTAATTCAAATTAATGACCCAACAGAAATTTTAGACATAATTTATTCACGCTAACGTTACATGACTTTGAATGTTAGCTAACATACCATGCTGTGCAAACCTAGCAGTGACATAATTTGGGACACTCCTTACACTTTCTAAACGTAGATAATTCATGCCTGTAGTAATGGCAATAATTTTGAATGATGAGGATGCATACATCTCAACAGACTTATGTAAATGGGTTATGTTAATACATCATATCAAAAACAGAAACCAAATCCTAAGGTCAAGATGTCCATACCAGTGTGAAAATACTAAAAATAAGTCCTGCATTCAGAATCTTATCCAACTGAAAGTACAGAAATATTAATCAGATAAATTTCTTTCAAGTATTTTAAGTTAAAGCATGTGATTTGCAGAAAACCGGCAGTTGTGTCTGATTTATTATTCAGCTTATGCAATTGTTACTGACTCATCTATTTGTAATTTTAATGTAGTATCTGGCTGCTCTAAATAGAGCTATTTTACCATTCATTCAAGCTGTTCAGTTAAATGGTTCCCAATCTAGGGTTCATGCCCCTTCAAAGGTTTACAAGATAAATCAGAATAGGTGTGACATGATTAATGGGAGAGAAAAGAAGTAAATACTACACCAGCCTGTCTTTGGTTTTGGGGAGGGCTTTTATTTTAAACATAATTTTAGCTCCCTGGGTCATGGACAGTCACTGAAGCACTGTGAAACCCTGTGAGATGTTGAAAGGAGATAAGTCTCTCTGTCATGGACCTGCTGACTGCTCATAGACATCTGAAACATGATAAACTTTTTTCAAAAGTTCCAAAGCAAAAAGGAATATCCCTACATCTATCTAGAAATTGAATTTCAAAACATATAGAGAGTGAATTGTAGTGGAGGCAACCAAGTATAATCTAATAAATTGAAAAGTTGGCCTGTGCAAGTTCATAGTACCATACACTACCAGCTCTTCTAACTTTAACAGAGGCTGGCATCAGTCATCAGCATCATATCTGATTACTTTGCACAGACTATTCACTTTAGCGTTGCTGCCTCCTAGTGGATTTATTGGCTATAAACTCCTGGAAATGGTCCATAACTTTTGAAATGAATACCTAATGCTATCACAGTTTTTACCTTCTGTAAAATTCCAAACTTTTTTCTAAAAAATGAGCTTTTACTGTGATGTACCTTTATTCATCTGCATTCAGCCATTCCCAGTGGGAGTGGAAATTTAGTCTATGCCACTGGGGAAAAGACACTCAGTCTGGCAATGGATTGTGTAGTCTACGAGCTTCACCTTCAGCTGTATGAGTAACCGAAGTTGTGGCCAGCCCAGAGCGCTGCGGGATATGGGAGAAAAGTGTTCATGGTCAGTTCCAGTGAGGCTGTTCATGGGCTCTTATTATTAACCAAAGCCAGGTAGGCATATTAATATGCATGTATGTGTTTATGGTATATTACAGGTATGCCTGTGTGTCTTTTTTTTGTGATGCATAGTTTTTCTTTTAAATTATTTTAAGCTTTTGTACTTGATAATGATGGAAGAAGTATTGACATGCTTTAAAAATCAAATTTTCATAGTGTAAAAGTGCTATTATGGGGAAAGTCAAGCACATTGACATTCTGTCACTGGTTCGTAGAAATATCCTGTTATAAACTGTATGATTATTAGGCCATGAAAATTTTTGTGGTGCCAGATGAAAAGTCAGGCAGTTATCAAACTCGTTAGAATTCATCTTCTGAGAGCCAAATTTAATGCCAGTCCATCCATTTCTCAAACTCACGGGCATAAAAGTGTAATTGACCTCACTACCACTAGGCAGAGCCCTAAGCCTTCCTTAAAATTTGGAACATGAATAGGATTTAATCTAGCGATAAGCTCATGCTTGTTTTTGTCCCAGTGATCACGGAGGAGACGTCCCATTATTGACCTAAAACCTTGTCCTCAACTTCATGTTGACTGTGTTTATTATGATCAAGAGAAAACAGACTTAAGGCAACCACGAGGAGATATTTTTTCTTGCTAGTTTCTGTTCCTTATTTCTTGAAAAATATACAGACGTCTGTTCCACAGCTTGTTGATTCATATGTGTGCATGGTGTTTTACCTTTTGATCAGTTTCTAAAGTAGTTGTTTTGCTGGTGTAACAAGGATTTGGAGTATGAAAGGCAGTAGAGGTGACAACGGGGTTAAAGGGACAACAGATGGGTACTGAGGGAGCTCAGCACAGATGGACAATAGGTGGGATATGACGTCTCTTTCAGGGACGTTGAGAAACAGTTGAGAAAGGTTAAGTAACCCAAACAACGTTCATATATTCTCTACACAAGGCATGACTAATGCGGCAGCAGGTCACAAATGGAAACAAAAGAAAAAGAGGATGGTATATGGTGATGTAATGTTTGCATGATGAGGGCTTTAGATGAGCTACTTGCTTAAGTTATATCTGATAGCCACTGTATCTCATTTAGTCTGTCTGCTGAGTTTTCTGTGTGTGTGAGACAGAGGGAGAGAAAGAAGTAAAAATCCATTTCAACCCCACTCAAAAGAGTTATGATCCACTGTAAGCCATCATTACATTAAACCGGAAAACCTTGGCAATTTAAATACAAAAACAAGAAAAAAAGAGGATTACTATACCTCATGTCCCAGCACTGCCCAAGCAGTCATTTTATGACAGTAAGGTTTTGCTGGGACTTTTTGGATTTTCTCCACATTATGTCAGATGTTCAGAATTAGTCTTTGATGTAATTAAGTCAAATTGAAGTCAGGCAGAATGCTGTATCTGAAAAAAGTTTGTTTGTTTTTGTCTTAAATTTTTTCAGTGTTTTTGTTTTGCGTGTGACAGACGTAGATGTGGTGACAGTTAGTGTTGGTATATTCCTGTGAGGAAGTAGGTTTAAATCAATCAGCTCAGTCCAACCATACATCTTCCAGTGGCAGTAACACCTTTGTCAAGTGTAAATTCCAATTTGTTGAATATATTCTCTCTATTTTGAACAAATAGAGAAAGGGAATCATTAAAAGCAAGTAGATGATTGAATTAAAATTTAGAAAGCTCTACTACACTTAGAAGAACGCATACACAAATGGCCAAGAAGGAAGAGTCTGAACATCAGGAAACAGCTAGGAAGGAAATCTTTCTTACAGGAACTGCTAAACAAAGATAGGAACAGTTTTTGGAAAAAAAAAAAAAAACCTCAATGGAAAACACCGCAAGAGGATGCATCATAAGCTCAGGTAGTGAAGATGGACCCTGCAGTAGAACTGCAGTTTTTTCTGACTGACTTAAGTTTCTTTTTTATTTTGTTGGCAGTATGGTTGAACCAGATGTTGTTATGTACAATATGTGCAGAATAGAGAAACCAGATGTGTTAGCAGAGTGCCCCCCCATGTTTCCACATGCGTGTGGTTACACATTCTATGTCTTGGGTGCCCTTCAAAGGTAAGTCAAAAAATGCTGCCTGCAATCTGTCTGCACTATTTTTTTGTGTTTAAGACAGTTTCTGTCTTTTGAATAGATTGTGGCTGCTTCCAGTTATCTTAACCCTGCAGTGGTGGAGGAGCATTTGACCCTGGTAGCTGTGTTTTGAAGGTGGTAGCTGCTCTAGAAAATCTCCCATATGAAACTTGTACAAAGTAATGCCAGAGGAAAGGTCCTTTTGATACTTAGTTGAGAGAAATCAGGCCTGAGCCTAAAAATCGAGCTTACGTGAGCACGTGGTGGCCAGGCATCTACACATAGTGCTTCTGTGAGCATAAACTCAAAATAAACCCATTTTAGTTTATTCAACATACTGTACTCAAGTTTCAGAAACATGCATCCTAACAAAAGGCACGGTTGTTCAGCGTGCATAAATTTTCATATGTTCACTTCAAAAGCATTCAAAGCCAAAAATGTAGTCCACCCTGAAGCATACAGACCACAACCTCTTGTCCAGAATATTTCCCCAGAGCACTGTTTGGCGTTGATAGGGGAACACAACAATACCTTCCATTCTGCTGGAGTCAACTTTTCTGTGCCATTTAAATGATCAACTATCATCTTATTGTGAATGTTTCTTTTCATATTTGCGCTCTATACAAAAATAACCAGCAGTGACTGATCATTTTTGGTATTCTGGGTGTGTCAAGGACACATTCATTGAAATGTAATGAGGTAACTTGTGTGAAAATAATTTTGACTGAAAGGATTGAGTGTGGGAACATAGGGTAAACTTTGTGGGACTGTTTATCGTATAAAGTAAAAAAGACAGGGGCCCCAAAATGACATTTTGAGCGCCACCAACTGGAACAAGATCTTCTAATTTATGTGGCAGGATCAATACCACGCGAGCTGTCAACTTTAAACACAGTCTATGCAAGACTAGTAGGGAGGCAACAGCAGAGTTTTTTCTTCCATCCTTTCCTTTAATAACAATCAAGAGAGTCAGAGATTAAAAAAGGAACGAGGCATTCTCCATCTGGGTAACATTGTTCAGATTCCTCAGTGGGGGATATTTGATGATGCTGGCAACGGAAAGGGAGTAAGGCGTGGAGATAGAGTGAGGGAAAATAGGGTGAGAGGAAATAAAAGGGGAGGGACACCAGAGGAGGGCGCTGTTCCCTCACCGGGACAATGTGGCCTAGGCTGCACTCCTAGCCTAGAGCGGGAGGGAATTAAAGAAGTAAGGAATCAAATGCAATGTTTTTTAATTTTTAAATATCTACAGAATGATATTATGATGCAAGTTCTTTCATCAGCGGGGAGAGACGGCCACATGGAGACAGGCAGTCTTGCTGGTGAAACAGCCTAAAACTCAAATCCCATGTGAATCTGTCTGAGCTTGTGGAGAAAAGGGAGGGAGCAAACTAAATAGGGAGGGAAGGAAAGAAAGAATGTACTGAGATGTCATCATGTGATTTCTGTTTTTTTTTCCTTTTTATATAGCTTCACAGCGATTACATGTTTGTAGTTTGGGGCTCTTAGCAAATTTTTCCAAGCCTCCTCAGCTCTCTGCTTACTCTCCCTTGACTGTTTTTTTTTTTTTCTTTTGGTCCACTTGTGTGACGTGTGAGAGAGGAGTCGCTGCCCATGTTTCATGCTGTATAGTCTAGAGGGAAGGAGAGGGACTCACAGAGAGGCGGACATTTACTTGACCTGTCAAAGGGAAGATGAATTGAAGGTGTAAACAGGAGAGGCTGTTAGTGTTTTGTCCTGAGTGCGTATGCTTTGTACTCACAGGGGCGCCGGACGAGGAGGTAGAGGAAAGTCGTGAAGAAAAGGAGAAAGAAAGTGACTGACTTGAAGAGAAGGGAGAAGAGGAAAAGTTACCTAAATCTGTCACCCAAAAGGCAAAGTTGGATGAGAAGTCAAAGTTGAGGAGTCTGTCTGACACAGGAGGAGGAGCACCAGCCTGGCGGGGTGACTACCAGTTCAACCTTCCTCGATCAACGAAAGGACAGGATGAGGTACCAAGGCAGGGTAAGATCCTGACTACCATGATGCTTCTTGTTGTGTTTTCATGCTTAGCACTTCATACTGACTGATTTTTGTGCATGTGCACATTATGTTGTCTTGCACAGAAGCACAACATCAGATCCAAAATCTCGTTTCTCTGTTTTCAATCATGGAGGGAAAAGGAAAACAGAACAATGAGTCACTTGGAGATTTTATTATGATTGAGTCAGGGTGTATTTTGGTTTTTGTATAAGCTTTAACCCAAGCAGTCCAGAGAGAATGAACTTGGTATTTTTCCACTTTATCCATTACTGGTACTTTTGAGTAGAGAGGCAGCTGTGGTACCAGTGCAGCTCGCCCTGGGACAGAGTGGTGGGGCATGCCTTATAAGGAAGACAATCCGAATGTAGTCGGCCCGGCAGAGCTTAGTCATGGGGTATGGAGCCAAGTCCCACTGTTAGCCACCTCGCTGGTTGTCACTGCTGCTGCACCTACAGACCTGCAGCTCTCTCTAAAGCTCCCTTGTAGTCAGAATCAAATCCCCCATAAAGCGCTAAAGTACTCCTGGGAGCCTGTCAGTTAGATCAGGCTCTCACTGCTGTAATAACCATGCCTTAGGTCAGTTCACAGAAAACAAAGCTGCAAGGATTACATTGCATTTTGGTTTTATCTCCATCCCCGACCTGGAGCCCTGAAGGTATCTCAAACACAATGGTTCCATAAAAATGACTTCTACCACTACCACGGGGTAGCTTCGTTCTCATGTTTTGGTAGCAAAGATGTATTTTGGATGAAGCCTCCCATTATTAAATGGGATTTTTATTTTTACGTCATGGTGATAACAATCCTGGAAAAACATAAAAAATACAAACTCGTGACTGCTGAGAGATAACTGCTTGAAAACAATGTTTGCTCTGTTTTGTTGCCTGGCAAGTCTGGTGTGGCAGTGCACATTTCATGCTGTCCAGAAAAAACCAAGTGAGCATAACAAGATTATTACACAAATGTTAATGTTTTAGACATGATCAGCACCACAGCCGCTGTACATCTGAATAACATCAAAGATGAACATAAAGGGAATGAGATCGAGACAGATGGAATCAGAGTCACACCAAAGACGCATGCTACAGTTCAGAGCCGTGTAGCATGAAAAGTTTGATGTGTTTGCTGAATACATGGATGTGGCATGGTATTTGATAATCTGCAGCCACACCAACTAAAGCAAGTACATTTTTTTGTTCACTTGACCTCAACTGCACTGCTGCATCACTGGATCCCCTACATGTAAAGTTATTGTAAGGATCATTTCTGGTCTGCACTGCCAAGTATTGCACTTGTGCCGCATAGGTGTCATGAATGGAAGTGCACATTCCTTGCTCACCCGGCAGGCAAAAGCACACATCCTCAGTGTGGGTTATTAAAGCATGCACAGCTGCTGACACCCACATAGAAACATTTAGTGGCATCCACTAATCTCCTGACCTAAACTTGACTCCAACATTCCTTCGTTGTATCCTTTGGAAAATCTGACTGTGAAGTGTAATTGCTGTATGTAGGAAGCCCACCTGCAAGAGTGGGAGAACAATACTCCAAGGTGAAGCCGAGAGGAGGGGCTGCAGTGGAAGCGTCCACTGACTTTCCTTTGCTCTCACTTCTTGGCTGTCTTCCACTGTTGTCCTCTTGTTTTTTTAAGGATTTTCCTGCATCCAGTGCGCAGAGATAATGAACTTTTACCGGCTCCAACCAGCCGAATGAGACCCCTGAGAGGCCTATTGCGTTATAGAAAAACAAAAGTCCTGTGGAAGTCTATCCCCTTTGTTCCACTTTCTGCTTTTTGACATGAATGTGTAAAGGGAAACAGCAGGGCTTCTCTCACAAATGTATCCGTGATATTGAAGAACGAGTGCAGCTGGTTTGGCTTGGCTGTCGTGCATTGATTACGCACTGAACTGTGTCTGGATATCATCCGTAAGTATTGACTGCTGACATTTTTATTTCTTAATATGTATGTACGCACGTCTATGCGCGTGGTTGTGTGTCTAATGACTAAAGGGCACATATGAGAATTTCACACTAACGACTGGTAATTATTTCCTGTCTGCGCGATCATGTTTGGCATCACTGTGAGGTTGACATGTACACATACGTTCCCAGTGGCATCCGTTAAATCCCGTCTGGTGATATAAAACTCTGTGTATTGTAAAAACATCTTAACACACAATCTTACTATTGCCTAATAGTAGAGTCCTGTCCTGCTTGTTTATCCCTTGGATACCTTAAATGTCTTCTTTGTTTAATCTTGGCAAGTCTTGGTGGGAACGGTTCCTACTATGTGTGTTTACAGAGTCTTGTTTTGGTGATGTGGTCAGTGAGTCTTGAGTCATTTGCTCTGATATTTTGAAGATATTTGTAAAAAAACATATACTCTCTCTTCATGCATGGATTTTATCTTGTAACATATTATTTTGCAATTATTGTGATATTGATCACCAGATGTTTATTCTTTCATACCTGGGTGAATGTATCATGCCTTTAATGAAATGGAAATGGAGATGGAGCTTTTGCTCCCCCTGCTGGTCAACAGTGTGTAGTTATGACTGCTGTGAAGATATTAAGAACAGAGATCTCTCTGCAAAGCTGCTTCATTTCTGTACCTGTCTTTTATGTTCATCCCACTCTGTCTTCATGTAGGAGGTGGATATTGAAGGAAGAGTGCGCCTGGTGATGGAGAGCGCCCTGACTGCCCGGGACAGGGTCGGAGTGCAGGACTTTGTCCTGCTGGAAAACTACAACAGCGAGGCAGCCTTCATAGAAAACCTCCGGAGACGCTTCAGAGAAAACCTCATCTATGTAATGAAGCCAGTTTTCTTCATATGTTCCAAAACATGTCAGTGTGTGTGGTGAAAACATATTTAAATGTGTTCTCATGTTTTGGCTCAGACGTATATTGGCTCAGTGCTGGTGTCAGTGAACCCTTACAAAGAGCTGGAGATTTACTCTAAACAGCAGATGGAACGTTACAGAGGAGTCAGCTTCTATGAGATATCGCCTCACATGTGAGTCACATCATGTTCCTCAGACATTTATTTTTTTACTAATCTTCTATGCCGCCTCAACTGCACAGCTAATCGCATGGCATGTTGAGAACCATATAATACTACATCAATTATCTGTTGTCACACAGGATTTATTGATTCATAATGCAAACCATAATATGCTCAAAATGTGTTTATTATATGCTTCAAAACTGAAAATTCCACACCAGATTTTTATAGCTCAGTAAGTATAATGTAAAATTGTCAATAAATTAATTGCTGCAACCAACAAGTTTTCTCAAAATCAACTCATCTAATGACAGTTGAACTTAAAAAACACATTTTCTATTGGTTTCATTTCACCAAATATACCAATGTTTGCATGATTTGATTCCATCGCCATGTTTCAAACTTATGTTGACCTTGAGTTGAAGTTGCCGTTGTGTTTCCCCTCAGCTACGCCGTGTCAGACAACACCTACCGAGCCATGCGGACCGAAAGGAAGGACCAGTGCATTCTCATATCTGGTGAGAGCGGAGCAGGTAAAACAGAGGCCTCCAAGAAGATCCTCCTCTATTATGCTGTCACCTGCCCCACTAATGATCACATGACTGCACTTGGTGACCGCCTCCTGCAGTCTAACCCTGTTCTGGAGGTATTTAACTATGCAGCTGCTATCACAGATTAATTTGCCTTTCACATCATATGATATCTGATGGATCTTAGAAATCTGAATTTCCTTTTCATACTTGCCATTTTGATGCTATCGTTCCTCTTGATTTCACTTCCTCCTTGTAATTTCTTGGTTCTTTTGCTTTGCCCAGGCTTTTGGAAACGCCAAAACACTAAGGAATGACAACTCCAGCCGCTTCGGAAAATACATGGATGTGCAGTTTGACTTTAGGGTAAACACTCCCTTCTTGGCTTTCTCACTCATTATAGGAATCCTATGTACCTACACCACACTGATAACATAACAAGTTTTTTTGTTAATATAATAAAAGAATCTCAAAGATTTACAAGTATTAAGCACAAAACCTGCTTTTAACAGTCACTGCCTGCTCCCCTCTTTTTCTATAACTTCTCCTAGGGGGCACCAGTGGGCGGTCACATCCTGAACTACCTGCTGGAGAAATCACGTGTAGTTCACCAGAACCACGGTGAGAGAAACTTCCACATCTTTTATCAGCTTTTAGATGGAGGGGACAATGACCTGCTCAACTCACTGGACCTGGACAGAAACCCTCAGAACTACCAGTACCTGGTCAAGGTGTGTGTATGTGTGTGTGGCGCAGACAGCTGTGGATTATGCAATTATACCATCAGCTGCATTGTAATATTTACTGTCTTTTTCAGGGGAACTGTCCCAGACTCAGCTCTGTCAGTGACAAGAATAATTGGAAAGTTGTGATGAAGGCCTTGTCTGTTATTGGCTTCACTGAGGAGGAAGTGCAGGTCAGTAACAATCACAGCTTTGAATGATTGTAATGATTGTAGACAGTGGCTTTATTGTTGTGTTTGTCACTCATATTCTCTGGCTTACCACATTTGCCACATCAAAGTGAAACAGTTTAAATGGTAGAATCATGAGTAAGCTTCCAAAACAAGCAATATTTTTACAGTTTACATCACACAGAGAATATTACATTCTACCATGAGTATGCCCAGTGTTGATTACCCTACATTTATTTACACTGGCCACACATAAGATCTATTAAACTAATAGGACTTTGTATTACAATTCCTCAGAATAATCAGCACTTTGGTGTCTTGAGTGAATGGGGGCAGACATTGCAGTTGTGTTCTTGGGGAAAGAGAGAAGAAAAGTGTGAGGAAAACAACTGAAGCAGATAAACTGCTAGTTGATGTTTTAGGAATCAGATCTGTTTCTCGAATTATGCAAAGACTTATTAGCTTTATTTCCTATCAGACTGACTGTAGCTTTTTTTAAAGAATCGTCTTTTTTGCTCTCCTATGGATAACAGACTGTCTTTAGATTTCTATACTCATCGAGAGTCACTCTAGAATGAGTAAAGAAATAGTGCTAAAAATAGTGTTACAGGTTTAAACCACAGTGTAGTGTTAATCATTCAGCAGAGACTTTTAATGTCATTGAAGATTAGCCATTTTTAATGTAATTCCTACTTTATAAAATGATTACAAAGACTTATTTTGGATGTTTTGAATCCTGCATTGTTTATGTCAATCATGCCTCGTGGATTTGTGAAAACTCACCAAAAAATACAATTTCTCAGGTTCTGTGTGTATACTAATGACCGTATTTTCAGTGAGTGTCCTGACGTTCATTTTATCGGAAAAACAAATAGTTCATCCATGACGTTGTTGATAACTGTTTTCGGTGTGTCTGAACTTAGAATTTGCTGAATATCATCGCCAGTGTTCTCCACCTCGGGAACACGCAGTTTGGGGAAGGAGAGGAAGGAGAAACTTACATCACCACTGAGACTCAGATGAACAATCTCACAAAGGTCAGAAGAGTCCCATTTGTATTACAGAATGTTCAAATATGCACAAAAAACTAGCAAGACAGCACAGCTGACAGCAAATGTGTTGTTTCTTTCCCAGCTGTTGGGTGTTGATGGCTCAGCCCTCGGGGAGGCACTCACTCACAAGAAACTCACAGCCAAAGGAGAAGAGGTGAAGCTCTTTTTGTTCTTGCTCCTCGTGTTCATCGTTGTTTGTCGTGTAGTGTCCATTTATAATTTTATGTTGTACTGACATTTATACTTTACAGATGATAAGCCCGCTAAACTTTGAGCAGGCGGGCTCTGCCCGTGACGCCCTGGCCAAAGCCGTATACAGTCGGACCTTCACTTGGTTGGTGGAGAAGATCAACCAGTCGCTGGCTCTGAAGGTGCAGTGACACTTCTGACTGCAACAGCAGAAACTCTGCCATCATGTTATGGGACTTTTATTGTTTTCATAATTGACTGCATGCTGTGTACCTTATATGTTCTGCAGGATGAACTTTCCCACAGCAGTAAAGGCTCTTCAGTTATAGGGCTTCTGGACATCTACGGCTTTGAAGTGCTACAGCACAATAGGTAAGATTTAAATTTAAACATCTTAATCTGCTTGTCGGCAAAGTCTCAAAATCAAAGTCGTTATTTGTAATATTCTTTAAAGCACAAAGCTTTTATATGTGGCTTTAACATGCATTTCCCTTACATTTCTGCCCGCAGTTTTGAGCAGTTCTGCATCAACTACTGCAACGAGAAGCTCCAGCAGCTGTTCATTGAGCTCACCCTGAGATCTGAGCAGGAGGAGTATGAGACAGAGGGAATAGCCGTAAGTCAGTTGTTGGTTAGGTAGTGAAAACAAGTTGTAAAATATACAAATTATGTATGTATTTATTAATATTTCTATTTAATGCTGACACAACATTGTTCTCCCCTACCATATGTTTTTATGTAATCCAAGTGGGAGACGGTGCGGTACTTTGACAACAAGATCATTTGCGACCTGATAGAGGAGAAGCACAAAGGCATCATCTCCACTCTGGTGAGCATGAAAACTCCCACGAGCTTTATGTACTTTATTTTGTTTGACTATGTATATGGTGTTGTCTTATCTTCTTTCGAAGGAGGTGAAGTTTAACGGTGT
>JAQFJA010000006.1:9192667-9204715 GCA_029874485.1 Naso brachycentron
TTTTTTTTTTAAATTTGTTTTTTTTTAAGAATGAGGAGTGTCTGAGACCTGGAGAGACCTGCGACGTCTCCTTCTTAGAGAAATTGGAAGACACACTGGGTAGCCATCCCCATTTTGTCACGTGAGTATCACCTTACATTTGATGTTAATTTTTACAGTACAAATAATATAAAGACTCATTTGACTGCAGCTTTTGATATCGCCTGGCTTATGACTGTTTGTACATCTCCCTGTGCGTGTGTGTGTGTCTGTGTGTATGTCTTTAAGTCACAAGTTGGCAAATGGAAAAACCCGTAGGGTGATGAGCAGGGAGGAGTTCAGATTGCTGCATTATGCTGGAGAGGTCAATTACAATGTCAATGGTAAACTAGTGCAACCACATGAATATTGTTATTGAAACATTAATTCCTTTGTAAGAGGCAACACTTATTTAAAAGCCCTCAACCTGCTGATTCCTTCACAACAAATTGGCATATATTTGTTTGTCTCATTCAGGTTTCCTTGACAAGAACAATGATTTGCTAAACAGGAACCTGAAAGAGGTGAGAATGATGAAATGGCCGAGGCAGAACCTTGCCACAGCCATTCAAAACCCCTTCGTGTCTTCTTGCTGAATGAAGAAGGAAAGGTTGACATGCCGTGTTGACGTGCGGTTTTGTGGTTTGTTGTCTGTCCAGGTCATGTGCCAGTCAGACAACCAAATCCTGAGGCACTGCTTCCGCAGAGAGGAAGTGACAGACCAGAAACGCCCGGAGACGGTGAGAAACCCCCCCCCAACGCTTTCTCGATCTCTTTCGGTTCAGTTTTCTTTTCCTCTCTCTTAGCTGTTTATTATGTGGTTGTACATAAGAAATGTTTCTTGGTTTTTTGTGGTTTTATATGAATTGTAATTCATAAAAAAACTATCACTTGTAAATACTTTCTCTGTTGGTCAAAAACTCCACAAATTCACATAAATATACATCAAATTTCCCATAGTTTCATGTTCATGTTTTATTTGTCTTTTAGGCTGCCACTCAGTTTAAAAACAGCCTAATGAAACTAATGGAGATCCTCATGTCTAAAGAGCCATCCTATGTGCGCTGTATCAAACCCAATGATGCCAAGCAGCCAGGTACATTTTTACATCTTGTGATATGAATTCGTTGTATATTATTATTATTATTTTCACCTGTTTTTGAAATAATATTATTTTAGCTGTAATTGCCTACATTATAGTCTGCATAATTTTCTTTTTTCACTGGAAATGTTCACTTACTAACTTTTAAAGTTTTATTAATGCAGCTGAGTCATCCTTTCTCAGTGTCAGCCCAGGAAGTCAGTTTTGCCCTCCAAAGCATTTTGATAAGAAAGAGATTGAGGAAGTGTTGGGTGTGCTGTTACACAGGAAATGTGATCAGAAAACAAGATGATCAAATAAAATAGAAAAAAGGACATATGAATTAAGGGAAATTTAGAAATAAAGATCTATAACAACAACAATAATAATAATAATAATCGTCATCATCAGAATAGGCAAATCCTAAACAAGTCACAATGCACTTTTCTCCAGTGTTTTTCCATTTTAACAACAGAGCCCTGACTTAATTTTTTATTCTTCAAATGTTTAACAAAGTTTAAAGTTGTTGCCCGACCAACACATTTTACATTCTACAATTACTTTTAGTGGACAGGTGCACAGTTTTTGTATGCAAAGGAAATTATCTGTATGTAATTTTTTCCAGCTGGAACTTAGAATTGTTTGTTCCTAATGGTTCTTTCCTGTAACTTAATTTGATGTGGTCTGTTGGTTCACTCAAAGTAGATGTAGTGAAGCAAATGCTGACCTGCTTTTTCGATTTTGTCAAGTCAACTCTGCATTCCTCTATTTTGTGACTTGAGTCCACTCCTGTGGTATATACCTTAGTCCAAGATATTTGCAGTTAGATTTGTTATAGATGCATTATAGTCACCAGTGAATAACACCTCTTCCTGCAGGAAGGTTTGATGAAGTTCTGGTCAGACACCAGGTGAAGTACCTGGGCCTGATGGAAAACCTGAGGGTCAGGAGAGCTGGCTTTGCGTACCGCCGTCGCTTTGAAGCCTTCCTGCAGAGGTGACTGAAATTCGCTCCAGATGATTTACAGCCTGCCTGACTGTTTACTTTGCCTTTAACTTTCTGCCATTATCATTATCATCATCAGGTATAAGCCCCTGTGTCCTGAGACGTGGCCCAATTGGCATGGCAGACTTGCAGATGGCGTCTCAACACTGGTCAACCACCTCGGCTACAAAGCAGAAGAGTACAAACTGGGAAGGTAATGTGTTGTTGAAGGGCCTGTTTAGAGATTTCTAGACCACACAGACTAGATGCATGAGTGTTCATTAAATGGAGTGTTCTTTCGTGCTGTTCACAAATTTCTTTGATTACTTTCTACAGGTCAAAAATCTTCATCCGTTTTCCAAAAACTCTCTTCACAACTGAGGATGCACTAGAAGCAAAAAAGCCAGAGATAGGTCAGTAACCATGAAAGGGAGTGTAAACATTTGAGTATCAGAAAATGGAAAAAGAAGAGAATGACTCCAAGTCAATATTACGTTGGTATGTTTGGGGAGATTGCAAACACTGGCAAAAGTAAAGATTTACATGTAACAGAATCAATGTTTTTAAAAGGGAACAGACAAAAGCAAAATCATTGAAACATGGATACGTCTTTGGTTAAAGATATTATTGTGTGTGAGGTGAAACCTCTAACATGTATCTGCAAGCCGGGATTTTTCCAAGTGGCATGAAAACTGTGAAAGTCATACCTACATTCAAAACTGGAGATAGTCACTCACTCTCACGCTACAGACTTGTTGTTTCACTTTCGCAATTTTTAAAAACACTGGGAAAAAAATTCTATTCAAGGCTGAAAGACTTCATCACAAAACATAATTCACTGTGTGAGCAACAATATGGTTTCAGAACTAACAGAACTACATCATTTGCACTCATGGATGGATAACATCTGATAACATCTGCTGTAGAAAAAAAAAACAATATGCTGGCTGTAAGAGTACTTTTAGGTCTAAAAAAAAAGCTTTTGATACAGTTGACCGTAGCCTGTTATTTTAAAAAAACTACAGAGATTTGGAGTTAGAGGAGTAGCACTTGCTTGGATATCCAGTTACCTAAAGAACAAGTTATCACTATGTGCAACTCAGTCAATTTAAATCTCAGTTAATGAAGTTGGATTGTTGAGTGCCTCCGGGATCAGTTCAGGGACGATTGTTGTTCATACTTTATATTAACAATGTATGTGAGATCTCAAAAACACTGAAAACAATTTTATTTGCAGACAGAACAAACTTACTGTGCTGTGGAGATCATTTGTACATCTTTTGGATATTGTAACAGATGAATTAAAGAAGCCAAAGAGATGGTTTGACTCAAATAAACTAACAATACATTTAAGCAAAGCAAAGTTCATAATATTTGGAAACCAGTCAACTAACACAAACAAGAAACTCAATGTTAACTGATATACAGAGAGAGTGAATGACATTAAAATTTCTCTAAGTTATAATGAATGACAAATTAAGCTGGAAGCCACATATAAAATACATATAAGCAAAAGTATCAACATCAATTTCAATATCACACAAAGTCAAAGATCTCCTAAATCAGTCATCACTAAACACCCTGTACTGTTCCCTTTTACTCCCATATATCACCTACTGTGTGAAGATGTGAGGAAACATGTACAAAACAAACAGAGAGCCAAACTTCTTACTTCAGAAATGAGCTATAAGAATTGTAAACAAAACTGCATCCAGAGAGCCAATGAACCCACTCTTCATTAAACTGAAAAGCACTTAAATTCAAGAACTTGAGTTCAAAACCATCGAAATCATTTTCTGACAAAAAAAAATCATCGATCAACAAACAGAATCCAAAAGTTGAAACTATTAGTACAGACAAATAAAAAAACTTACTGCATCTCAGTTAAAGGAGTTAATCTATGAAACAACTGTAGTGAAGAAATTAAAACAAGTACATCATTAAGTGTGTTCAAACAAAGATTTAAAAATTACATATTAAATGGACAGGAGTTAAATGACCTGGAATAACATAACTTTAAACTGTCAGAATGTTTGTTCTGGTTCTATGCAAATGGAATTTGTTTTTCCTTTTCTTTTGTATTCTATAGGATTTGATTTTTTTTAAAGGGGTAGGACCAGATGAGTTCTATTTTATTCATCCTTCATCCTTTCTATCCCTTTCAGTTTTGTACACATTATATTTTGGCTTATATGTATGATTTTGTTTGTTTTTGTAACCTATTCTAATTAATATATAAATCAAATGAAATAAATAAAATAATACCTTAAAATAAAACCTTTAAGAGATAAGCCCTACACTGATCTTTAACCAGGAGTACCTCTTCAAATCCTTAATGGGAAACATAAATCTAAACTTCTTTTGTTGGTTGTGTTCCAGCTTTGACCCTGCAGACATCATGGCGAGGCTACAGAGAGAGAGCCAAATACCAACGCATCAGACGTGCCGGTCAGAGCTCCTCCCACTGTTTGCTCCCGTACAATTTCCTATACGAAAAGTTTCACTGTGTCCTTAAAACTGAAATAAATACCGGAATAACTACTCACAAAATTGATATTTTTTTGTTTACTTCATATTTTTAGCATTTTGATGATTTAGCCTTTTAAAAAAAAAAAAAAAGTTTGAGTTATATTTCACATGGGGTTTAACTTTTATTTTCACTTTTCTAAATGTTGATTTTAGATTTCTTCTGTTGTTATGTTGACACTATCTGCTTTTTTAAGTTGTATGTGCATTTGTTGTTTATTTTGAAGTGCTTTATGCCATTTTAACTTTTTTTTTGTTTTAGATGCTCTCTTGGTGTTAATAAATGCATGTATGTGTACGTTTAGTGATAGTGATCCAGTCTGGATGGCGAGGGATGAAAGCACGCAGGAGGGCAAAGAGGCGTCGACAGGCTGCTGACTTGATACGCAGGTGCTTGACTGACACTTTTGCGCAGTTTTTTTATTTTTGCAACTACATTTTGTGTAGGCTGTACCGTAAACTTCCTCTCCAACATTGTCTCTTTTTTTAGGTTCATTAAAGGCTTCATCTACCGTCATGAGGATTACTGCCCTGAGAATGCGTATTTCCTGGATCATGTACGCTTCTCCTTCCTTAAGAACCTGCGTAAAAACCTCCCCAAGAGTGTATTGGACAAAAGCTGGCCTACACCTCCTCCCTCCCTCATTGAGGTAAAGACAGCCCTCACACACAGAGTCATCCTGCTGAATGACAGCAAGAAATGCAGATAAAAAATAGAAACAAGTACAGATTTGTAGAGTTAATGATGCAAATTCTGTACTGTCAACTCTCTGCCGCCCTGCAGGCCTCGGAGCACCTGCGCAGGCTGCACATGAGGAACATGGTGACAAAGTACTGCAGGCGGGTTCAGCCTGAATGGAAGAAGCAGGTATACTAACTACTGAAGGCATGACCTTATTGTTTTTTTTTTTTTTTTAAGGCTTTTAACTTTTCCACCTGCAATGATTTTCCCCCCTTCTGCTTTAGATGAAGCAGAAGGTCATAGCCAGTGAGATTTTCAAGGATCAGAAAGACAGCTACCCTCAGAGTGTGGGAAGGCTGTTTTTGGACTCCAGGCTGGGTATGTGTTAATACATGCATGCACTACCTCTGTTCATACTTAACACCATACAGAAGATGTACTCAATACGTAACATTTACAGAGGCTTTCCCATTCGTTTCTGTAGAACGTGAGCAAATCAATCTCAAAGTGGTCCAGACCCTCGGAAATGACAAAGTGCAGGTGGAACTGACCTTTCCTTTCTAAGTAATGATGGTAATAAAAGTGCCACATAACCTTTCAGCTGCCTCACAGTAGTGTGTCTCCATGTGCTCTCAGTACGGTGTTTCGGTCATAAAGTACGACAGGAGGGGTTTCAAGCCTCGCCCTCGCCAGCTGCTCCTTACTAACACCTTCGCTGTGCTGGTGGACAAGACCAAGATCAAACAGAGGATTGACTACACAGCTCTGAGAGGCGAGAAGTTGTTTGTGTCTTTATTGTGAGAGTTACTACATATTTTGCAGTTTCGAAATGAATAGTATTTAACCTTCAGCAGTCATACTGTTATTGTGCCTTATCTCTGCACTTTCGCAGAAATATCCATAGCTTTTGGATATTTACCTGAATGTGGAACTTATAGTTTAACGCAGTCATTACGAATAAAGAACAGAGACAAAATGTCACTGGTGAATGAACTTTAGTTGGGTGAGTCTCAGGCGAGTTTATATTTTAAACAGGTATCTCTGTGAGCTCTCTCAGCGATGGGATGGTTGTTGTGCACATGCCCAGTGAGGACAGTAAGCAGAAGGTACGCTAAGACACAGCAGTCATGATGCATACTAGTGTGCAACTATGCAACCACTCTAAATGCAGCTGTGTCCTCCTCAGGGCGATGTGGTGCTGCACTGCAGCCATGTGATTGAACTGGTGACGAAAATGTCCATGATGGCCAGCAAAGTCAACTATGTCAACGTCAGTCCTGGCAGGTAAGGCCTGCTTCTCTTTGGTGATTTTTTTGTTTTTGTCAACCTAACAGTACTAATCTTCCCATACTGTATTTACGGAGTGCAGTATTAAGTTTGCTGTGGCCCGAGGCAAAGAGGGAATCATTGATTTCGTCAGGGGATCGGAGCTCAAGGTGGCCAAAGGCAAGCGAGGACATCTGCTCGTGGTGAGTCAGCGACTGTTCTAATGTCATGAGTGGAGCCTTCAAGAGAGAGGGCGTGTTTTTTATCCTGTTAAAAACAACGGCTAGCTGATTGTGTTCAATCTGATTGCCCTCTGCAGACTGCCCCTCGAATCAACAACACATGAAGAAACGGAAGACAGCATCCTGACAAACAGTAATCCTTTTAGCTAAGTGAAGGATTGCCACTCAGAAGTTGTTATTTGTTAGTTTGGAGCCAACAGGATGACACCACAAGCACAAAGAACAGACAGAAGGAAGATCCCTTATTAATTCATATACATCATTACTATTGCAAGAATTTCTTCAGTGTGGCAACAATTACTGCTATTTTTTCAAGATTAGAAAATGAAGACATCACTGTTCAAAAATGCTTCATCTCTTTATTTTTAGTCAAACAAGTCATACAGATATATTTAATTATGATCAAATATAAAATTTCTTCCAGTGCAAAACACATTAACTCTGTATTGTAAGAGAAATAAAACAAAACACTTTGAAATAAATATTTTAATAAATAAATTAATAAATAGTAAATATATCTAAGGAAAGTCCCTTAGATGTAAGGTTTTGGGGGAAAAACAGGATGCTGGGAAGTGTTCTCTCTGCTCTGGCAGCCTGTTGCTAAGTTACAGTCAGAGGTGAGACAGAAACACTGGGAAATACCCAAGAAACCCAATAAATATACAGCTAAACATCATGTAAGAAATAAAATGACAGCTGCATGTAAAGCACTGTCAACACCACCAGAGCACTTATAAACTTTAAAGTTATCCAATTTTCTCTCCCTTTTCTTTCTTTGTTTGTGTGCGTGTGTGTGTTGGGTCCTCCTTCAGTTTGTTTTCAGTGTGTTTTTGAGGCCAGCAGCAGGAAGTCTCTCGCCAGCTTGGTGAGGTAAAGGTCTAGGTCCCTCAGAATGACGTAACCCTCCACTCGACTGTCCCACAGTGTTTTAGAGCTGGTTTCTGGATTCAAAGGTACCGCAGAAGAGGTTGGCTTAATCCAAGAGCTCTGCATGTACCTCATCTACAAAAGAAAGCAAAACAATTTCTCTTAGAAATCTGTATCACTTCCCTCAAAGTCTAACGCGTGGGTGAATTTCAGTAAGGCTGTGGATACCTGATTGCTGACTTGGCTCATCAGGTCCTTCAGGTCCAGCTGAATGTGCTTGATGCCTCGAGGTAAAGTGTTGTGGACCCCACGTCCCACCATCTGCTCTCTCTCCTCCGTCTCCAGCTGTTTTCTCTTCCACTCCAGCATATTCCAGTAGGCTTGCATGTCACAAAAGGCAGCATGCAGTCTGTCCCAGTCCTGAACACACAACAACAGACAGCCACATGGTTACATAATCAGAATGTTGCACAACCCCCACTTTATGCTTGAAGTTTTAAAGGGGGAATTCCACTCAAATTTTTACAAGTTTTACATTCTGCAAGAACAGACTTTCTGACTATGTCATCTGGTTTCTTGTTTTAATCCCATGATGGAAAAACTAAATACTTTCAAAAATTCAACACAATGGGAGAAATTCTCTGAAAATTTTAAAATGCATTTTGCAGTATAGTAACCAAAGAGTGGTTTTCTATTGAACCATTTTGCTAAACTAAGGAAAATACGAACCGCCAGATTTCGCCAGCTGTAAAAATCTGTAGAAAGTAATGGCAGGTCCTTCAACTGCCGGGATCTGTCCTCAAAATTTCTGTCTCTCAACTGCTGCTCCTTCTGTTAAAGTAAATACATTGATTAAAGCTCAGTGGTTAGAGTAAGTTAATAATAGATATGAACAAAGCTCACAGTGATAGGCTGGCTAATCAGGACAGAAGAGAGTTTTCAGTACTCACATATTTCCTCTGCACCTGCTGGACACGGGTTCGAGTGGATATTGTAAGATGAAAGGAGTTGTTGTATTTATTCCTCTGGATGAGTGCAGATGGAGCAAAGGACTCCACGCAGTTCAGTATCCAGCAAAGGAGGACGAGAGCCTGCCACCAAACAGCCATCTGAACCGGAGACGAGCAAAGTTACGGGTTATTTGTCATCTATTGTTTAAATCAGCACAACAAAGCAGTTGCTTTGCTCAGCTGATTTACAGGTATAACCCGAGTAAGACGTATCACTTCTGTGAGCAATACTGTTGACCAACAGTATCACTTCTACACAAGCTACAGCATTCTGATGTACAGATTCTCTTTATGGGAATTTACTGTAAATTTTCTATTCTTAGTCCCTGAAAGGAAGTCTATTAATATTTCCTCTGAGAATTTCCTCCTCGCGTCTTCCAACCCTCACCACACTACATGCCTCTGCATGCCTTGTTTTTTTCATGTAATTCAGTAATACTACAGCCACTGGGGTTGCTCAAGCATGTAACAAGAAGTGACTTAATTCCTCTATGTAGTTTTAGTGTGAAAGGAAGGATTGTCTCAATATTATCTACTTCTTGTTTGTGGTTTTGCACCCTAAAATGTCAAGTGCAAGGTCCTGTATGCCAATCACCAGACTAGAGATTACAGACTTTGCTAACACGCTAAATAACTGCTGGCCAGCTGTCAACAGCAATACACTGTGGAAGAGTAAAGTAAATTATCTTTTCTTTTAGGGCTCTCTGGCTCTGTCTAGATTAATCTGTGGAAAAGAGAAGCAAAAACCTTTTTTTTTTTTTGGGGTCATTTTTAGCTCGTTGCATCAGGTCTTCTTAGTGAGTAAACATCTCTGATGAAACCATGACGCTGTTCTCTCATGACATTGGAATGACAAAAGCAGACTCAGTTGTACAAAAATAGTGTAAACTTATTGCATTTGAACCGGTTATGAATATTAGACATTCTCAAGCCAACAGTGACACCGCAGCTGTTTGAGAAGCTTTTACTTAAAGTTTGACGTAGACACTAAATGTGTCCCAGAAATAAAAACAAAGTCCAAATTTGCCATTTATATGCACTGTCATAACACACGGTGTACTCTGATTCTAAAAGTGTCCGCTTTGTTCTCTAAATGTGCATGTGTGGCGATAATAATTCCAAAAACAACATTAATTGATATGTATAAATATAAATTTAAAATGTATACAGATGTTTTTTATGATAACAAGTGTAGAAATTCTCATGTCTGAGGTAAGTATTATTTTTAAAATGGGCTTACCTTAAAGAAGCAGTGAACAGTGAGCTCCAGTGAAACAAGGGCAAGATGCCTTCATGCTATAGTGAGGCTCATGTACAGTTTATATATTTGTCATGTTCTTGTTTCGGTTTCTGGCGGGTGTGGAGTTTTTCTTTTTTTTTCCTCGCTGTCTCTCTCTCACTCTTACTCTCTCTCAGCATCTTGCGGTCATGACTATGATTCGGGCAGAAATGAGTAAGATTTACAATATGAAACTTTGTGTGGGATTTGCACTCTTCTTATGTGTTTCCTTCTTTGTGGGGAATGAGTTTTCAGGAGCATTAATTCAAAGTTTAGGGTCCTCTAGTCTATAAAACCATTCACTGAAGTAATTATTCAAACATATAACAAAGTTTCCACCCATATTGTGTGATCATGCCCTTGTGGCTTTGAGTACAGAGTGTGGCTGTGAATTCAAAACGCATCACCATTTTTATCAGAACATTTTTACTGACATAATTATTTATAGGCTAGCGCAAACAGTCCAACACAGAGGGAAAGTAAGCAAAAAGGCAACATCTTCATCAGTGTGAATTCTATTATTGTTCTGCATGTGTATATCATGTTTTAACTGTATCATTTCATATTCTTTTTAATGTTGACATTCTCTGGTACAGTTACAGTAGCATGTATTAATGTGCACTGTTCCTGCTGATTAAATAAATTAATCGCTATGCCTGCAGAGTTTTTTTGCAATGTCATTTGACTGGTAATGAAAGTGCCAAGCTGTTAAAAAAACTGGAAACCTTTTTGTTTTTTTAGAGGCAGCCGAGGGGTTCAGTCATGACTGTGTATCTTAAGGGAATCTTTCAGGAGTCCCATGATGCTGATGAGTAATTACGGACACGGTTTCAGTGAATCGCACAAAAAAAGGCCCCCTTAAATATGACAGGCCTTATTGGAAACACGTGTTTCATCGAAGTTCCTAACAATGGATTAATTTCTGTTTCTCTATAATTTATTGTCTACATGTAAATCTTTTACACACTACTACATCCCACTCATTTTAGCTTTCTTCCTTCTTAAGATGTGTTTTTAGAGCCTTTAAGATACTTTTGTTGGAACTCGTAGTGATTCTTTTTAAATCCTTTTTCATCCATCAATCCATTAATTTCTTGTATTCAATTTTACTCAGACTTGTTTCTAATATAATATAATATCTTTATTTTCCAGTATGTTATTGTATTATTGTTGATCTTTGATTTTCTTCATTATTATTATTATTATTATTATTATTATTATTAAACAGTAGTAGTAGTATTTGTGTCATGATTTTCTCCAAGTCTGGAGCAAACAAAAGCTGAGGCTGATTACTAGACTCTATTGAGGCGTTATTGCTGCACAAGGAAGATTTTAAAGCACTATACCAGTGTATTTTTGACTTCTTACCATCAGCAGTGATTGCCCCATCTTCTACAAATATTGTTAAAATCCGACCACGTGTATACTTTAGTAGATCTCAGACTGCATTTTAAAACCTTATTTACTGCCATTTATATTAAAACAGGGTATAGAAACACTGTAGGTCTTGTGAAAGTTGCTAAGTGTAGGTATAGGTAACTCACTCTTCTGAAGAGAACGTCTGTGTTTATTTGGTCAAAAATCACTAAACGAGAGAGAGAGAGAGGAACAGGGAGCCGTTGAGACGAAAGTTCTTACACCTGGAAAAATAATTCCTTGCTGCCTTTCTAGCTTTAACATTAGCATGCAGAAGGATTTTGACACAGGTGTTCTTTTTAACTGACGTCGCACATTTTCAGGAACTTTCTGTAAAGTTTATTGAATATGGACAAAATGTAGATAAACACGATATCACATGGATAATTTTGGGAAAAGTGTGTGAGGTTTATGTAACCTCTGAGGCCGATGTTGTCAAAGGGCAAAGACATGAAGTGACACTGGTGTGGTCCTTTGAATCAAGAAAGATATCCCAGATCACAACTTCTGTGTGCCATTTACATGTGACTGAAGGTTTCCAAATAACTTTTAATCACATCTCTGAGCTGAGACTTAAACTGCTAATTTTTTTATTCAGTCTGATCCTTCCTCCTTCCTTTAAATAAATCTTGGAAGTATAATTGAAAGTGTTATTGAAAGTATATACTATCTGTTTC
>JAQFJA010000006.1:9275510-9292570 GCA_029874485.1 Naso brachycentron
CGTGTACAGCCATGTTGTGTAAATAATTCACCGCAGATGTAATGGTTTGTGGGCTCAGGCTAGTAAGTGAATCATTCTTGACATATGCACGATTTCAGTCCAGCTGAGTGTTCATGTAAACACTCTTTATATGACAGTAATAGCTGATGACAGGCCTGACTGCAGTGTAAAAACAGCGATTCTTTTCTGGGTTAGATGAAGACGCATGCCTGTCAGGAGCAGGTTGGTCAGCCGTGTTGATCTCTATAAAACTCCTCATGTGGTTGGAGTCATAATTCTCTTTACAGCGGTCGCAGCTTAACAAAGACAAATTAGTCAATAAATTCATTTTAATTAATCACAATTAGTCTTAACTATCTTTTAATTGCCAAACAGGTCAAATCCTCTGGCCAGCGAGGATGTTTTTACTGCCCTCGATCTATCCTGGAAATAAACTGGTCTGAACCCAGCTTCCTTCAACACCAGTTCCTCTGTCAGCTGCTGACTGACGGCCGGGGCGTGATTCTCTGCCCTCTGTATGTGTCTGACACGCTGTCATCCCAGCAACAGACAACAGGTCAAACAGAGCATGTGCAGTCTGTGGTCTGTTTTATTTTCATTTGCAGGCAGTCCTTAGTCACATGCATGATGACATATGTAATCTAAACTCATATATTGTATGCTCTTGGTCAGTGGAAGCAAAAAACGGATTTCAGTAAAAAGTAAAAGCGCCAATGCATAGCACCAAAAAAGTGCAATTCCTTATTGGCCACTTGAGGCTGGATCCAACAGCCACTCAATCTCCACAGACCCAATATTAAAGCTCCAAGGACCTTTTTTTGTGTTGACTGTAGTGACATGTGTCGACAAAAGCGGTGCTGCTTACTGTCGTAAAGAGCAGAGTGGAAGAAACATGCCACTTATTTGCACAACACCAGCTTGGCCATGAACACAAATTTTGAAATTATCTGAAGAAAAATATCCGTGTGCTTCAAATCATAGAACAGGAAATTGTCTCTTCTGTTCTGTGTGCCGTAAAGCATTTTGTAGTGTTTCTGCTGACTGAGCAGACTGCGCAAAGGCATCGTAAGAGACAGGACAGTAATCTTCTATCTCCCCGCTGATGGTCTCATTTGCTGTTGTAGTTAAGTTTAAGGCATCAGTATGAAATTTAAGAAACTGCTTCAAAACCAGTTAAAAGTTCCTCGTAGGCAGTTTAAAATGCCAAACTTTTTACAAGAACTTTGTCGAGATTATGTCATTGTTTTATACAGTTTACCATTTAGATTTTTTTCTGAAAACCAGAAAAAAGACCATATTAGTTTAAACCATACACATATATGGAGGAGTTATGTGATCTAGATCTTATTTGAAGTTCCTTCTTTGTAGATCCCTGTAAAAGGTATTGACAGCTTCTATTAATCATTAGCTTTGATTCACCAGAGTTCAATAACTGTTGCTCAGAGAAGCTCTTCTGCACTAACATTTCCGGTTCAGAGAAAGAAAAACAAAGTGTTTGTCAGTCAGGATGAAGACACCCATCTGCTAATTATCTGCTGAGAAGCACCTTTGACAAATCACAGCCTGCCAAAAACATCAGGGATCAGGCTGCTTATGGAGCCGGTTATAATGTGATGATTCAACAGGAAAACTCTGAAAGTATCAGTTCCATAAATTTGGTGAATTGCAAGTTTCTTTTTAAAGATCCAGCAGATGTTAACATCATCTCTTTTATGATAATCTGCTGACAGACAAATGGACAAAAAGCTGCTGGAAAGTTTCTATTTTGACGACAGTATTATTGCTCATGCTCAAACTCTTATTGGATAATAAACTCCCATTTTATTTGAAGGGAAACATAAGGGAATTTATACAAAATTAAATCTGCAAATGACAAAAAACAAAACAAAAACTTTAGTGTTGTGTTCATTATCCCATCTGTCGTCTGTCCCTGCAGTCATGATAACAGGGTTCCTGTTCCTGCCTGGTTTGATATCACACAACTCAATTATTTTGTGATTTTACAGATAACTACATCTTATATAAAATGCTTTATCCTCTCTTTAGATGTCAAATTAACTAAAATAATCTCAAGTTTTGAATCATTTTCAACAAACTCTTGATTTCTTTTGCAGTTTCTTTCTGCTGTTTTTTGTACTCTTATTTTCTGTGCAATGAAATCATGTCTGCATGAAAATCAGAAGTTTAAGTAATGTCTGAAAGCACTTGGGTGCTGGAGACAGCGAGTTGCAGCTGACCTCCGGCACACTGATGGTGATGATTGCTCCATTTCAGTGCTTTCAGACTTCAGTCCGGCTCGGCACAGCAGACCATTCTGCTCCGGTGCCTTTACAAATGAGCTGGGTCACAGAAACATTCCACATGCCTCCACTCGGTCACACCCCTGAAAAATTATTTCTCTCCACACAAAAACAAGAAGAAGAATATTTTATCTCGAGGGCAAAAATATTGCTAAAATGTTTTGGCCTTTTCTCTTGAGAGCTATGCATGCTTTTATTTGATTATGTGTGGACTCTGCAGCCAGCAGTGGGAGCAAAACTGAGTAGATAAGTGAACCAAACAGACAGAAATATGCTGTCCTTCCCTTACTGTATTTACACAGGCTGTCCGTAAATCTTCTGAGAGATTGTAAGATGTGATTTTATAACTGGAACCAACACGCTGTGCCCTCCTGTTCACTCCCAAATCAAATCGAGTCTAGGGTTTGACTTTATCCAACGTCTCATACTCACTCGGAAAAATCACACCAAGAATAGTCCTAAAAATAAACATGGCTCAGAGCCGGACATTGGCTCTGAATGACATTTCCATTTCGGAGGAGGACAATGTCATGTTTGAGATTGCAGTTTTGTGACAGAAGCCCACAAATTAGAATAATTGTGACATCTTTGAGTTTTTTTTTTTTCCCAAAGTTTCAGACAGATAATCAGACTGAACTGTCACTTCATTGTCACTGAATCGCTGAACAAATCAGACACGTGGGCGTCAATTCAGAGGCTAAGGCAGAACTACAGCCTCAGTTTGATGCAGAATTTCATAAATCGATGTATACGTTTCAAGAAGACTGACTTATTGGCTTACACAATCTGTCTGCTGCTTTTCTGAATGGCCAGCACTGACTGACGCTGAATTATGAGGGTTTTTATGACTGTACCCTAATCTGTTTTTTATTATAAGACATTTATGCACTGTGTGGTCTCGATGAGAATTTTTGCCCCCTTTTGAGAGGCAGTGATAGAAATTAATCTGCATAGCGGCGGCGCAGTGAGGCTAATCAAAGTTTGGTTTATGACTCTACCAACTGATAGATGAGGCAGCATAATTGGCTCGAAACACAGCAGAATGATTCCCGATGCCAAAAAATGTCAAGCTGGGAAAAAAAGAAAAACCTTTTACTTTTGACAGAGATAAAAAAAAAGCTGATGCTGTGGTAAAATAAATGAATGTACAATCAGGCTGATAACAGGCGTTTCCTCCACAGAATAACACCATAATTCAGTTTTGTGGTGTTTTGCTGTGACATTTGTAAAAGCTGAGCTCATCTCGGCCATTCATCCCAAAGCAACATCTTTTAATTCACTTAACAAAACAAATGCATGCAATTTTCTTTTAGCTGTTTGCTCTTTTAGTAGTCATTATTCCTTTTTATAAAACACTGTGTACCCCTGCTTTATGATCTACTGAATTAATCATGCACAGCTGTAGTATAAGTACTTTGGAAGTGCTGCATCAGGGAAAAAATACAAGGCATCGAGACACTCTTTCATTGATTATTCATTCGATTTATTACCTGGCAGGTAATAAATCAAAACCCTCAGCAAAGCTCCAGAGACTTCTCCAGCTCTGTGCTTTTGGCAAACATCAACTTCTGATAGAGCCGCTTGTTATATAATGCAGTGACAGCATGGACGATGGCCAGTTGAGACACTCACCCGAAAGAACTCCTTAGTGGAGCCTGAGTCTAAAGTCCCATAGGCGATCTCTGTCTGCTTGGCCAGGTCCTCGGCGCTCTCGATGGGGGAGACCATCCTCTCCACAGTAAGGAAGGCAGCCAGGTTAGCCGTGTAGGAGGAGATGATGATGAGGGTGAAGAACCACCACACTCCTCCGACGATGCGCCCCGACAGAGACCTGAGAGGAGGAAACAGAGCAGTCAGGGCCATGAGAGCAGCATGCTCCAATCCACGCACGCTGGGGTAGAAGGGTCATTTCCCACCGTGCGTCCCGTGTTCACCTCAGAGGCTTAGCTCAGACCTTATGCTTTAATTTAAGGAATTTCATACTTACTTGGAGAAGTTGTCTAGTTAACCTATTAAGTCATGAGAACTGCAATATTATTTGCATGTCCCTGGTGCGCCACGCTAACTCATATTAGCATAATTCCATTTAAATGAAGTATCATTAAGTCGATGTAGCTGCCTCCACAGCTGATTAATTCTTTGAGAGTAATATTAAGCTTCATTAACTCAGTATGTCTGTGTCCAGGTATAGTTTTGGAGCTTACTCAGGTAAGAAACCATCCTAAATATTCAAAAATGTCTGACCCAACAGCAGCTTAACCTGACAGTCTGCAGATTAATGCCAGACCTGTGATGAGCGCTGCAATCTGTCCAAGCTTACTTGGGTTCAGTCCAGGAACAACACTGGCCCAAAATGTTTTGCCTTAGTTAAAATAAAGTAGGTCCTGCTCTTCTGCTCTTCAACTAGACACCATCACGGGGATTTCAGTTTGTAAGGTAGTATGTTGTGTTGTATTCATTAGTGCCGACTTGGGGTTCAACATTAACTGAAAAGCTGGTCAAATCTGATGACATCATCACGCTATAAACACATTTGAGCATGATAGTGCCTTATAAATTTGCTCAAATTAACTGAAAAAAAATAACCTATTTATGTGTTAATTGTTTTTCAGTGTCACATTATTTAATGAATTTATGGAAAAATGTTCTGGATCCAACTGTAGGTGTGCCCAGATGTACCTGTAGCCTAATACCATACGCTGAAGCTGGCACATCCCACCAAATCCCAAGATGTATGGGGGAAACAGCAAATTTAAAAAATCTTAATATAATTTATTGTCCCTCCTGAGACATTACTCCTTCATTAACAAGCTGCACAGTGAAACATTTGTTTTTTCACTGTTAGCCAGATCAAAACAAACAACAGGGCAACTCTGCTCGCTGGCCGATTGAACAGTTCATCCAATTTTTATTTGAAAAGAAGCTGACAGAGACTTTGGATTATAATGAAATTTCTTCATTATTTAAGACCAAGCCCCGCCGCCTTACATTGTGAAGCTTTGTAGTCTCTGTTAGATTCCAGTAGTTTAATAATGTTCTATTATTGCCCGCATGGTTAATACAGTTGGGTCTCTCCGTTGTGCACAGCCAGACCGAAAGCAACAAACTTTGAGACCAGTGAGACCATTTTTTTTAAGGTAAAATGCCAACAAATATTGGTTGAAGCAGAAAAATTCATTGAATAAAATTATCATGTGACTTTTGGATGTTATTTGATCCATATCTTTTCAATGAATTTGGACTTTTCTACTTTTAAAAACAGCTCAGATCACACAACTTGTTCAGCTTTGATGTGTCCTTCATTAGCAGGGTGCATGGCTACTAATTAATCTTAAGCCATTTTTAATCAGCCTGGGGCAGACGGCACATGTGGGATAGGCTACGCGAATTCTCGTCGAGATTCAACCATGCGAGCTGTTGGTGTTCCTGTGTGATAATAGGCCTAATGTTACCTTAACGGATACGTAGCACCTGAATTGGTCTGGAATGTTTCTGCTCTACAGTGGCTGGCGGTGGGAGCAGAGGAGGGCTGAACCGCCAGGTTTCAGTTGTTTTCTCTTCTTCAAAGCACCAAACTGACCAACTCTGCCTCATCACAGGCTAATTTAATGAACAATATAGACTATAATTGGCTCTGATGGCCACTGGAAAATGGCCAGATCTTACCACAGCGTTTCAGGTGCTGCCACTCCATCTTTAACTTTGGGGGGGGGGCATAAAACCCAACACCCCCCATTAAAGGCTCCTATGGTCTTACTAGATGTTGGTTTAAAGCTGCAGCCAGTGTTTGGTGCAGTCATTTGTTCAAACTTTTGATCTTCCTCATCTGTTGTAAAAATGTTTTACTCTCCACCAATAAACTCAGACCAGAGAGGACAGAACAAGTCTGAGGGAAAAGCCCCCATGAGACTGTCTGCTATTGAAGTCTGGGTGTGATGAGCCGAGCCGCTCCATCACACAAATACTCCCATTCTGCTCGCTGGTCCTTTACCAATTCTTCACAGTTTTTACATCAGCATAAAGGCTTTAACTTTAAATCCGTGCCTAGCAATGCAACTCTGGGTTCATATGTTTAAATTTGACTGGTCTCTCTGGTGTCATCCCCAACTTCCACAATCACACACATACTCCACTGAACGCGCCGCCTTCAGATGAACCCACATTTCTTATTTCAAACGAGGAACCATTTGCACTGCATCACTGCATTGCCGGCATACTGCTCTGGCTTTCTCCTAATAAATTGTTTTTACAGCATATTTTTATATTTATGCTATCCTTGTGGTGTTTTCAAGTCATAAATATTTTGTTTGTCCTTCAGAGATGCAATCAAAGTCCGCAGTATGTCGTGACTCCATCATCAAATTCTCAAACAGCCTGTTATTATTCAGGTCAGATTTTTCGAAATCTTGTCCAGAAATGGTTTATAATTTGGATCGTTTTGAAGAGTTATGTCACATTAAGGCAAATAAAACACTCGAGACGAGCTGGTCTAAACATGGTTGAGCCAGAGGCAAGTTGTTGCCACAAAAAATGCATTCATGGTAGGTAGAAGACAATAGGCAGGAATATGTCTCACCTTCTGGGGATTGTAGATGAAACTGCTGCTAAATGTCAAGGTTATTTGGCTATATTTAGTAAAATGATGAATAAGTAATTTCCATATAAAAACAGCATATACTTTGGAGCCAAAATAAGATATCCTAACACATTTGATTTTTTTATTGTGCTGTGTACACCAGCAGCTCTGCAACTTCCAGCTTTCCAGAGGCCGCTTCCTCTGTTCATTTTCATACAGTATCATTGATTAAAATTACATAAAATATAAATTTAAGATATCAGTGCCTTGGCTTACATTCAGCCAGCCCCATCTAGACTGAATCAACATCATCTCAGTCTGCTCATGGGACAACTTACCATGCTGACATCCTGCAGAGCAGCTGAGAATTCACAGTTTCGACAGTGAAAAGTTATCGAGACGCACTGATCATCACTGGCTTTCATTCAGAAACTACACTGTGTCATCAGATTTAAAAAAAACAACAACACTCATTCATTTCAATATTTTTAGCTGCAACTAGCAGCTCTATAGGTCGCTCTGTCACTTGGTTGGACTGTTGGTTGGTTGGTCCACAAAAATTCCCCACTCTTTGGCAGCCACAGTTTTCACAAATAGGTGCATTACTTCCAAATGGATTCACAGACTTGCACAAGGTTTAGTGGAAAGGTTGGGTCATGAGCCAAAGTACAGCAGAAAAAAGGGGGCGTGGTAGTGGGAGTGGCCTGTAACAAAAAAGCGAATAACTTCCAAACATATTCATGTCACTTGGCCAAAGTTTGTGGAAATACACACAAACCGACAAACCACATTTTCATTGGTCATAGCTTGCCCTGCCCCCACACTTTGGCCCCACTCCCTTCCATAACTCATCAACCATTTTTGCAGACTGCTGATTGCAACTATTGCAAATTTGTTTTTGTTGTTATGGTATTCCACGTTAAAAGATTGTTACGTATTGTTGCTGAATGTTTGCATTATTAGCCTGGATGCACTTTTTTACTTGCATATATTCATATATTTTGTCCCTATTTATGTTTCTTCTTTAATCAAATGGTTTTTCTTTCTGGAAAAAAAGGAATAAAACCCGTAAGAATGCTATATGCCCCACTTTGAAAAACTCATATTTTTGCGGCGGCACATCATTAATCACTTCACTAACTGTCTGATCCCAATCTATGAAAAAAAAAAGAAAAAAAAACCCCTCTTGAATTCTCTATCATTGCTCTTCGACCAGGTTCTCTACTATCCTCGGAGGTCCAAGAAAAAAGGATTTAAAAGGCAAGAATTCCTGAAGACGAGGTCGGGAACACCATGGCGGTGATGGGATGGATGGATGAAAAGACGGGATAGCTGGATGGCCATTGTTATTAGGAAAAAATACAGAATGCAGTTATGGTGCTGATGATGGTTTTCCCGTACAAAATACATTATATGCACCAAGTTGATGACCGTAAAATGGGACATGCAGCAAAAACACGGTAGCCCTCCAAGAGTCATGAAGAAGAAAAAGCAGCTAGTTTGAATGAAATGTAATGACCCCTGTGCATTTTACAGCCCTCAGCATGGTGGATATAAGTTATTCTGTGCATGCAAAGCAGCGCTGCCAGCATGCAGCTTCAAAACAAATGGATGCACAGCAGAGTTAGATTTCAGAGAAAGAAATGGGAAGAGAGTGCAGTGAAGGGAAGCATGAGGTTACGCGGAAAGCAGCAAAAATAAAGCTCAAAATAACCTATATGCACCATGGCAGGTAGGAGATGTACTGTATGTATAAAGGACCATAAAATGCAAAGAGATGACGAGGACAACTGAGAGGAGACGGAGAGTGAACACAACAACCAACCTTGGTGAGATATCGCATCCTTGCTGCATGAAGGCGCCCAGGGAGAACCACAGGCTATTAAAAATCCCAAAGTCGTTTGGAGGGTCTGGGGGGCTCTGAGGGTCTTTCACCTCATCGTTCTCGTCCAGATGCCACTCATAAGGGCTGAAGCGGCTCACCAGGAAGAGCACCACGCTCACGCCAATATAGGCAAAAACTATACACATCCAAATCTCATAGGCCAGTGGGTCCAGGAAGGAAAACACCCCAGGTTTGGACTTTTGGGGCTTTTTAATCATAATGGAGATGCCCAAGCTCATAAAGGGCTTAGAGAAGTCTATCACTTCCTCCCGTACCAGCGTTATAGTTAGAGGAGCCACAGCTATGTCAGCTCTCTGTGAAAAATGGAAAAAGGCACAGAGGGAGTTAGTCTGACAGAACAAGCCATAAATAATAATCCACAGTGTCAAATATTGATTTAATAAAGAAAACATTGATAAACCAAAAGTCAAACTATGACTATATATATGAATCACACTGTCTTAGAATCCAATATAAATGGTTAGGCACCGTGTAAAGTGAATTAATGGAGTAAACAGATTGGACACAGGGAAATGCAGCAGCTCAAAATCTACCGAATAGCAGACCTGTTACGCAGCGTGCAAGAGGGAATCTGCCATTTCAGAATGAGTCACTCAGCATTTGTGTTGGCTAATGTCTTTGTCTCGATCCAAATCTCCTCCATGAATTGAGCAGAGGGTTGGAAGACAGAGGTGGAGGAGCTTATGTAAGCAGTCCATAAAATGTGAATCAGCCTTGTTAAATTCACCTTCATCAGATCCTCTGCATCACCCGACAGACTCATCAATTATCATCTGACTGTAGTGACAAATGTTGTACACCGAAATGCACTGAGGGGAGAGTGGGATTGTAACTAAACTTAAAAATATGGAAATATTAAGCGCAAAGGATTGCTGTCATAGATAAAGTCAGAGGGAGGTCTCAGCCAAAAAGAGACGTCCATAATTCATTCTTGTATGAATTCATTTACCTCTGAATTCCTAATTAATGACAGCACAAACTCAGTTCATGCAAAAATATGGCCGAGGCCTTTTTAGTTATTAAGGGGGGACTGATCTCTCTCTGTATTAAACTATTAATATTGTGAGGGCTGCAGGAGAAAAGAGTGGCCTATAAATAGTCATAACAGCAGAAACTACAGGTGTTAAAATTAAGAAACCTGCACAGACACGCTGTTTGAATGCAGATCTTTTTACATTCCTCTCTGCCGTGTGTGAGGTTTGGAGCATTATTCATTCAGCAGCCAAGGTCTCATTAAAGATGCAAATCATCTTGTTAAAGCCAGTTCAAGTGTGAGTGAGCCATGAGATGCAAGATAAAACCAGTGGAAGAGATTTTACGGTTAATGAAGGGATTTCCAAAAACACACTCAGCCCACTTGGACCAAATGCACGACATATTTTTTCTCTCCTTTTTGAATGTGATGTTTGTTTTCATTACATGACTGATTGCTGGCATTATCTCTGAATTATCGGGGATAACACAGCTGTAAAATGATGGCAGTACAGAAAAGAAAGGGTATTATATCATGGGCTTATTCACCAACTGCTGCCAGCGTCATCTTTATCTTTTCATATTTGTCCTCTGTTGATCAGGGCATTTAGTAATTCAAATGGCTGGGTGAGAAAGGACATGATATTTTACATAATACTCACTACTATCTGGCATCATTTGTGCCTGTTTTGAAAATGGACTGAGTGAGTTTTTTTTTAAATATATGAACAAATCTGAGGGTTAAAGCTGGGGTAGGCACTTTTTTTGTGTGTGCCGTAAGGTAAAATTTCCATAATAACCTTTCAGCATATTGTAAGTCAGGTAGTCTTCAAGAACACTAGACTTCTGCACATCTCCTTGGCTCGATGTTCAGGCTTTAGAAAATAAAAACCACGACGGACACTTTTCTGCCAATCACTGGTCATTTCAGAGAGGGTGCGTTCCTAATGGCTGCTTTATGCTGCACATATTGGCAACAAGTGATGTTGCTACGAGCTGATTGACTGTGGAAACAAGTGATGTGTTATACGTTCTCACCCATCAGCCGGCTTGAGTCGAGCTAAGACAGACCAGTTTCCCTGCAAATGTTTTGTCTCATCGTGAATCTATGTGTAAACTGGCCTTAAAAAGAAAGAGCAACAACAAACAAAATTAAACGCGAGTCGGAGCAAAAACAGGGAGGGGAGGGTGCAGCGGGTGCAGCAGAAATGAAAGGAGATCCACTGTGGTGTTTTCCAGCAGAAATTCAGAAATAGTTGCTTCAAATCAGGATGTAAAGAATCCAAAAAAGTGCTAAGTGGGAAGTAAATTTGCTTCTTTAGGAGTCTCATTCTACAGCGAGCTTGATTATCAGATGTTGCCTACCCCAGCTTTAAGTAGCAGCAAACGATAAAGGACGAAAAGTTAACCACCTCCCCATGTTAAGAGCTACACATGCAGACTGACACTTACCCCATAAACCAGTTCACCCACCATCCCGTTCCATGTCTTGGTCTCTGGATCTCTGGCTCCGTACTTCCCATCCGGAACTATTGACAGCTTATATTTTATCCCCACATGTTTTGCAATTTCAGAAGCTAAATCGACACAGTAGCCTTCATATCTGTCATTCCCATCCATCTGCATATAGTTTTTCTTGTACATCACATATGGAGCTTCCTGTTAATTAGACAGAATTTTGAGTTCATAGCAAAGACAGCAAACATCCACACAGGCCAGACCCCATGGGTCACACATGGCCTTGACTGGCACTGTAGCATGCACACATGCTTGGGTGACAAACAAACAGAGGTGGGGAACATATAAAGACAAACAGAGCAGAGGCTGAAAGGGTCTACACTGCATTAGTTTAAGGCATGTCATTTGGAGGACTTGACAGACTAAAAAAGCGGGCCGCTGCAGGAGTTTAGAGGCCGAGTGGGCCAGCGTGGGGAGTTAAGCATCTAACACAAATAAAGGAGGCAAAGCAGGATGTTGGGACTCCCTCATGCTAACCTCATCCACAATCTGAATGTGTGGAAATGGGCAGTAGGCAGGGGGGTTGCATGTGCTTTGCATCAGCGTGGAACAAGGAGGGGGACAAGCTGAATGGAGCACTTTTCCAGTTCATAAAGTAAACGTCAGCGACAGCAGAGAGATAAAAGACATCAAACACATGAAGTTTAATTTAATCATCAAACACAAGTTAAGCGCAAAGACGTGCAAACCTCATCAGAAGAGCACTGGTACGACCAAATACAACATTCTGATTCAATTTTCTTTTACATCTGTTACCATTGTGAGAATAAAATAATCTGCTTGTTGTCTTAATTGTATCGTTGACTTATCGACATCACCTCTGTGCCTTTAATGTCAATATAATATGATGTAATTCCTCCAAAAAGTGAAACATGTTTGCTCTTATATCTCCTTTAAATCAAGCAACATCATCTGATTAACTTTGTCATACAGCATGAACATGTTTTTCAGAGGTTTTTTGACTTATGAAGTTGTCTTGACTCCTTCGTTGTTTAAAATTCTCCTTCTTTACTTTCCCTTCCTTTCTGCACAGCTTTATCAAAGGCAAAATGAAAGTGTCATCCCCATAATAACAGGATGACCTTTCATCAAAATGGCATTAAATACAAACCTTTAAAACCATGGAATGTGAGAAAAGCAACATGACGTTAATGACATGACTGGGATGTTTCTAGAACAACAGCTGTCTTTCTTCAAACCAAAGGCATGCCTGGCAGTGAGAAAACAATGCGATGAAACTAACCTCCTGTTTCTCCTTCCTCTCTCTTCTATTGCTCTTTCCTGCCTGCTCATGAGGAAAATGAGTTTCTAGACATTGAAATGAGAATGTGTGACTATTACATTCTGAATTTGCCTAAGATGAAAACATAATAGGCAAGGTCAGAAGGAAGAGGCCATGGTTTTAAATGTAAGTTAAGGCGCACCTTATCTTACATTTAAAAATGGCTGATGATGACTAACCTGTGATCGCTATCACTACCACTGGAACTAATCTAACTCAGCCTGACGTACTGGGAGCACTGGTTTTATGTAGAGAATGCAGTTCCAGAGTTTAAGGTAAAGTGAGGTAATTTGAACAAAGGGATAAACAGCCAAAGGTTGCAGCCTTCGGGTGTTTATGTCCTCCTTGTGCGCAGATCATTTCATGTCTCCTGTGAGAGACCAGCCGTCGCTGACACTTTACTTAATGAGAGGGAAACACTGTTACTTACGTATGCACTCAATGTGAATACGATGGTGTTTTATCTCTATAGTTATCATTACCAAAGCCGTTATTGTGATGTCACTACTACAACAGCCCACTGTAATATAAAAAAACCAAAATGCTTTGGCACCCACACGGATACAGTTGAAACACTCTTTGTGAATCGACTGTTTCAACATGTAGTGAGTGGATGGAAAGCAACTGAAAATAAAATAATTCTACCCTCCCAGGACAGATTGCAACAATGGACACCTTGACCTTGAGTGGCAGAAATCTTAAGGTGAAACACTTAAAACCTGCTTGAGAGTGTACCATAATAGTAGTGACCACAATTGTTCGGTTTTCCACAGAAGAGGACTCGTTGGTGACCTGCTGATCCATAATATATACAAATTTTTCGTACTCATTCCAGTAGCCGATCTGAAAAGGACACAGAGGTTCACAGTTATTACAGGAAGTAGCAGCAAAACATTCCTACAGTAGAGCCTCCAAGTTTGTTCCGGTTGGTCGGCTCTATCTGTACAACAGGAGACTGTTGGTTTTGCATGATGTAGGGTTTTATAAAAAGCCTGTAGTGGTGCTTCTTACTTCACCTGGGCTACACTTCAGCAGAGTAGGCGTAAGCTATTCCTGGCTCAGCAAATGCTCTCTTACATAACAAGAAAGCGGCACCAATGGAGCGCCCAAAGATTGATAAAATTAATACCAGCAAGACATACCTACAGTAATAGTCTAAATGTGCCTTATCTAGGCGGTGCAGTAGGTTGTTCTACTTTTCTATTAATACGACACATAGCACACAGTGTAATCTAACACAGGAACAAACACTGTCTACCAAACCTGAGATGATTCCAGTAGCTGCATTATGTTTATTTCTGGTGCATTCAGAAAGGAAGAAGTGGATGTCTCGCACTTGTGGTAGCTATGATGCACAGTACTCACTCTGTTGTCATGGCAGATTGTCTCACACTCAGTTTGGACGTGCGGGCTGCTGTGATGCACGTTGCCTTGTGAACTGAGCTATGTGGACAGTATGGGGCCACTTCTTTTTGGTGCCAGCTTTTGTAGGGACCTTGTCAGAGTTCAGGGTCATGGAGCTAGCCGAGCAACAGCATTGTGGGTCTGCGTGAGTGCGTTTTCAGAAAGATTTGTTTTCGCCTGTGGCCCCTTCAAATTACAGCAGAGCACTGAGGGATCATGTAAGTGCAGTGAGATCCCTAGTACCTGGAGATATATCAACATAAAAGTCCAACTAAAATTAGAAAAGTTATTCTTTTTGCTGTCAAAATGATTTGGTTTTTCATTGTGGACTAACCTTGGGAGGTATATATCAGAAATGAGCTTTTAGTCTCTGAGTCTCAGAGGTGGCTGGTCGATGTTTGTGTTTGTAAGCAGACTTGCTCTGGCAGCTTACAAGCTAATTTGACAATAGACAGTTTTTCATTAGAGGTATTGAAGAAAATGACAAAATCATTCAGCATTTAAACTAACAGACATTGACAAGTTCTGTAGCTGTCAAGCTAACTAGCTAAATTACTTTTTCAGAGCGAGTTCACTTCTACTCTTTTGTTTGCTAGGTTGTTTAACAAGCCATGGTGCCGGACAAGACGAGTGTCCATGCTGGTGGACAAAATGGACAGACAGTGGCTATAAGCTAATGTGTGCTGCCTCTCACAGTCCTTAGCTCTTTTTTGTGCACACCTTATGCTAATGTGTGGTCAAGTAAAGCATAATATTAGGTTATTTTATTTACCAAATCACACGAAATATAACATTTCTCCCATTTGGATTCTGATTTCCTTAAAAGGGAATAAAGGACATTCGGTTTCCAGAGCAGATTTCTATACTGTAGCATAAAGTTGATAAATTTTAGTATTGCAAAGGACAGTGGAGTACATTTGGCTGCTGAAGCTGTAAAACCTGCCTGCTGCTAACCCACCAGGCAGTTTCAAAATAGTGAAGTTTAATCAAGACTTTTACTTTGTTGTTGTATGTATGCTGATGGATGATGGTTATACTCTGTGTCAGAGGATTTCCTTGAGGGAAATGTTGAAAAATGAACTAAACCTTTAAAAAAAGTCACAATTAAGTAATATTAACACATAAACAAAATATCAGCCACCTACTGTCTTGCAAAGCGAGCCCACAAATTATACTTTGCGTGTTGCTGTCTGCCAAGATTCAATATGCATTTGCTTTATGTCATTTAAAAAGAATGACGGCTCGGCCCTTCATCCAGGCATCAACATGAACCCTTCCGACACCTGATTTGACAGATGCATCTCTCCCCAGACTCTAAATGGTTTAAGCATCACATTTTAAAGTTGGAAACATGACAGCTCTCAGTTGACATGATTCAATTCTGAAAAGGTGTGAGGCAACAAACATTCACTAATACCTCATTTCGAAGCAACAGCATTTATTTAAAGAAGCTGTTTGTGATGATTCTGGGTTTTGAGCCACGTCATCTTTAAACCTGCTGCTCCCTAAAAGTTTGTAGATTGGTTTAGCTTCCATCGGCAGCACTCCATTGACACTTGGTGTATATTCTCCAAATTTAAACCTCATAGGGGATGTGAGGTCACACAATTTGGGCTGGCTTTGCAAGACTGGGCCACTGGCAGCCTCTGTTCAAATCAAAGTCATCCCGAGTACTTGTGTACTGCCAACACGCCAAGAGAGAGTGAAATCCACATCATAGAGCTGCTAAAAACTGGTCTGTATTCATGTTAAAAAGATTTAAGACATACAGTGTAAATGTTTACATCGTATGCTAATCCTGCTTAGAATATTTCATTTCACATAATTAAATTGTGACAGATGTTTCAGAGGCTGTGTGCTTACTTACCCTCCTGGGGCCTCCAGTCTTCATCTCGTACACATCAATTGTGTAATTAGATCGTCGACCAAACGTGTCAAACTGGATGTTTCCTGTCATACCTGGTACTTGGACCTGTCAGGCACCAAGAAAAGAATGAAAACACCCATCTCTAATGCACTGCAAATCCACATGAAAACATATCTTGATGTATGGCATCAAAAGTTCTCTCTGTTGCCTTATTTCCCAGCTGCACTTTGTTAAATACATGTTCGCAATTGCAATTGCATCTTTAAACTCCCATCAATTTTTGGACCAATCAGATCAATGTGAAAGAAGGACAAACCTGTTAAAATGTGCAAATTGGTGAAAGTGTCAGAGGGAAACATTGCTTGAAGAAAAGCTCAGAATAAAATAGTTTACTAATTGCTAAATTGTTCATTTGCTCACACTGTAGTAAGCAGAGAATGGATGTATTTTTAAAAAAATAATCCCATTTAAAAATGCTTAATGAAATAACAGGCACATTTTCCCCCAACAATGGTGATAAATAACTATATTTAGGGGTCCAAGCATGAAGTGCTGGAACCTTGTTGTTTTTGGTCGGATTGTTATTATTATTTTTTTAAATTATTATTATTATTCTCCACTAAACTCTATGTACCTCAGAAACCGTAAAAGCTAAGTTTGCCAACCTTGGTGGATAATTTGCAAATCTCCCTCACAACTCAGGCAACAAAAATAAGACTAATCTGACCGCATGGTGGTGCTCTATTAGCACTTTTACGTTTTGGGTCATAACTCCTTAACAGTAAGTGTCAGCAACAAATTTGTTTTTCCTTAATTCTGTGGATCCATACAAATTTATCCATATCCACACCCCTTTGCACATGAAAAGATTTCCATCATTCTAAATTTTGTCCAAAGTTTTTTTTTTTTTTTTGCTTCAACTCCTCAAGATTTTTACATCCTTGCACAAAAACTTTGTGGGAATAATCTTTAGAACGAGACAAATAAATCTATTGACTGGATAATGGACTGAAGCAAGTATGAGTAATTTGGCCACATTTCTTCAGCACTTCCACTGATTTGTGACAAAACTTTACCTCATGGCATCCTATGGTCAATTCTGAAATCTGTCACCCCAAATCTTTCCAAAATATGCATAGTCAATTCACATCTCAATCTCCATAAATCTTCATTCAAATGCTACCAAACCTGACAGAAACATTCTTTACATGCTAAATGTCACATGTTCCAAATTG
>JAQFJA010000006.1:9299374-9312526 GCA_029874485.1 Naso brachycentron
TCAGAGCCTCATGGAGACAAAAGTAAAACACTGAATCATATAAACATCTTTCAAAGGTAAGTTGGTTTTAATTTTGAGCAACCAGTTTCCCCTAAACATGGCATATCCTCATAGCTGAGAAAAGACAACTGGTATGAATAGGATTTTAAAGCTGGGATAGGCAACATCAGGAAATCAAGCTAGCCATAGCATGAGACTCCTAAGGAAGTAAAACTGCCGCCCTCCTCTGCCTGTTTTTGCTGCAACTTGCGTTTTATTTTGTTTGTTGATCCCTCTTTGAAGGCCAGCTGGCACCAAAGATTCATGACGAGATGAAATGGTTGCAGGGAAAGTTGCAGCGGTATAAATTGGTCCATCTCAGCTCGACTCAAGCCGGCTAACGATGTTGCCTGACAATCAGCATGTCAAGTCGCCAGAGGCCTGTTTTAGAACGTAAGACATGCACCTTGTTTCAACAGCCAATCAGCTTGTAGCAACTTCAACTGTTGCTACGAAATGCAGCATAGAGCAGCCTATAGAATCACAAGCTCTCTGAAATAACCTGTGATTGTCCGAAAATACCCTGTCATGGTCTGAATACAGAGCCAAGGAGAGGTGCAGAAGTCTAGTGTTCTTTCAGACCACCTGAATTACAGTATGCTAAAAAGGTCAATAGGAATTTTTTGCACAATGACAACAAGAATAAACTGCCTACATCAGCTTTAATTTCAAAGTTCAGGGTTAGTTTTTGACCAAAAGTAGAAATGTTTTTAAGAGTGGGTGGTAGTAACGTGCCGAGAAACATACTGTAGTAGTATGACAGCTAAGGTAAGGAAGAGAAAGACTGAAAGCTAGCCAACAATGGATGCACTGATGGGAACTGGACACCGCATTTGAGGCGGGGCCCCATTCATTCTCGTAGATGGTGCATTATACCAAAAAAGTTTGACTTACATGTGCTAAAAATACACAGATCTTCCACATATCTTCCATATTGTGGCACCCCTAAAGCATGCACACAAAAGCTTCCAGTAGCTTAGCTGGCTGTCTTACAGTTTTATCCTCCGCTATCTTGAATGGTGATTAAATTGATTTGGTCTTGCAGCTCTTCTAGACTTTCCAAATGTTATCAGCCCAAATGAATCAAACTAAAACGAGTAATTTGGTGGAGGTTGTTATGCTCCGAAAAGTTGTTCAGCTGCTTTTTTTTCAGCTAATGGGAAAAGGTTTTTGGCTCCAGTACATCACTTGATGTGTGATTACACATTTGGCCACAATGTAAATTTGACTTCATGGTCTGGCACACTTCCTGGGAGAGGGGTCCATCTCAACCTGTGGCTCTTCAGCCTCATGTGGCTCTTGTGTTCTTCTGCGCTGGCTCTCTGTGGCTTTGACAGAGAATGACATGGACATGAATCACAATTTTATTTTTTAACCTTATCATTGCTGTATGGCTAGAGCTGTCTTTCTCAGCTTGCATGTTTTAGATGTGTCTCACTCCAACACACCTGATTCAAATAATCAGCTCGTTCTCAGACTTCAGCAGAGCTTGATAACAAGTTGATCATTTGAATCAGGGATACATCTTAAACAGGGCAGGGAGCCCCAAGAAAACAGGATGAAAAAAATACTGTCCTAGAGTCATTTTTCCATCCTCTGATTGTAAAAATGCATCTTTACGTGGAAAAATAGGCTATCTGTGCTCTCAAGTTGTGATTTAGTCAATGAACTGAATGAACGTGAGTTGATATTGTGTTTTATGATCAGGTCCGAGGACTGATTGCAACATGGCTGAGAATTAGCTCAAACTTATAATGATTTTAGTCAAAATTAAACTGAAATGAATTTACATATTTTTAGTTTTAGTGTTTCAGTGCTGCACTGCTGTGATATGTTTGATTTATTATCAAAGCAGGCTACTTTGTTTAGGTGAGTTACACGAAATGACAACACAACTTACAAGAAAACATTGCAGGTTCCTTTAACAATGTTTATGCTAAGCTAAGCTAACTGGCTGCTGGCTGTAGCTCTTAAAAAGACAGAATCTAGAACTGAAGCCTATCGATCTTTTCAACAAGCTCTCAGCGAGAGAGTAAATGAGTATATTTCCCTAAATGTCAAACTATTCCTAACTTTAAAGCCAAAACCAAAATTGTTATCTGGTTCTTTTAACCAATATTAAGGAACTTGTGCTTAAGAAGGAAGCAAATCTGCATAATAACTGAGTCTTAAACTCACTTTAACTTAATCAAATGAATCATAGTTAAAATAACCCAGCACACAGCCAATCTAAACCTATATATTCGTCTCTTTATTGAGGATATAATCAGAAATACGGGGACATCTTTCTAAGCTGTAACTCAAGAACACAGACAGAGAGAGACAGAGAGGGAACAGTTGTCTCCAGTCTCAATTATCTTTATTTGTCCGTCCTCAGGGCTCCTCCCGCCCGCCTGTCTGGACGTGCAGGTCTGTGCTGTGCTATCTAAAGCAGTCCAGAGCCATGCTGAGCTGCAGGACCATCAGCCTAAATATTCCTGCGGGGATTGACTCTCATTAAGCAGACTGGAGCCAAAGTCCTGTGCAGAGCTGGATGTCTGCCCAAGTGCCTTGAAGAGGATTTGACTCTCCTCCCGCTGATAGAGGCTTCTCTTTGTTACAGTGATTTGTCATCTGCCTCCCTCAGAACTGGAACGGGCATCCTAAGGTTGATAACTGTCCCTTTTCACCAGTCAACTAATTATTGTTATGCTACTTAAAACAGGGCAAAATATGAGGAGGGATTAAACTGTCAAGAGTGCAATAAAGAAATGAAAATATAGCAGAGGAAGGACATGGCTGTCTATCAGTCAAATGTTCCTCTAAAATGTCATATTGAGCACCAGTCCTCATCACAAAGCTCAACCTTTCCAATGAAAGAAATCTGGCCTCATTCTGAACCTTCTGTCTGTCTTTGTGTCTCTCTGCTTTTTATGCTCAATATAAAGAACATTTTAGACAGATTTGTCCTTACTTAGTTCTATGTATTAACATTCAAATTGTCACTGCATGAACAGACACTACCCTCATCTCTCATTGAATTAATTTGCTAAAATTACACCAATACAAGCATGTAAATTATCATTTTTTGCCAGTTTTGTTCCTGGGATGGCTGTTTATTTTGCTTGCAGCCGTCAGCCACACATTTCTGAACCTCATGCAGTCCTCTCATTGAATGCCAATTTCAACAAAACAATAATACGTGTGAAGTTGTAATGTCCTTACTATCCTTGTTGCAGTTGTGCATCTGCCAACTCGTCTGCTTGCATGCTTTTCATTTTGCTTTTCATTTTGGGCTGCTTTAAACTCAGACTTCTCTAGGGTCTCCTTCTGCATGCCTGGGCTACAAAGAAGACCGAATCTCTTTTACAGGCAGTTCTTTTCTTCCTTTGTTTTCATAATGGAAGTAAAGAAAAGGTTGAAGCACAAATATTTGTATTTGTATCTGTAGCTCAAGCTGAGGTTTGATGAATGACACAATGAACTGAACTCCTACAGCAACCAACTCAAAGTATACTCAGGCACTACAGGGATATCTACGTATACATTTTGATCCATAGCAGCAGCCTTGCTTCAGAGAATTCCATGGTCTGTCAGTGTGTCGGTCCAACACTTTTTTTTCCAGACTTAAATAAATCAACAACTATTGGAAGGATTTCCATGAGATTCTGAACTGAAAAATAAATACTAATGACTCTGATAAAATCCCGACATTTCCTCAGTCATCACCGTGAGGTTCTTGTTTGTGGTTTTGAGTGAAATGTTATGAAATTTGGTGCAGACGCTCAGGTCAAAGGAGGATAAATTCTGATAAATTTATTGATTCCTCAACTTCATTTATTCGCACTACCAGCTGGCGTTTTTATTTGCCCAGTGCTTTGGATTATAACCAAATAACCTTCTAAACTAATTATATTCCCATCAGCCTCTGCTACGCTTCCTGTTTAGCGCTAATTAGCAAATGTTAGCATGCAAACAGACTAAACTGGAGTGGTGGAAAACAGTAAATATTACCTGACTACTTTGCATGTGAGCATTGTCGCTTTGAGCATGCTTGCATGCTGATGTTAGCACTTAGCTCAGAGGCATGACCTAAGTACAGCCTCACACAGCCACTAGCATGACTGTAGACTGGCTTGTTCAAATATACTTAACAAGACAACCAAGTGACTCACGGTTATGACTAAAAATCAACAACCCCAAGAAAACAATTATGCTACAGAAAATATTTTTCATGTCCTTCCATTTAAACTAATGCCCACGCAAGAAACAGACAAACCTTCAATTCACAGAAAGGATTAAATAACATCCACACAGATGTAATCTCATCCCATTACAGCATCTTGTTTTACTATGCTGCTCGCGCAGTGTGGAATTGCAGTGCACCTCTGGGTGTTCAACACTTCTCCTATTTCCCTCCACACACTACTAGACAGGGAGACTCACACTACATGGCTCAATTCCCACAAGCTTTCTGCCTTTCCAACCTCTTTTTTTCATCGTCAGACTCTTTTTCTCTCTGTCCATCCACTGTGCAGAGGGAGGCTGGAGGTGACGGCTCCTCTGGCAGCGATTATAAATCCACTGTGCTTCTATTATTGATGAAAAGCCTTAAAGGTGTTTATCGCTCTGTCTTTACTTTACTGAAGGGATGAGCAGACTGATACTTTTTTAAGGCGGTAAAAGAGCCAGCAGGGAAGCAAAAAAATCAAATAAAACCCACAGCACATTTATCAAGAAAAAAAGCCCCGTTAGCCATGAAACAAAATGTATAAGACACGAAATGAAAGATGGATTCATAACAGACTTAAGTTCTCATGAGGTCAAATCCTAAACACTGGTTGCAAAATAAATCATGTCCAGGGTGGTTGCTTTCTGATGTCTGGGTGATCTCGGTTGTGTTTGCTCACTCCTGCCTTTGTGAGAGATCTTCCCTCAGGCTAGGAGGGTAGGCTATTTATAGTAGGCTCATTGTTGTTGCTGTTATGGGACAGTGTGTCCTACTTACACTGGGAGCTGATATTACATTAAAGCAAGTGTTGATGTCACAGCTCATACAAGGAAGCATTCTCGTGAGACGCATGCATGTCTTGCCATTCTCAAGCATCTGCAGAGAGAAACTGGTCCGTCAGACGCCGCCTGCGAGGTCACCATCCACATTAATCCGCCACAGTAAAGAGATTAGAATCGGATCAGCTGGATGTGACACCGTGTGACCACCATTATCTGATCGGATCACTTGAATCTAATATGGAGGCAATTTGGGAACAATTGAAGAAAGCTTTTGCATCAACATGAAGGGCAGAGAAAAGCGAACTTCTCCTAATTAATGAAAATGTTCTGCGCTGTCACAAAAATATTCCCCGGCGTCGGGTGAAATGAAGGCAGGTCTGCAGTGAAGGTCAGAGTAAAACTCATAAAGCCGGCCATAATGAAGATCATTACGTAGAGGGCAGAAGCCTTTACACACAAATATCTCAGTAAAGGACAGAGGGTTGAGATGTGCTCCTGATTAATGGTTTAAATGAGCGCACACACACACAAAAGGCAATTCGGTTTGTGTAACAAGTTACTCTGCTGTGCAGCTGTTTACAGTAGCTGCGATAACCCAGACGGACGCAAACACACAGCTTTTAGCTGTCCAATTGGTTATATCTTATTTGCCAACAAGGCCTCATACCCAAAACAACAATATCTGTCATTTGTTAGTGTCATAAAAATGACTCATATGAACAATTTCAAATCCCTGTCTTAGGCTTGGTTTAGACATTTAAAACTATTAGTTTGGGTTAAGACCAGCTTTGTAATTAAAATCAAATCAGTATTGACTGTAGGTGAGAGAGAGGGCATGAACTACCAGTTTTCAGCATTAAACTTACACGTTTTATGCCCAACAATCTGTTTCTCTCCAAGCTTTTTTCGCAGCTGCATTTAACAATATCAAGCAACTTTAGCTTTTTCACAGAGGCTAGCACTGATTTGAATGGATATATGTAATCTCTTGTTTGTTAGCAGAGGCTGGTTCAAGTGACCAAAGCTGTCATTTTTATGCACAGAGCAGCCTCATATTTAACTAGTCTACTGTTATTTCACTTTTTAACATAATGTGTAGTTGTAAAAGCCACTTCAGCCTCGGTGATAGCTTTGTTTAAAGTTTGGGAGATTTTTTTCATTTGGATGTGAGGTGAGAAAGATTTAGCTCAGGATGAGGCTCAGTAAAAGGACACAGCTAGATCACACGGGTTGCATGTGCACTAGGAACACGCAATAATCCATTCTAGTCAATGTTTGTCATACCACTGGGCCATGGCACGTTTCGGACATGGGCGTCAGAACCATTGCATACATTTTTCAAAATAATGCCTTCGGACCCCCCGACTTTTAACGTGTCAAAAAAAACGGCTATCTGCCTATCCACTGGGCACCATCATGAGAGTGCTATCAGTCAAATCCAGTTTCCTTTCTCACTAAGAAAAAACTTAAATCAATGAAATTACATACCACGTTTTCAATGATACCTAATCCATTTGAGAAGGCCAAATCGATGAAAATCCATACCATGCTTTTACTGCTACTTTGCTGATTCCATGAAGTTTGATTTCACTGAGCAAACACAAAGCCCTGGCACCTCTAATGATATACATATAGAAAGAAGCATCACTAACGTTGCCTGGTCAAGAAGGAAGATGAGGGGGAAGGCTAGAATATTGTATATTTTGAGCAACATGGTTTGACATGTTTTCTTTCCCAGACACACGGACATAAGATCATTTTTAAGAGGAGCAAAGTAAGTGATAATCACCGCTGGTAGCATGAATCAGTCAGTTTCAGCTGAGTCCCTTTGTTCCCTGTTTTGACAAATAAAAGCCTGGCTGGTCTACTAGCCAGATAAAACTATAAACCACATGTAAAAAAGCATCAGAATACACAAATGGCATCTTCTGTGTTACAAGTTTTCTAGGGTAGCATTCCCAGACCCCCATCAAATTGTCCCCCCTACTTTTTTCATGCTTTCAACCCCCATCTGAGAAGCGAGTCTCTGCAGCGAAATTCTGATGTACCTTCCAACATGTATGTGCTTAGAGTCTCTATCTTACTAATGAAAGACACCTCATGATGGCTTAATATATAAGATAATATTTATGTATGTGTGGGTGTCACAATTACATGAAACATGGTTGCATTAGCATACATATGACATACATATCATCTTTCTATCACACATACTCACAAACACCATCCCACACACACACTCCCTCAAATGAGATGTTTTCAACATTTAGCAGATGAGAGATCCAGGCATCTTTTCAACTGCAACAATATTTAGAAACAGCACACTTCATTTCTGAGACATAATGTGACCACACGTGCGACATAATCTCTGATTCTCCAAATGAACACTAATGATCCTCTGAGTAAATAAACATTCCAAGTTAACCCTCATTTAATACATTTCTGACAATAAACTACAGTGCAGCCACAGTGAACGCAGCTTTAGCAAACACTGAATCTGAATCAAGACTCATTGGAAACCTGCGGCTGACAATCACCTAGGAAACAAGGATGAAGAGCCTGTTTAATTCCTCCACGTGAATTAAGCCCAGGTGACCTCAAACAACGTGCACGCACAAAAAGCAAAGCAACAAATAACAAGCCTTAATTGAATGTGCCGTCTCCCCTGTTGTAGCATCATCTTCTAAATGAGAATCCTGAGATATGAAGGCAGTCATGAAGCACTCCAGTTGTTTACAGTAATAGAGAAGAAGAAATGAAAAACGAGGATCAGAGACAGCCAGGAGAGAGCAAAAGGTGAGGAAAAGACAGCGTGTTTCAGTCCTTTAGGAACAAAGGAACATGCAGAGCTGGAGGCTGACTAAAGATATTTAAAGACTGTTTCCAGAGTGTTGTTTTTCTCAGATAGATACCTGCTCCAGTATGGAGTTGATCCTGTCCACCTCACAGTCAATGAGAAAGCGTTTCTCCTGCCGGCGATCCATCTCCTCGATGATGCGCCTGTACTCTTTGGGGTCCACGATGTTCCCCACTGAGCGAGCTGTCACCTGCCAGTTGTTGGCTACAGCCGACTCCATGATGGCCTGGAGGATTGCAAAACCTGGAGGAGCAGAGAGAGAAGAGCTCCATCACACAGCTGTCTGTTTGTTGTCTCATAGCACAGCAGCAGGTAAAAGTTGTGCTGAGAATCCAAATGGCTGTAAAGATGTTTAAAAGCTTTTAACTAGCTTCAGATTATAACAAGCTTCAGATTATAACAACAACTTATTTTGCACTGGTAAAATGTTTATCTGAACAAAGAAAAAAAAATCCCTGTGTAAGAGCATTAGAGCTGCAACAATTAATCGAATAATTGATTATCGCTAGAAAATTAATCAGCAACTATTTTGATAATCGATTAATTGTTTAAGTCATTTTTCAAATAAAAAAGTTTAAAAAACAGCCGGTTTAGTTTCTTAAATGTAAGGATTTGCTGCTTTTTTGTATCATGTATGATAATAAAGAAGGAGTAATTGTGTTTTGGGCATTACATTGGGCTCTGGAAAATTGAGATGAGTATTCATCACACTTTTTTGACATTTCGCGGAATAAACGATTAATTATAAATCGCAAAAATAATCGGCGGTGTTAGAGCCGTTGTGGGTTTGTGTCATATTCTATATTCTTATGTCTGTATGTATAGGGTTTCTTAATTGTAGTTCCTTTCTTGCCCAGTATGTGGCACTGTGTGTGGGGCTAGGAGGAAGTAGGGAATATATTTATGAATGAAGGCCCCTAATGGTATTCAGGTGTGCTGGTTGCCGGTGTGTGAGAGCAAACAAGTTTTTGACTGTCGTCGTCGTAGTCTCTACACAGTAAGCTTGGCTTGTCAAACAGAAACAGATGTTATTTTCATACAAGTTGTTTATTGATAAATAAGTGCATGTTGGAGACCACTTGTCAGCGGATGATTTTTGTGGTGCAAATAAATACACTAACTGTTTATTATTGCAATGGACCGTGTGGACTTGAATCATTCTACTGACAACAAGCAAGACGCGTCAATTAGGTTTGTAGCCAGTTATTAGCCCCTCAAAGGCTTGTAGGTTTTGTTGTTTTTTGGCTCAAGTAAATCAAGCCTTTACAGGCAGATTAATCGCTAATAAAAATAATCATTAGTTGCAGCCCTAAAGAACATACATGATAGTTTTGAGTAATTATCCAAAATAAAGACAGAAAACTTCTATAGCAATTAAACATGGTGTTGTACCAAGTGACATGAAACATGTTCTCGCAGTGTATGCATTTCCAGTTTGTAGATCTATATATTTCAGCCAGAGCATACATTAAAGTTAATGTCAGAAAAGTCAGACAAAAGTTTAATAAGACGGCATGAAAGAAATTGGCGGCACAAAGCAGTTTCAGGAATAAAAGTCGAGTTGGAACAAGAGTCCACAGAGAGGTCGATATACCCACAAAAGATTAAGTCTAAGCTGTGTCTCCCATTAAAAAGATAGAGAGGTTACAGAGCATAATTACCAAACTATTAACTGAAAATTGTCTCTGAGTGTCCCAAGCTGCCTGAGCAGTGTGTCACATAAGGCCACTTCAGTTCTTTCCTGCCTCACTGAGGAGGACTTGCAAATTTAAGACTAGAGATCACACAAGCAGAGAGCAGAGGCACAATGATAAGGCATGTAGCACATACTCCAGCAAATGTTATGAAACGGACTGCTAAAGAGGCAGTTCAGTGGACACAATTGGAGCATCAGTGGTGTGTTTACTTTGCGGAGCTCACTGTGCCATGGGATGAATCATTAGCTGAGGTGCGAGTATGCAAAGGAAGAAGCTGAGCTAACAGTAACCTGGCTGAGTGGTGACACTGAAAAGCCTCGATAAACCTGCAGGAATTCAGAGTTTCACTGACAGTTTATGGTCAGCACACGATGGGCCACAAAGGCAGTTCCTAAATCAGCCAAAAACAGACACCAGTGACTCATGCTGAGAACAAAAGTATCCAGATGGCTTTTCTCATACTTGTTTGAAATTGTAAAGCTCCTCTCCAGACATGTTTTAATAGCACATAAAAACATTCTGATATGGTTAAGATTTTGTTTAACATGGTTTTCTGATGTGAAATTATTCTTTAAAAAAACAAAAAAAACTATGATAAAGAGACAGCTCGTTCTTCTAATTGAGAAAATTCTGAATTTCTAAATCACAATCTTGATATTTCACGAGAAATAAACATTCAAAAACACATTTTATGTGTGGGTAGAAGAGATCTTTACGGAAAAGGACGTAATTTGTGGCTACTTTTTATATTCCATTTAGGAAAGAATGATAGTTCCAAGCAAGACCCCTCAGCTTTTAGCTCATAATTAATCTGACGCTGTTACAGTTAAATCAGTGGTTAGAATCAGCTACAGGGTGGCACTGGTAGATTTGAATGATTTGATGATGAGATGGTGCAGTTAAAAGAAGTCAAGGTGAACTGTCTAATTACTGGGATTGTTCCTGGACCACCTGCTGACTATTTGAAGGTTTCATGGAGCAGATTCAACAAAACATCTGTTATGTGAGGACAAAGTCAGATACATGTTCACACACACACACACACACACACACCAGTCTTATGAGCTTTGAGTGTCACAAAGATGCTAACAACCATCAAACATACTCACATAAGATCACTGGGTTTAGAAAAACTTCATATACAGTAACACTGAAGAAACCTGGGACTTTACAGATAACATAAAATTAAATTTAGTTAGTTAAATTAAAAATATGTTTGAATAAAACCTGTATCACAATATCTGACAATCCAGAGCAACAGTGAGTAACAAATATTTGTACATGACAACAGTTCATTTTAAACTGTAATGTAAAATATTAGCTGTGATTAACAAATTATGTGTAACATAAAGTTTATTTTTGTCACTAATAGATACAAGATTACACAGTGTTTTTGGTTGATTGACCCAAAGTGACAGAAAATGGGTCACTGCTTTAACTTGAAGCCATGCGGCTTTTAAAAGATCAATTTACTGTTTACTGTACTGACAAAATGGCATCATTTGTGTGTTTTTTGTTTTTTTGATTAAAAAAGTTTTTTTAATCAATTTTCAATTTTATGAACAAACAGGCATCATACAAAAGCATCCATACATTCCCTCCTACCCCACCACTCACTCAGTTTACAAATATTCCCCCTGCCCTCCCCTACATAACACCCTACCCCCACCCCCACGAGAAAAAAGTAAAATGTAAAAAAGCAGCTAACCGTGTTCAAGAGATTCATTGAACATTTCCAAAAGAAGTTTGGCTAATTTAATACCAAACTTTTAGAAAAACTCGGATAGCCATCTGGGCCTGGGGCTTCGTTACTTTGCGTTGCATCGATTGCTTTCATTATTTTATCTAAATTTAGCAGTGAGTCCAATTTGTTTGCTGTAGTATGATGGATTTTGGGTTTCTTTTAAAAAAATAGAAAATAACCAAAAAGACCCATAGTACTAGTGTCTGTGGTAAATAAAGAGTTGAGTAACATTATGCAAAAGTGGTGTTTATGTCAGCAGGGTCAGACAGTGGATTATCAGGCGGCCTGCCTTTTCACCACACTCATAGTAGTTCCCACGTGACTGTAAGAGAATGCGCTGTGCTTGTCTGGTTGGGTTTTTTGAATTCAAGATGATTGTGACTTGAGTTCAGTTTGTTTAACTGTGCAGACTTTGAAACAATGGGATGAATGCATAGATTACATGTAGCATAGTGACACGTTTAAAGATATGTTTGCATTTGCCATACTGTATCTTGCAGAGTGGGGTTTGCTATTTTAATAAATTTCTGTAATTCTGGCATTTAAATAGAATAAAGTTCAATTTCTAACCCATCCAAAAGTCTAAGTTACCTACTTACTTTCAGTTCATTGTACGGTATATTGAGGATCTGAGACAACCATAGAAGTTTAAACTAGGATGGACTACAGCCATTAAAAAACGCATCATGTGGGAAGAGCAGTGACCCTGGAAAAGGTAACATCTTATCAAGCAGAAAATATATTAATAACACCAAAACAGCAGAATAAATAACAGCTCCCAGGCAGATAATGACAGCCTACATCAGAAATTTGCATATTTCCATTATCTGAAGAACAGTGCACCGAATACGCTGAGTGGTCCTGCAAATGCATGGTGGCAGGAGCTCATTACGAGCTGTATTGGGTCATAACTAACAGACAGAAAACACTGGTTTACCACAAACAAAACAGCACAGCTGAATGGACCAAATGAGCAAAAAGCAGCATCACATGCTGTGTTACCCTTTTCTCTCAGCGCAGGGTTGAAACTGCTGATTCCATCAAATAATGGATATTATAACAGGTGCTGAATAAGCTGCTGTAAAATGTGTTCATGTAAATACAAGTCAGCTACAGAGCTTCACTGCTGGCAGCACAGGGGCTAAATGAAAGCTGGTTCTCATTCTGTATCACAGTCAAGTGATGCATAACATCTGCAGCACAGACCAGAGTGCACTTTATTATCATGGCTACTGAAGCTGTTATATCACCTCCTGCATGTACGCTTTATTAGGTTAGACAGAATAGTTCTCATTAATACTTTAGACTGAGTTTGGCCGGCTTACACAGTTATCCATGCATTATTTGTAACGATATGAGGATAATAAAACCTCACGGAGCCCCTGAGACTGTTGAACGTGACCTTTTAACATTAACGTTCCACATTTCTTGAATTATTAAACTGTTATTGCTATTAGACCTGAATCTTTATGTCCTACCTCTCCCTCAAAAGTGTGTTTTGCTTATTGTTACTACATTTGAAAGTCTGGCCTTCACTGTGCAGGATAGTATGTGAGCAGAGTTTGAGACTAGGAGGCTGTTTTCATATTCATCTGCTAAAGGTGAAGGCTTCTCCATGTTCACCTTGAATCTGAACTTAAGATGCATGGGTGGTTTCACAGCAGACATTTTGAGGCCCAACACAGGTGTGACCAACGATGGTTTCATTCCATTAAGTGTCACAGCAAGTCAGGTCAATAAGTTAGCAGTGCCAGAGCTCTTTTAACAAGCTTACCTAAACTGCAGCCATCATCAATGTCATTTATTTCACCTGTGATTTTCCT
>JAQFJA010000006.1:9314957-9332868 GCA_029874485.1 Naso brachycentron
GTCAAACAGGCATAAACATTTTTTTTTTTTTTTTTTTTTAAATCAGCTCTAAAATATCAAAACGAGGATCCAGCACAGTATATCTCTGGTGGCAGAGGAGAAGTGAAAAGGCAGAAGCTGAGTGTCAGCTCTCCTCCTAGTTTTCTGACACACAGTACTGAACACCATAAGCTGAGATATACATGACATTTTGAGACGTGTTAGTAGCTGCTTAAGAAAAAGGATTTGGGGGGATTTACAAACGATTCCCTTGAGAGTTTTATTTTCGTTCCTTTTCTGTCACTTAACTAAGCTGGATATTTTGGATTTAAACATTTGTATGAGCTTGTCGATGTTAAGCTATTCAGTATGCTCACAATGTAAGAGATATGTGGAAATAAAAGATGAGTTTGAAAGTCCTGCACTGAAGAGTTTTTTTGACTGTGACATTTAGTGTACTCTAACTTCAATAACCACAATGCAAATGTGGGATTTGAATGTCAAAGGACACCCAAAGCCTCTTGGTGAATATTAACACTGGTGTGATTTATTAGTCGGTGCACAAATGACAAAGTCTTTTGATCCTAGAGTTTTGGTTGACTTTGTAAACAGATGGTACGTTTTACAACTGCCAGCAGGCAGGGCAACCATCAAGGGCATTTTACTGAGTCAATTATTCAGCACCGTTCTGAAAAATAATGCATATTCAAACTCCTGAGCATATTGTCACAAGACTATTTATAGCAAAGGAGAAAAACATTTCATATCTCACATAAGTAAGATGTTAAGCAGTTTAAATGGCAAACCCTTTACCACTACAGTGTTGTGTAGTGGTGCTGAATATCAAGTTTTACGCATAAATTCATGCAAATAAAGACAGAAATGTTGTCTCCAGAAGACACTAATGAAAGTAGAAATGTGTGTCATAGCCAAAATTACAAATTACCCCACAGCCCTACGGATACTGATCCTCTTTTAGCTCACAGTTTCAGTTTTTACAGTCCACACCTGCACAAAAGGCAACATTTCAGTCTTGGTAAGCAGGCACCAGTTCAGCAAACAGTTCAGCCATCACGTTCACTTGTATCAAAAGCTGAACAACTGGCAAACCTGAGATCCAAGTATTTTCCAGATGTTGAGCCAGACCAAAAGTCTATTGAATGTGTAAGTAATCAACTGTTTATTACATTAGACAAATTAGTAATTGTAAATCTAATCATCAGGTTGTTTTGAAGCTCTAATGCTGCCAGTGGCCTTTAATTTATATAAACATTGAATCACATGATGATATGTGAAAGAGGTTGCTAGCACCGATAAAACAACAGGGGATCATCATCCCACCCAGCTCTGTGATTTGATTTGATTTTTTTTTCCCCAGAACTTTTCTGTTTTAGTCCTATCTCACTGCTTTCATCATTGTCATTTTTGATAGAAGCTGGCATCTGTTTTCAGTGAAAAAAAGGTCTAAAATGCCAGTGTAGACCTACTCTACATGTTTAGCACCAAACAGCAGAAAGACACATTAAAGGTAGAGTAAGTAGCATTTTCCTAAAACACACTATAGCCTTTTTCAAAATGAATCTGGCTCAGTCATCACTTACGGTCCCCTACACATGTGTGGGGTGACTGTATCTGCAGAGCCCCTGCTCTCTGCCTGTATTTTCATGTCTTGGTTCAGTCGGGATGTTTCTGGGTGGGACTAGGTGTGGTTCCCCCAGCAAATGACAACGTGCAGGTAAGGTTGAGAGTGGAGGTTTCACAGAAACTGATCGAAATGACGTCATGAGCTCAGCCATCAAAATCAAAGGGGGAATTGACAATTTAGGCCCGCCCCTGGGGTCACGTCGGCAGGCATGCCAAAAGGGAAAAAAACACACAGAAGACAGCATGTTGTAGCTGAGGCACTCATGAGGGTGATACTTAAAAACGCCTTTATTGATACATGGCTAGTCTATTGAAAGCATGCCTACGCGTTTCAGCCAAACTGGCCTTCGTCAGGGCAAGGATGAAATGTTTGTCAAATTTAGGCTACAAGATTTTAGCCCTGATCTTGCTATCTATGATCATTTTTGAAGATTATGTGCGAAAAGCCCCAGATCATAGGAAAATCAGTGAGCGCTCCCATGAACCACGGTGGGACGCAGTCATGGGCTCGCCAACAGGGGGGTGGAATGTTGAAGGATATCTAGCATGCCAAATATCTGGCCCAGGTGCAGGTGTGCAGGTACCATGGTAAGGTCGAACTGGCCATCAGAAGCACCAGGAGTTTTCTGCTAAACGGCCCACACGCAGGAGCTTAAAAAAAAAAAAGTTCACTCGACAGACGTCCTTGGAATCAAAATTCACTAAACCACTGTGAAAGAAAATGACGTTTTATTTCTTTGATTCACAAGCTTTCTGGTTACCACCACTCCCTCTCTTTTCGTTCTTGTTTCGTTCCTGCTCTCTTTCTCTGTCTCTCAGAGCAGCACAGAGCAGAGCACACAACTGACCGAATGAAACATACTTTAGGAAATATTTCACAACGACAACAATGCTCATTAATGCTGACTTTTCAGGTGGCTAGAGTGAGTCTCAGTTTGGCTTTCACCCGTTTTTGAGCAGTGAAGGAGAGGCTGGGGATGAAGAGCAGCACAGTGTTGGCCTCCTCTTTGTTGGACAGGTAGGTGCCAAATGCCAGCAGTTAGATTGTGCTAGATTGGTACATTATTGACTTTTTCATTAAAACAAATGTAATATTCCTACATAGCTTGCTGTGTAGGTACAAGCAGTATATATGTACAAGCTACGATACTTCTGGTGGCTTTGAGCCCAGGAGGAGGGGCCCAATTTGAGTGTTGTTCTTACAAGCCACAACAAATACTGCTACTGACTCTACCTGTAAAAGAGCATTTAGTGCCACATATTTCCCTCAGGAGTAAGTGGAGTACAGAGCTTAAAGAAGTAAGGATATTGGTTTGACATTCACCAGGTGGCTGGTAACACACATAAATGTAGCTGCTAGATGTGTAAATAGGTAACTGTCTGCAAACAAGTTTGTCTTATCGACTTAAAAGTTCATAATGTCTAAGTGTGTATTTACGGCATTTTTTTTACTATACCCAAGAAGCCAAAGAATCAGTTATTGCAGGCTGAACTAATGAGAAATCTGGCTGTGGGCCTACAAATATTGAAAACTAGGCATAACTTTATTAAACAAACACTTTTACATAATTTGCCAAATCTAACGTAATGTTTTTTAGCAATAATGCAGAAATATATGAAGAGAAAGACGCGCACACACACACACACACTCAAACTTTATCCGTAGGCAAAGAAGAGAAGGGAAGAGAAAGCCTTGAGCTACTGCAACATGTGATTCCTCTGCGGTTCATTCTGCACCAGGACTCCATGAGACAGCTTGCCCTTTCATCAAGTCACTACTGAAACCAGGTTTGGTGGCTGCTTCTCAAAGCAAAAGAACAGAGGACAACTTGTCTCCTGAAGAGATAAGCGCTGACATGAACCAGACCCGTGACATGCTGACAATAGTGAAAATGTTTGAATATTATGAAAACGAGCAGGACGTTTTCAGTGCAAGAACCAATGACAGTCACACAGAGAGGCAAACTGCCTAATGAGTACAGAGGGGCATAAAGATATGCTGATCCAAAAAACTTCCCTTTCAAGCTATCATACTTTAAGCACAACATGTTGTTTATGTTCCCCGCTGTAATAATGCCCAAGTCTACAAACACAAAAATAGTTAAACAGACTTTGCTTTGAAGGTTGTGCACAAATGCACCCAAAAAATGCCTGAAGATGATGCCATTTGTTGGAGAAAGCAACAAAAAGCAGAATTGGCCTGCATGTGGGATTCTCTTGAATATATGAGCTTAGTTGCCCACACAGCACTGCCCAGGAGATCAGTATGTACTCCTCTGATATGGTGTTCTTTGCAGCTCATAGAATTGGTTTTACAGAGCTTAGCACTTTTTGGTTATATGGTTCAGCTATGAGTAAAATAATTTTGCAGGTTAGACACAGTAATGTGAAAACAAGCACCTTGAAATAGAGCATCTTTATTGGCTTTTCACCAGCACAGATTATTTTACTTTTTGCAAATCCTGAAGTTAAAGTATTTGATCAAATGTAGAATAATATGATCCACCGAGGGATTTATTTCCTCTGTGACGGACAGAGTTGGAAAAAGAGACGGACTGAGGCTCTGCTGGCACCTGGCTGTGAGTTTTGTCTTGTCTGTCTTGGGCAGCGGCTCACATGACGGCCGAGCGTGGTGTGCAGTCTCAACTGTGACTCAGACGTCCCTCCCCCTCTCTGGAGAAGGTGACCTCTTTAAAATTCTCTCGCAGGCATCTGAACTGCACCGTTGTCATGGGATGCTCAAGCTGAGCGCGACACCAAAGGGAGCTAAGACAAGGCACTGAACCTACTTCAGAGAAATTTCCAAAAAATCACAAAGCCTCTATGTGGCTCCACAAAGACGACTGTTTTCAGTGGGCAATGCTTACAGAGTCAGTGAAATAAAAAAGGACTAAAGCTGCCAAATGACAGTAAAAGGACACATTTGAGTACAATTAGAATAACAACGCCTACGCCCAATGCAGACCAATGCAGATAACAGCTCCCTCTTCCAAATTAGCTGAACTGCAAAGAGCCCTGCTCCCCCACACACCCACTCCTGCCATAGCCCTCATCAGAGCTAATCAAACAAATTATTTCTTATCTAATGACAGTTGCAAAGTTGCCAACAGATTATCAAGCATTTCTCCACAAGTTTTATTCACCTTTTTGTGTAAGTTTTATGCACATTCCATTAAGCAATTTCGTGAACTCTTGTTGCACTTAGATGATTCACATTCTGAAGTCACATACACATACATGCATCAAGACAAACAGAGTGAGACTAAAAAAAACACATAAAGCTTGGATATTTGTACTTGAACCACATACAAAGAAACTGAGCAGGCTGGCTTTTGCCCATCAGTGAGAGCTGCCTCTTCTTTTCAGCTCTCCTATAAAAAAAAAACCCCTGCCGTCTCTTAAGCAAATAAAAATGGCGTTTTCTCTTGGGCAAACAGGAAAGCGCACATCACATCAATCTCTTTCATAATGCAGAAAGACTACTGTTGTAATGGCCTTGTGTTATCCTGAAAGCAAGTGTCCTGAAATAGATGAGAGATGTTTGAGCAACATGGAGACAAGAGTCAAGGCATAAACAGAGCAGTGCCTATGAAGCAGAGGCACCTCCATTAGTCACCTGGCTTCTTCTTCGGCCATGTGAATTGGCAAGGTTAGAGCGGATTAGATATGACAAGCTGGATCTTACAGCAGAGGAAGAGGAGGGGGCTCCAAATTCATGAAGTAAAAAACATTCGATGCATCTGACAGCATGTCTGACAGTGCTTGGCCCTGTGTGCCAATTGCTGTTTTATGACACAGAAGAGACACGGAGGCTTTGCTGACTCCTCGGTTCCTTCCCTCACTGGTCATCTCCGTACGACTTCATTTTCTTTTCTATTCATTTGAAGATTTGACTTTTACTTCTGCTGTAAGCTGAGACGATAATGTTGATCTGAGAGAAAAATCTTTGTTCATGCCTGAATAGCTGGCCCGCTCTTGAACTGCCCTGTTTTCATAACTAAACGATAAAATTTTTTTATTTTGGACCACGGGTGCCATCTTAATAACTAGTGTGCCGTTCATCAGTTGACATTACAAACCGACAAATGCCAGATCTAGTTACGTTACAGCTAGCTGGCTAAAGTTAGCTTTGCACACTTCTCTATTTGCCCGTCATATTAGATCTGGGAGTCTGGATGAATTAGCTTAAGACAGTACTTTGCTAAATAAGCTAGCTAATTCCATGTTAACGAGAAAACTAAAATTTGCTAACATTATCCAGATAAAAGCACAATATCACAATATATTCAGCATCCTTTGCAGTAGCCTACTGTTATTTTCGACTCTTAATTTAATGTTGGACTCTGAGTTGTAGTCGTTTCATGGCATTGGTGAACTTTCTAAGCTATTTCAAAGCTAAGGTTAGCGTGTTTTGGACACTGTAGCTACCGAAGGGGAGTAAGTAACGCACTAGGTAGCATCTATAATGTCCCATTTTTTGGACTTTGCCAGAAAAAAAGGCCCAGGATCCTTTTTAAATCAGTACACAGACTGTTTTAGATGAACAAGAACTTTATTTTTTTAAGTTACCCAACAATCCATTCACACATTAGCAACACAAAGCAGTTACTACATATAAATTTCCTTAAATTTATTCCACATTGTAACTTTAATGTAAAAGCAAAAGTAAGGAGAATCAGGTGTGTGTTTGAAGGTTATATTAGATAATCAATGATTAAAATTACCTTGGGTCTTGAGTTATAATTTTTTAAGTGGCATTATGAGAAAAGCGGCAGGGGATAAAGGTAAGTACTGGTTGTATAATCTGAAGAGTAGCCTAACAGATACGGCAAATATGATTGATCAAGCTTTAGGCTGCTAATTAACAAGATTTCAAGATGTCTCGGGTCTTAAATCAAATAATACCTCTCTAAAAAAGTGAGAGCATTACTAAAAGATTGGTTGTTATTCCAAATGCTAAGCAAAGTTGCAGCAGGTCAGCCTGAGCTGCTGTTTCATCATAAACAAAAGCTGTTTTTCATCCACTTAAGTTAGTGATTTGAACAGAGCTAAACTTTGATCTCTTGGTCAGATACACCTTTACACATCTTGCACAAACAAAAAAAAGTTGTTTTTCCACCTCTGTCTTTCTCTTTGTCCTCTAAAGGTCAACAGTGCTTATGACAAATGCTACAGCCACCAATGTCTACAACAATCCCAAACTCGGTTTAACAATTTAAATTTCCACAACCTCAGCCCACAGCCTCGGGCAAACATGATTTGATTCAAGTTTGACTCTGAGCTACTGCTTGTCATACTGCTTCCTAATGACCACATATCAGGATGATCGAGGAAAAGCTGCTTTGGGGCCTGATGCAGAGAAAAGAAATTAAACTACATTAAGTGTCTAAGCAAGTAATTTGGATGATATGGCAATATATTGACAAGTTAGACGATATACACTTGTCAACTATTTATCAAACTTATAAAGTGATAGCAGGACTGCCACAAGGGTTTTATCTTCCTCCAGTCCTTCATTAAAATTTATTCTTTATTCATTCTCTTGACTTTATGTTAACTCTAGAACTGCATAAAAATATGACATGAATAGCTATAGAATTGTTAAGAAAGAAATGAGTCACAGCTTCCAGTACTAAAGGCACAGAAAGCTGTGAGGATGTTAGAACTGTCCATGGTCCTGAAACAATGATCTCTGCACAGAGACAAGTCTCCTTTAATCCCTTATTGAGCAGTTAAAGAAACTTAAAGATGCATGTTGATACATGCACAAAACAGCAGTTCTAGTAAAACAGAGTCATATTTTATAGAGAAAATGTCCTCTGGTTTTCCCTCTGATGTCCTACAAGTGCTCTGTCTGTCTGCAGCCTTTTATTTAACAGAGCTGTCCCCAACAACTACACGCTGCTGCAGCTGCAGCTTCGGTCTGCAGACGGCCTACATGTTGATTTCAGGAACCTCCATGAATCAAAGAGTTGAGGCAGAGTAGTCATAGGACATCAGAGGGAAAACCAGAGAACATTTTCTTCGTAACATATGACCCTGTTTTGCTAAAACTGCATTTTTGTGCTACGTATTAACGTGCATCGTTAGGTTTCGTTTTCAAACCCACAGGTCGCGGTCAAAGTACGTTTTGTTTCTTTAAAAGCTGAACCTGATATAATGTAAAATGTTCTCTCTTTTCATGCTAGCTTAGCAATGTGTGTATGCTAGACTGGCACAGTAATGACTTATCATGTAGAAATGATCTTGTTCACATATATTGCTATGGTTATCCAAAGCTGCCCAGAGCAGAAACTATCTGTAATGAGGCCCAGAGTTGCAACTCCCCTTTTGAAGCGCAGAACAAAGATTTACAAAATGATGCAACTGTTTAAAGTTATATAATGTCTTTCTACGACTTACTGTGGCTACAATAGCGTATGTGTTTGTGTGTGTGTGTCTGTGCGTGCACATGCTCAGCAAGGCAAGCCTGCTGGCCAGTCTGTTCAAAAGAGATGTGTCTGAGTGTTTGAAAGTAAGAATGTCCCTCACAAGTGACTCTGTTCATTTAACTCTGTGCTTTATGGAGGCATGACACTTTCATTCGCAAATCATCTGTGTTAAGAAATCAGATTTGATAGAATATTCATTTTCAAGATTGAAAAACAGCATTAATAATTTATATGCATGTTTGTTTGTTTTTTAATAATAGTCTCAACTACTGCAGTGAGCAGCAGATACTCAGTGCAGCTTACAAGTAATTTGATGGGTTTTTTTGTTTTTTTTTGACGCTGCACTGCCTTTGCATGTGTAGATGTGCATGGATCAGTTGGTGCCATTTTGGGTGTCTGGCAGAGCCGAGTGAGCGCCGGATAACAGAGGAGGTTTGGTTCATGCAGAAAAACTCAGAGACAGCTAACGCCTCAGCTGTATCTTCTTGCTGAATACACACCGCCCTTTGAGGTTTTCACCGGTGACGTCAGCACACAGTACACACACGCTTGCAGCATGTAAACTGCTTTTCCAAACACGCTCTATTCCCAGCTGTAAATCTGAAGGCAATCTGATTCCCATGGAGAATCTTAAATTCATTCAGCACAGAGTCACAGAGAATTCTCAAAGACACGGGGCAAATAAACATGTTCTCCATTAGAAAACAAAAAACTGAGCTGTTCTATTTTGAAACTTTATTACATTTAACATCGTCCTGTCTAACCTTGAAGATTTCTCTCTGTCGGTTGAGTTGTGCTTTTACATCTGAGGCTCTCTATTTTTTTAGAATCCTTGAAACCCGTCTCACAGAAAAGCTTTTCTGTCACTACTTGGCTATTCTGTTACATGTGTTTCCCAGTTACGCTCTCCATTGCTCTTTCTATGTTTTCTGTGTGGCATAATAGAGTCCTTGGACAGAGAGGGAAAGTGCTCCCTCGAAGCAGAGGAGCTTGATTGATAAATCTGTGCCTCAGTCACAATATTAAAGACTGGGAGGAAAACAGTGTTTACCCACTGAGGGAGGGGTCAAGGTCTATTGATATGTGTCCATCTGGGACTGAAGGTGCAATGAGGTGTTCACAGAGTGGAACAGCTGCTTTGTGCCATTCGGTCTCTCTCTTTCTCTCTCTCTCTCTCTTTTTCACTACCACTCTCTGTTAATGAGCCTGTGTGCCTGACTGCTGAGTGCAGCTCTTTAGCAGCTTGCAATTAATCAGACGTTTCCTTGCGGAGACGAAACCAACCAGACATTCGGCAGCAGGGCAGTGTGATTGCACACCAAATGCAAATTCTCTGCATTGATGACCATCCCCGTTTGTCAGATGGCAAGGAGAATGTAGGAAAAGCTGCAGCAAAGGTTGTTAGATGGTCGTCCTTCATTTTGATGGCAAGAAAAAGAAATTATGATCCCATTTGCGTTATGTAGAGTTCATGAACAAGGAGGACTACATGAGACAATGAGGATTAGATTACACAGTGAGAGCTCACACAAGTACATTTACCCAAGTACTGTACTGAAGTATATTTTACATACCCAACAGATCAAGAACTTTTATAACATGATGCATTTATGTGTTGCAGATTAAAAATGGACTACAGTAGGCAGTGTTAAGAATACTGTGGGAATATGCATCATTATACAACAGTTAGTTCCTACCAAGCAATGTGATTGGACAAGAGGCATTGCATGAGTGCTGATATAGACGGAGATAGTCAGTTATTAACACAAGATCCCCCACTGTACACTGCGCCAGTGGTGTGAAATGGTATACACACTTCCTGTCTCCTGAGTGGGCGGAGTCACGTCTCAAATGAAAACAGTTAGGAATCACCATCCCTCCGCCTCGTCTGTTGGTGTTATAACTTCTTGTGAATGGATTAAAGCAGATGGATTTTGCTTCGAATGATATTTGTTTTATCTAAGTTTTAACTTTTAATTCATGGCTTTAACTGTAAGACCATTTAAATGCCCATTTATGACCACTGTGAAGCACGTCAGAAGGAACTGATTCCCATTTTTGTGTCAGAATGTTTGAAAGATATGTGTCTTGTGAAAAATGGGTCCAATATGTATCTGTATGACAATGGGGTGAAAGAATTGGTCATAATCTGTGATCACGTTCATTTCTCTCTCAAGAATGAATTTACTAAAGGCCGGTTCTAGTCTCTTAAAGAGGCGGGGCCCCGGCGGAACCCACAGGACACTAATACAGGAAATGAACCGTCAGTGAGAGGTCTCGCTTTCTATTAAAAACGAGCTAAACTCAAAAATGCACTCTCAAATCTTTTGCACCATATCCCTGCTCCTTTTTTAGTCAAATTTTAAAAAGTACGACAAAAAAATAACAAAAAAAGAATTTATTTCATATTTTTAAATTAAAGTCTGCCACGTCCATGTTTCATTTGAAACAGAACTCCTGGGTTCATGATGTCAGTGTTTACTCGGGCTGTTATTGGTTGAATAATTTTTTAATTCAACCAATTATATCACACCAATTGTCAATAGAAATATAACATCCGAATAAGGTTAGCACAGCATCCCCTGCCTGGACTGGGACATAAACCCGGGACCTCCGGTAACAGAGGCAGGAATGGATACCATTCAGCTGAAGGGCCAGGTCCGCAACTGTGTGGACATGCAGCTGGTCTTACCTGTTACATAAACCTGTAAATAAACTAAAGCTAGCTTGGTGTTAAAATTTAGCAAAGCCCTAATAACAGTTGCCAAGGAGTAACAACACTTGCCAACAACACTCCAATCAGATTCCTCCAACTTATGTCCTGCCCCTAAAGCCCGTTCATTGGTTGTTCAACTGTTTGAATAGCGATTACATCACAACATGGTAGTTGATGCTCTGGAAACAGGCAGTTCAGCTCGTCTTTAACTGTCTCTGGTATAACTCTGCTTAACTGGTGTTCTAATCGCTAACTGTCAGTTGCTTGGTTACTTTCTGACAAACTGCACCAAAAGGATGGACATTTTCAGACTGTCTTCAGAGAAGGACAGAAAGAAGGAACAAGAAAGTAGAGTAGTGTGCCCTTCTCTAACTTATAAAGCAAGCTTATGTAAGCTTAGACACCATAAACTAATGATTATAACAGACCGAGTAAGGCTATAACATCAAAACTCTTAGATATGTTGAACAGAGCAAAGATTTTATTGCTTGTGAACACAAATTTTCACTTGTAAGAGGAACACTGTGTGATTTTGTCTTTAAAACTTACATAGTCTTACTTTAAATTGTCTATTGCACAAAATAGTTCTCCTCAATGAGCTACAATAATAAAATGCTGCATACACATTCATGCAGAACACATTCATAATAACCATAATCCAATAATGTAGTCTATATCACATTTTGCTCTCAAAACTTTTTCAGACTTTTCAATACAGGATTTTCCGTTTAATGAGCAATTTTACATTGTCGTATGGGAAAAGGTTGTTAAGACTTCATCCACCATTGCTTTCAGTATATTAAATGCCCAAAAAAGACATCGCTCCCTAAATAAAATACTACAAGTATTAGATTTTAGGACATTAAAATTTGATTAATAACTGTCCAATTCTGCCTGAGCGAGAATTCCCTCAAGGTCATTAGAGATGGGGGGACAAGGACGGATATTTTCCAGCCAACCGTCTACCTAAGTGTCAAACAGAGAACATTGTGTGCTTAATATTTCTTTACTGAAACAATAGATTTCAAAATTACCCCCAAGACACACATTAGAAGAAGTGATTTTATCTTTTTGGAGCTTTGTAGAAGTGTTTTTTAGTTTAATATTTCACGACAGAAGTTTCTCTTGACATCAGCACACTTTCTATACATTCTTTATTCTTCAGGTCATGGCGCGCAAACCGCCGCTTTAACACACACACAGCCTATGTGGTATCTTTTAGGTTAAAAGCAGCTGCTATACAGTATTAGAATTACCTAAGCACATTTAATAAAAAGTTCATTTTGCAATAGATGTTTTGTTGGACATCTAAAATACTTTGTATTTAAATTCTGTTCTAGGATTAGTTAATTATCAAGATAATTTTGTAAACTGTCATCATCATTTTGACAAAGATGACTGCACGATAAAGTCTTTGTAATTGGCGTGATTGGTATACCGTGTTGCCCCCTGCAAAACTTTTAGGCATTTCATGCAATTTGCAGTAAATTATGTTGATATGAAAATACATCCAGCGGTCCCTCAGTGGCCAGCTGGTAATGCCCAGATGTTCCTCAGTTCAAGAGGTCTTTTCTGCCAGCAGCCATTAGCCAGTTTAATGAGGACACTTCATAGTCAGTACATGCAGGATAAATAGGTGATGTTGCACAGCAGCAGATAAACATTTCTTTAATGACCCATGTGTGTGAAGGTGTGAAGTCTGTTTGTTGTTGTTGTTGTGCTTTTCTTGGATCTGTGTGGCTTCTTCAGTTTCCCCTTTTATTTCACTTGTGTTTATCAAACAATCACTCTTCCAAGGAAAAGTGGAAGCTGCATGAAGCAGTAAAGACTTCCACTTCGTACAAAGCAGCAAGCTCCACTCGTTATTTAAAAATCGTTGCGAATATGTCAGGTAAGACGGCTCAAATTAGTACAACACTGCTGTCAGATGAAGGCATCGCCACCATGAAGTGACGCTGCACCTGTTTGATGTCGAAACCATATCCAATTTGAAGTACATACTGTAAATTAAATGTGTAGTTCATGCATGGGCGCATTAAGTGGTATCTCTGGGAATTTTATTTTCTATTACAGTCAAAATCCCATCATACAGATCCATAGTTCTTATGGCAGTCATGCCTTCAGGCTCTGACAAAAAAAAAAAAAAAAACTCTCTTATGGTGTGTGATGAAAGGGAAGACAGTCCACTTGGCCAAGATGTACGGCAGGGGATCGACTGTTTCATTTTAATGATTTCTCCAATTTAAACTGACTGCAAGAGGCCTTTGTTCTGACAAAAGGCTCTGTTCAGATGTGGCAACTGTCTTATTAAGGGACAGGCATTACACATGTCATTGTAAAATGCCTCTGCATCATATAACTGTCATTTTGTCCCACAAACTATCACCAGTCACTCACACAAACATCCTTAAAGAGCACCTCTGCAAGTCCCTCTCCAGACCTAAATAGAGACCTCTTTCTATAATGAAGATTAAAGTGACATTTGGACAAGTGTTGGCTATGCTGCTCCACAGCCTTGACGGGGAGGAGCAGGCTGGGACTGGCAGCCAAAATAGGATGGCTAACTAGCCTCTCAGCAAACACAAGCTGTGCAGCATGTGGGACTCCATCCTAAACTACAGTGTTTACACTGTGTCACACCATGGAAATGGACGTGAGTATTACAGATGGCGGCCTGTCAGCCTCGACACAGCAGGTGAAAGAGGCCAGCGAAGTAAAGCAGAGCTCTAAGGGCCACATCAGGAAGCACTTCAGAGGAGGTCGATTGTGCCATGGAGAGGCTATAAACTCCTTCATCATTTTGTCTCAACCACGCCTCACCAGCTATCAGCTGAGAGAGAGAGACACATCACTGAGATCAATAAAATGGAGGGTCCCCTCAGTTTGAGAGGCCTTTTAGTGAGGTCAGACATGGCTGTGAACATATTCATCACAATTAAGGAGGTGTTGCTGTCGTCTTTGTTTGTCATAAGAGTTTCAAAAAGCTTTTATGTCATGTCAGACACACGTATGTAAAAAAAAAAAAAAAAAAAACACCCCACAAAAGTTGCAGATTTCTTAAAAAACGCACAAAAATGCTCTGCGAGGATCAGTTCCATGAGTGAGCTGTAGCTTAGACACCCACCTAACCTGCAGATATATAAAGTGAGGCGAGGGAAGTAAAACAGGAGTGCACTTGTCCTAGAAATGCTCTTTGTCGGTTTAAAAATACTTAGAATGCGCAGTTCTGAACAGTTTGGCACATTTAACAGCAGAGACTGCACTCTGAAACTTTCTACATCTACTAAGAACATCTGACATACAAGTAACATGACTTAAAACTGCAAATGGAATCACATCAAAAAGTGCATTTTTGCAATCCACACAGGCAGATTGTTGTGCAGCCTCTCCAGATGCTGACCCTTGCAGGACGACAAAGGCCCGAGTCTGTAAATAGCTGCCCTACTTGAGGGGAGCGGGAGGCTATGAAGTGCATGCAGAAGTTACAGTATGTTGTGTCTCTGCCTTTATATAATCCAATTAGAGCTAAATGATAATCAGAGAGTGCAGAGGATTAGAGGCTCAGGCGGCTGAAGTCACACTACAGTGGCGGATCAGCAGCACCTGTGAATGACTCATTCGTCGGAAGCAAGGAGCTATTGACTGCCTCTGTGTGTTGCATTCAGCCACATAGTGAAGCAATTTAGGATCATTACTGGCATAGATTAAAATGTATCAGACCACTTAGAATGAGGATTGGGGATAAGGGATTTACATATTAAAGACTGATCATATGCACAGTATAATAACACATCTGCATTACCAGGGCTTGGCGTGGCAATTACTTCTTCCACTTTCTCTAGCAATGAGATGCTCTGCACAACTCATCTGTCTCCGACTGAAAGCTTGTGGTGTCTCCATAGGTGTGTGCGTGAGTGTGTGTTTTACTTTCTCAGAGGCGATTCTTACCTCTGTCAGTGTCGTAAAGATAGACAAACTTCTCCCACTTGTAATGGGCCAGCAAACTGAGAACAGCTCCCCGCAAACTGGGCCTCATCTGGATGACAAACTGCACGTCAGCGTCGATGGGGAAGCTGGGGGTGATGAAGGAGGTGTGCAGCGCCCCGCAGAAGGAGGTCAGCGTGTTCATGGACTTCCTGTCGTAGAAGCCGAAGATGGCGTACACTCCCCGGGAGAACTGGGAGCAGACTGGTGATGGGGACAGAGAGCAGGCTCAGGTCAGGGACAAGCACAGGCATTCAGTCTTTCATTCAGGAGGGTTGCCAACAAACAGCACAAACTGGCTTTTCAAACAAAGTAAAGTGCCAAAAATCTTAACATACTGAAAGTTAAAATCGCTGAGTCCACTAAAGACCAGTGTGGGGGTAAAAATTTTAATGCGAGATTGAGATGTGAGTGAATTCGTGATGGCATTAATCCTCCAAGTGAGGCAGCGGCTATCTGAATAAATGGGTGCCATGTGGGATGTCTGCTCCCTGTGGCCATGCTCTGCTGCCTGGTGCCCTTCACTTCTCCTTGGTCTAAATGCAAATGCTTGGGTAATCAACTAGAAATAATGGGGAAATCAGTGCACTGGCCACAGCTCTTAATGGACAAATACCCTGAAACATGAGCATGCAAATGTGCAAGCGGCAGGTTTGTGCTGCACTATAAAAGATTTATAACGAGCCCTATCTGCTGCCATCTGCGGGCCCGTGGAAATGAGCTCCGGCCATAAACGCTCAGTGCATCAGAGATCTGGTCTTACAAGGTGTTAACTATTTTATTTTATTTTGTACATAACAAATGGTTTTATTTACACCAAGCGGGACTGCATCAGGGAAAGACCCTTGCCTTAGTGTTAGCTATAAAATGCAAATGTTGCACAAACCAGTAACGCTACTCTTGCTGTTTTTCGGACCCTCGGCACAATGCGGATCGCAACACCACCCACAGAAGTAGCACAATATTTTTTAATCAGTGTTTAAAAATATAATTATATAAGTAAGTAGACTTAAAAAGGTGTCTTTTTGAGAATCCGTAGGTTGAAATCCAGTCACTCCCAGAAAAGTTCACCTTGTGAGATACCGTATGAATGAACACTTAATGAAAATGATACAAAGGCCATGCTTAAATTCTACTCTACCAAATCAGCACTACACTCCTTTAACACGCTCTCACGCACACTGGACAGAAAATATCAATTTCTTTGCAGCAGAACCAGACTTTTCTGCATTTTTATTATAGTCTTTCCTCCTAAACCTTGGCCAACATTACCCACAATGCAACTCACCTACAGTTCAGTGTGAGAATTTGATGTGCTATGCTTGTAGCGGCTAATGTAGGCTCAAGCTGCTGGCCTCAACCAGAGATAAAGAGCAGGCAACAAACGTCCACTAAGTTCACTCCTTTGTAACTACACAGGTTTTTTTTTACTTGTCTTCCTAACATTCAACAGATGCCGACTCAAGTGACATCACACATCAAGCAATTTATCACTCAGCTCCCTCTGCAGCCACAAATGTGTTCATACAACTTCTTTCACAAATGCAATAATACTTCCCAGCACCTGTAAAAAAAGACACTGATGTAAATGTCCGTAAAATCAGTGAAGAAATTATCAAGTCACATAATGTTTATCATCAGTTCATAAATGTTAATTCACATTTATTCACCCAACAGTCTTTGTTTTCTAATCAATTCCTCAAGTAAAGGAAGCAGTAAGTGAGAACTTACTGTACATTCACTAAATCACATTTTCATTGCTTTACACATGAGATCACCACTACTGGCTGTTTCCACTTATTAAAGAGCAAATTATTTATTGTACATTTAACAAAAGGAAGTTATGAGTTCACCATATATTAATTGAATGCTCAAGTTTATTTTAAGATTCATTTATAGTGTTTACTAATTTGTCTCCTTGAAAACAGCATTTTTTAAAAAGCGGCAAATGTTATCCAAAACAAACTTTTACATCAAGCACATTTTCTTGCAAACAAACAGCTGGTGGCTTTTGCCACATACTGGAGTTTATGATAACTCCTGCATGCATTTCTCAGCATGTGTTTGGTAGCTTTCTTGTAAACAGTTACAAAATTTCTCACTGAATTTTGGGAAACATATTTTGGCGAAGTAATTGCACAAGCTAGGAGGAACTGAACTTTACATAAACATGCTTTAGATAAACTGACAAATCCACAATTGTGTGCCTGCAAACGCAGTAAAAACAATTTCACAGTTGTGTGATTTCTCCGTGTGTGTTATGTTAGGGTTCAGTGCTTTTCGGTTCAGCTTTTTTATTAAGGCAACCATTCAGTCGGCCTCACATCCTTGATGGTTTTGTTCAAGCGTCTTTCTCGGTCATTTGATTACTCCTCCATCTCTCGTCTCGGCCTTTACACACATTAGAGCTGCTGATGAGTTGAAAGGCCTGGCTGACACTGGTTTAAATACTAAACAAGCAGATGCACACACAGAAGTAAAAGGTGCACCTGCTTAGTATCACAGAGGATGGATAATACCGTAATCAACAAGAAAAAAAACTTCCAGGGACGGCTGCTCTATTGTTTTACATATGAGGAAAAAACTGAACATCATTTCAAGTCCAGTTTAATGCCCAGTTCTGACAGTAGGATTTTAGCCCTGATCCTGCTGTCAGTTTTTGGAGATCGTGGGCAAATCAGCGTGCGCTCCATGAACGACGGTCGGCATTTGTGAACTTCAAGGACGCACTCATTAACTCTTGAACAGCGTCACAGAGTGTTGCAGGAAATCTAGCATGCCAAATATCTGGCCCAGTCACAGGTGTGCAGATACAAGGCACAGACACTGAGTGGTGAAGGGGAGAGGTCTGGAGCAGTTCGACCATCCCCAGCAAGAACTCGATCTCCTCTGCTGTCATCCGCAGTAGTTCTCTGAACCTGGTCTTATCATGCATCTGATAATATGGAGGCACAATAATAAAACTTAGTTGTTATCCAAACACTGTGTCATAGTAGCATGCTGCTATTGATGAACCACAATACGTGAATGCAGCTACACGTTTATTGTGTAACTATGTAATTGCAACTGTAATTGTAACTATTGACCAAACACGATTTGGGGGCCACACACATGTTGTAGGCCGCTCCCAGGGAAGGGATCTTGTAGTGTGTAATCC
>JAQFJA010000006.1:9357813-9373370 GCA_029874485.1 Naso brachycentron
AAATATAAAATGTTGTCTTCATCCAAAGATTTAGGATGTGAGGGCTTTTTTGTAGTTCGTATTCCTGTTATCTAATATAAAAGCATGATTTAGATCACAGAATACTTTAGAGGGAGAATTTTATTAACAATAGAGGCAGTAAATAACAATCAGAATACTATGATGTTCAAAACATCATAAGGAACAGCTCTGATGTTCTTTAGAGTATGTACAGTGGTAAAAATTGACCAGTTTTAGAGATTTTTCTATCATATTCCAGTGACTGGCTGAGCAAACTTGAATGAGGACTGGCCCCAAGAGGACTCGACTTCGGGGACATTTGGCAAAGTGTGACAGACGGATTCACAGGCGGAGGATTGAGTTTTCACAACACTTCAGACATATGAAGTCTGACTTTGGCTGTGGCCAGTGAGCAGCACAGAAAACACAGTTTGCTCTGTAAGTAAGACAGGTAGAAAACAAAACAACAAGAGAGAGTAACCTGAACTGGAAGCTGGTCATCTGGATGGAGAAATTTCCATAGAGCACCTGATCTTAAAAAGCCAATTCTAAATATAGTGGACAACACAACACTCTTTTCCAATCCCAAGGTGTTTGCAACAATTGATTTCTATGCATTGTGTCATAATTATCTGATACAGGGTCATAAGGTCATTAATCATTTCTTGAAAATAAAACCAATACCAATATGCAAAACAGTTTGATTTTACCACAACATCCAAACGGCTGAGAGAACCTGCAGGTTTGGGAGTTTTGTTTATGCAAGGAAAAGGAATACGAAGACTGAGCCTTGATGCAGACACTTGATGACAGGCAGGGCCGACGACAACAGATGTTCTGATTTGACACGTTGCACTCTGACAGCACAGTATCAGCCTCAGAACCAGAAGGAAAAGGGTTCATGCACAGATGCATAAAAATACTCTGCAATCAATCAATAAGAAACACAGTCAGTGAAGGAAGGTTCACACAACTGGTTTTTGGTCAGTGGTGATTTAACAGCAAACATGAAGATTACATATAGAAAAAGTAGCCTTTATATGTAGGAAATCCAGTTTTTTTATTTGCTCATGCCTCTTGCATAAAATTTCAAGATCGCACATTCTTAACTCAAGTCTTGCCTGAAGTCAGATATGTAAAAACACAGTTTCTTAGCCCTCACTTGTTGTTTCAACTATTAATTTTACATGCCATTAATTCTAAATTGCTAATAAAAATCTGTCGGGAGCTTATTGATTGATTTTTATTACCTCATTTATTTCACGTCTTGTCTGCATAGCAATGCTCTACTAAATTATTCATCCGTTAACCACAGTGTGGTCTGGCCGTTGTGCCATTCCCTCCACACCGCCGTGGAAACGCATAAATGCATGTATTCAGGCTGTATACGGTCACATTCATTTCTGCCACACATATAGGGAATGGCAAAAAGTTTGCATCATCAGCAGAGTTTTCACTGGAATAATATGTGGAGACAGAGTACAGCATTAGATGGTTCTGAGCAGGCATAGTGACAGATTCAAGATTTAAGTATAATACTAGTAGATGACACAGCAGATCTATTTTCAATATTCGAGCATATCTCCCCTCACTCTCTTAGATACACCTGCATAATACTGTCTCTCTCTGTCAAAAATATCTCAGTGAAGAAACTTCACTTTACAAAGTGAAGAAGAAAGAATGCATAAACTCACTTTATGTGCTATTCTCATCTTTGACAACACTGCCCTCTGCTGGCTGTGAACTGCACATGAGGAAACATTATTTGTTTTTAACTGTTTAGTCTACTTGAACATTTTACGGTCATGACATGCAATTATTATATGTATTATTTCAGTGGTGTTTATGACGTTGCCTCTGACATGCACGTATGATGTAAACGAATGATGAGATTTTAAGTACATCACTCAATAACATTGATGGTCAAACATGGAATATTAAATTTGGTGGCGCCTTCCTTTAAAATGATCCATTCACTGCGTCAACAATGGCATCCCTGTCTGTATTAGGGTCTAATTATACAATATAAAGTCAATTAAAATGGTTTGATGTCTTGCAAGCTATTTTGCAAACTCCAAAATGCGAGTTATGAGCAAGAGTGCACAGCCAAAATCCAATAATATTCTTCTTTTTTAAAAATTTAATTTGATGCATTTGGCCTCTGCTTGGTATGATGAATCACCTCTCCAGCTATGAGTGTGTCCCTGCAAATTATTTCTGATGCTTTTAGAAAACAGAGTAGGGAAGTTTCAACTTTATTAGTATTTTCACTCTGCTCTCCCTTGGTTCTCCATGAGATGTTTTTACCTAGAGGCTTCCAACTACTGCAAAATTTATTAGCAATCATGACAACATGACAAATAGCACAATTATCTGGTTCATCGCAGTGTTTATCATCATCCATCCTATGATTGCAACATCATTTGGAAATTGACCTCCATAAAAGGAACTTCAAATAGAAAATAATGATTTTTTCTATATGAAATCATACAGGTCTTCCTTTTTGTCCCTACGTAATATGAAGAGAACAGCCAATGCACCAATCGCATTAAATCCTGCTTTAATATAATAGAGCCAACATTCTCAGATCATGAAATCTAATAAACTTGTTTTTTTAATCTACATTTTAAATGGAAAAAATGGGGGGAAAAAATCATTCAAATCAACTTTTTATTTAAAAACCTAAGACAGAAGTTGGCATGGATTATTACTGAAATAAATAAAGAATCATGAGTTGATTTATCAATATATCCCAAAGCGCTGCCACAAAATCACAATATAAAAATACTTTTATTAGGTCACTGAAAAACAAGATTCATGTCTCTACATAACATAGAAACACTTGGAACACTCAGAAACTTGTATGATCAAAGTCAACAAAAATAACTATTTACATTAGCAGGACAAGTATTATGCCAGCTGTATTTTTATCTGGCAGGCTTCTCTGCCATCTGGTATAAAGCTCATTGAAATGGACAATTCTAGTCACATATTTTCACTACGATCTGTTATTCTATCTATAAGTTGTATTACTATATATCCGTGGTTTAAAAAAGTGAATCTATCTCTACAAAGTATTTTTTCCAAAGTGTGACTGTGATCTTTAAAGCATTCAATTTATTCAATGGGCACTTCAAAGTGTTCTGATACCAACTCATTTAAATAAGTAAAAGAAGGGAAAGTGTATAACACAGTCCTACTGGTGAGGTGATTTAGCTGAAGCAAGAAAATGAAAAAAACAAAAAACAAAACAAAAACAGATTATGAAGAAAATGAAACTCATACAAACATCTGAACCTTTTATTCCACTATGGTTGGAGTGCTTGGGTAGATATTTGTGCGACACCTCAGAGGCAGACAGAGACGATGTACTAAAAGAATTTAAATTGAAGCATACTGTGTCTGCACTAGACAGCTATTATTCCTCTTACAGAGCCAGGACTGCAGGAATATGAAAACATGTTTTTCTGATGTTTGACTTAAAGAAAAATTCCTTTCATTGACTGTTTTTTTTCTTGACTCTTAAAGCAGCAACACCGCCCACCTTTTGTACAAATTAAAGGTGTGTTCATGGCTCCTGTGAATCATCGTCAGGTATCAGCTGTGTGAACTTCCTGTCGATGGTCCCACGCTGTCATTCTGTCCCTCCTCCTCCGCAGAGTCCTCAGAGCTGTTTACCACTGCAGCACTGAGAGAATGGAGCTCCTCCAAAACAGACAGGAGTCTCTCTGACAGGATGCAGACAGGCCATTGGTCAGATCAGTCATGTCTGCGTAATTGTTGGGACTTAAAATAAGCATCTGACGCATGAGGAGTTAAGACACTGCTTACCGCCTGCAGGTAGTTGGACTTTTGCTCCCGCAGTGCGGCTCGTCTCTCGATGTTCCCTGGGAGCAGCGGAGTTTTGTCGAGCTGCTGCGCGAACTCCTATGAACTCACTCGTCAGTCCTCCCTCAGCCACTGCTGCCTGTAACAGATTCAGGTCATAGGAGGCCAGAGACAGAATTTTTTTTACAACTGTCTTCTGCTTTCAAAAGTCTTACCAGCAGTAGGTTTTTGTCTGTCTGCATCTCCTTCAGTTGTTTTTTCTGGGCTTCCCTCTTTGTGTGTTCACTCCCTAGATGTTGTGTTTCTCTCATCTCATCCTGTTTCCTCGCTGCCTCCCTCTCAAACTGCCGCAAAGTCATAACTGCAAGAGACGATGCAGACGGATCAAAAGCCACGGGGAAATGCTGCTATATACCGTGTAAACAATTCCAATTATATTAGATCACAGGCTGCATTACAGATATGACTTCAGCCCTCTGAGTTAAGCTGCAGAGGCCTGAGGTAGCACGGTGCTGATCCTGCTACCTGCTTTGGTGTGCTCTCTCCTGGCGGTATTGACTTGAACCTCCATCTCTCTCAGCTTCTCGGCACAGCGCTCCTTGATCTCAGACACTCTCTCCTGCAGGGCTGAAGGGGGGCAACAAATACACCACTCTTCAATGCAGTATCACAATGTGAAACGCAGTATAATGCTGTATTTGTACATAAGGGGATAAATGGGATTTTATTGCATCTGTTAGTAAATAAGTTTTTATAGGCAGCAAGACCTCCACAAACAAGGAGCTGACTGAATCAATGTGAGATTTATCCATTACGCTGCAACCATGGAAGCAACTAAGCAAGGTGGAGCAGCCTGAAGCTCAGAGGAAAGCACTTAGTATTTAAAATATAGCTTGTGGCAAACATTTGTTCATCTTTTGTTTCAATAATGGCAGATTATACAGCGAAGCAATGTTTGACCTGGCATTTAGAGAAAATGAAATCCAACAGTGTGGGTGACATGTATATGAAAGGAGCAGCTCATCGTGACAAAATCACAGAAAAAAAGTTATCATCCGATTCCACTGTTCCCCTCGGCAGAGCTTTGCAGTGACTTTCAGGTCATCGTTTGTTTTTACGGCGTGCAACTTTGCTGTTGTGGCTCACTCTCACAGAGTCGTTTATAGCTACAGCAGGAAGCTGTTTTCATCAAAAAAGCTCCAAACCACCGACACAAACACAGTTAGTGACTAACTGGTGAAAACAGTGGAGCAATGAGCAGCTAAGAGCCAGATATTTCCCTCAGGAGTAGGTGGAAGGCAAAACAGAGCAAAAGGAGAGTGATTACTGAACTTGGACAAACACCACTAAAAATGAATGTTAATATTTTATGTAACATAACTGCAGAATGCTGAATGTGACGCAGCAGCAGGATGTGTGAATAAGCAACTGTGCTAACAAGTTTATGACAGCAACTTAAAGTTTGACACTATGTATTTGTGTTAACAACTTCTTTCTGCCAGTTGCCAAAGAATCTGTTGAGGTTCAGAATTTGCCCAAAAACATTAGTCAGGTGCCCACATGAACGTTGAAACAAGTTTTGCTGCTTCAGTTATTCTTTCTGTTTAAACTGCACAAAATCCTCTTTTTGTTTCTACAGCTTACTGCGGCTCCAAAGGGAAACGATGTCCAGGGAACACAAAGAAGGGATTTTATTCTAAAAAGAATGTAACTTTGGAAGCTATCCACTTGATTTGGCTAACTCAGCCGACTGAAGCCTCATATTATTTTCAGGAAAAAGTTAGAAAGCATTTTACATATAACAAAAGTTGCAGTTTTTGTACCCCATGGCTTACATTTAAAGTACATTAGGATGGGATCTTTCAATGCCAGAACGCAGGAGGAATGAATACAGCAAGCAAACCCTGTTACATTGTTCATATGGGAACCTGACTATGAGCGGTTAAAGCTAAGATCTTTCCTAAGTGGTCAGGTTGAATCCTTGAACCTATTAGGAAAATACCATATGAAGGAAACTCAGATAACCTCCCTGAACAACCACAGTCACTTGGACACTTAATCCCCACTGCTTCAGTGAAAGTACCAAGAGTGGCCAAGTGTGAGTACAAAGAGGTTTGAACGAAGGACATTTTTGAAAACAAGCAGTAGTGCTCAGTCTGCTTCCCCTGTAACAGTCAAGGTTAAAAAACAGTCATGATGCAGCCTCTGCCTCACCGCGCTCGCTGTACTCCTGCTGGCTGCGCAGCTCCAATCGGAGGTTCTCCAGGTCGGCTTTGCTCTCCTCCAGCTGGGCCTGAATCTGCTGCAGACTCTGGTCAGCTTCCCCTCTTGCAGCAACCGCCTGCCGGACCTCCATCCAGCTCTGCTCCAGCTCCTGCTGCTGCTGCCTCAGTTTGCTCTCGTCTGAGGAGGATGTAAAAAAGGTAAACTGAAATTACACATCAACAAAAAATGGATACCTAACAGATCAACAGACAACATATCATAATTAGGTGTTGTGAGTCGTGAGGGTACTCACACTGTTCTTTCAGATCAGCCAGAGTTTTCTCGATGAGCTCCGGGGTCCTTTTGAGCTCCTGTGTGAGCTTGTCTCTCTCCTCACACACCAAACTAAGCTCTGTCTGGAGGTTTGTGATGCTGCAGGGCAACAAATACAAGATGGCAGAGCAAAAAAAGGAGCAGACTGATAAGTGGAGAGATAGAAAAGCAGTCGCACAGTGCATAACAAAGTAAGCCAAACTAAGACAGAAAGAAAGAAATTGGTTTTGAGTGTAGACTAATAAGCCCTGGGTAAGACTGACATGGCAAGCAAAGGTCAAACTGTCATAGATTAAAGGAGTCTGACAGAAAACAATCCTGTTAATATTAAAATATTAATTTCTCCAGTCCGATATCAAAACCCAGCAAAGCTCCATTGATGCTTTTATGCATCTTCTGACAAGCAACATGCCTTATCAAAAATTAACTTTGTAATAACCCTGTGATTCAGGTTACTTATTCTCTGAATTATAGCTAAAGGGCTGATGGATTACATAAATATTTGAAAATTTATCTGTAATGATCCAGTTTAATAATTTGACCTGTAAAAATACAAAAACACCAACCTTTAACAGTTTATAAAATGCCAACAGGCATGCTTAGCTTTTTTAAAAAAATTTCTATTTAAAAAATTCAATATTTTGAAATTGGAGTCTGGTGTTCAGAACAAATTTGAGACATCACTCTGAGCTCCAGACTAATTGCAACGCGAATTTTACCTTTGCCATTATGGAGTAAATGATAGTGATCAGTTAATTGAAAAAAATAATTGGCAGTTGGCTGCAGGCACAATGCGAGGCGTAATTACAAAACATCTTCCGAAGCACATATAATCACAAATACTTGGAAAATAATTTGAAAATACACATGCTTATGTAAATATTTTGACAGGCACAATATGAAAACACAGCAGTCCTTTAGAAATTATATGCCTTTAGTCTTGTGTACTTACAATAGAGAGCTTTATGCATGCTTGATGAAATTATCTATATCACGATATAACAATGATGTGTGACTGTGAAGCTCATACCTGTCTGCAGCCTGTTCTGCCTGTTTACTGGCCTGATGAACTTTCTGCAGAGCAACCCTCCTCATGATCAAACCTGGAAAGCAAAAACATTTCAGTGTTCTTTCTTTAGCAGGCACATGCAATTCGAACTAAAGCACTGCAAATCGGCACATTAAGCGTCATCATAATCCCACCTTGGATTGTCTCCACTCGTCCTTTAGCGAAAGTTATCCTCTGTGTTAACGTGTTGAGCCTTGTTTGAGCTGCAGCCACGTCCGCCGCCTTGCTTTCAAAAGCCAGACTGAACCTGTAAGCACAAAATGTGTTAAAACGCAGCATTTAATGTAATACAACTTTAATCATTGAACAAGAGAAGTCTTTTTTCTTCCAATTTGCAAAATTTATCACAGCCTCTCATTTTTGAGTTCAGATAAATTTCTTTTACTTATGCACTGCTTCTGTGAGGCTTTTAAGTTCGGCCTCCACTTTTTGATTCAGTGACTTCAGCTGAGAGTTTTCCTTATGGGCCTGAACCAAGTCTTGCTTCAATGTCTGCAAAGAAAAAAACATACATATAATTGATTATCTTACATAAATCTACTGTGACACTCAGTTTTGAAAATTTGCTCATGTACAGCTGTTGCTGGAACCCAGTAAGGATTTCCTGCAGTCAGCATTCTGTGAAGTGGTACAAATGTACAAGCCTTTATCACCTTCCTAAGCAGCCCCAAATGTATTGTGCGTCATCAAATTTTCAGACAGCTGCGTATATCACATCACTTTCTCTGGTACTAACCTCTTTTTCCACTCTCTGCAGGTCTAGCTCAGCTATCCTGTCATCTAGACTGTGTTGGAGCACACTAGCCCGGTGCTGCTCCTGCTGGAGCTGCTGCTCTGTGGATCTGACCTAAAACATAGACCAACATTTTAACCACAGTTAAAAAACACTGGGCATGACTGTTCTGTGTTACATTAACACGACTGTTTTCATACTTTTGAAACAAGTTTGTCCTTCTCTCCTCTTAATTCGATGTCCTTTGAGCGAAGCTGGACACATAACTCGAACACTTTCTCTCTCCAAAGCTGAAGCACTAGAAGGCCTTCAGATCCATTCTTCATAAGTGGGTCCGTGAGGGTCTACTGAAACATACACATGTATTGTAAACGCATACACCACGTGAGACAAATGCTTCATATGAGCGGGGGGTAATTACTGCTCACAGCCTTGATGTTTTCCAAAGCATGCTAAAGCTTTTTAAAATGATGTGAGCTTCTTCATTTCATCCCACAGTTACGTTAACACACCATTAGAGAAGCGCTTTCAAAACAGTCTCTGCTCTCCTTGTAACCTCTGCCAAAAACTAAAGAAGAGAAGTTGCTTGCTGGGACCATTACCTCTCTCACGCAACTTTCAGATTCTGCAGATTGACACTTTTCGGAACTAACCAAAATGTACTTCAGAAGTAAGAAAAATACATTCAAAGCGGAAAAATGCTTTGTATATATCACCTGCAGTGGCATACTGTATATACTCAACATCTGGTGAGAGCACCTCAGATGAAGTGTTCAGTCAACTGAATTACTCCTGCGGGGCTTTGCCATCCTGTCTGGAGCTGCGAAATCATCAATCTTATACCCTGTGGTCTACATGAGTGTCTTCAAGATACATCAAAAGCATCCGTTTGGAACTCAAATTGCAACTTTAGACTATTTTTAAAGGTTTTGTCATAAAGCTATACTTGAAATGTTTTAAACCTAAAGCCAGGAACACAACACACACACTGGAAAACACACTGGAAAGCAGGGGCTTGACCTGCAAGCAGCAGTGCTGCTGCTTTCCATGTGTTATTATCACAGGCTTGTATCAAACTAACACTCACCTTCTTCACCATTTTCTCTTCTTGGAGGGCAAGTATCTCATTCACAGAGTTGAGCCGGACTGTTAAAAGCTCTGTGGTCATCTGAAGTGCGGCTTTCTCTTTATTCAGCCTCTACAAAAAGATAATTGATTGAATAGACATTAAACATTTTGGCATGAGATGGATTGTATAATATGCATTTTAATTTGCAAATTTAAGACTCATCTGCACCACAAGTCTATCTTTGGCCGGCTGAAGAGAATCAGATTTTAAATTGTTTCCCCATGCAATTATTTTACAGAAGCCTGATTGCAATCAATACTGTTTATATTGCCTTCACCTCAACAGCGTCACTTAATCGTTCCCTCTCTCCTTTCTCGGGGGCAAGTTGGCCGATGTAATTTCTGAGGCTGTGCAGTGTTGCCGATTGTGTCTCAAGAGCTTGTCCCATTTGGCTGAAAAATAAACCATCAACCCCCCACCCCCCGAAAAAAAAAATCAGTGAATTTGACTACGAAGTGCTGTAGATGTTAAGCTCTCTGCAGTTTTAGCCTGATTGTGGCACCTTAAATGTTCTTTCAGCCCATCTCGCTCAGCAGAAACCTCATTCAGAGAGCTTTTTAGCTGCAGCACTTCTGCGGTTGCTGACTGAAGTCTGTCCTGTACTTCACTGTTTGTTTTCCTTGCTGCATCCAGCTCGGCACAGTGGGAAGCATTCAGCTGTAAAAGCTGAAAGAGAAGAGGGGCAAACAATGGAACATTTAAGGCATATACAAATAATGATGTAACACCTTATTGATCCCCAAGAAGTTGTTCTGTTTCACTTGCTTCCCTCCTGAGGAAGGTCAGAGTGATGGGTCAATTACAAACAGAACTATTCAATGTGCTCAGTGGTTAGCTCAGGGATACTTCAGCAGAGTACATACCTGCTGACATGGGTTCTTGGATGCAGGGATGCACAGTGTTTATAAAGGTTTAAATTTCCTTGCAGAGACTGTGTCACTCACCTCCACCTGCTGCTTCTTGTGCATTTCCTCCAGCTGTTTTGACAGTCTGAGCATCTGCTGTTTGGCCTCCTCCTCGGCCTGTGACCTGTCCATTTCAGCCTTCAGAGCGAGCTCCCGGGTCTCTTCTTTAGTCCTCTCTAAATCCTTTCTCAGCTTTGTAATTTCCTCAGCAGAGTCTCCTTTAAAGTGTTCGAGCTGCAAGAAACAAAAATATTAAACCTACACCAAACTTTATTTATGAAACTAATAACAGTAAAACATGCAAAAAACTAGCTGTTACGAAGTTATAAGATGTCAGTAATTCTCAGGTGATCTTAATCAACAGCGGTGTTGAAATGAAATGTTTTGTCAGTAAAAAGCATTACTTGTGAGCTTATTTTCTCCTTCTGCGCATTGTTGTGAATGAGTTCCTCTTCCATCTTGCTGAGTTCAGTCTTAGCCTTACAAAGCTCTGCACGCACTGCTTCCAACTCCTGGCCCTGTCTGCCATACAAAGGTTATGCCATGCTGTTAAGCTTTAAAATAGTTCATCACTAATCTCCACAATAGTTAGGTGCATAGAGAATATCAGACCAAGCCGCAAAATGACTTGACTCAATTACAACATAAACGGTTCTCCTACCTGTTTATGATTCTGTCTCTGTCTCTCTTCTCTTCTCTGTGTCTCTCGGCAGTTTCCTTCAGAGCCTCTACTTGCCCCTTCAATCTCTCAGCCTCTGCCTTGTGCTTCTCAGCATCTAAATGCCAGTCTGACTCCCATCTGGACCACTGATCTCTTCTCTCTGCACATCTGTGTTTGAGGAAGAGGGGCTATTGGTATTACCCATATGCCACAAAACTGACAAACAATAATGGTATTTGTGACCATATTTATAATATTGTGGGGTACCTTGTCCCAAGGTCTGATGGGTGATCCTCAGGAATCCTTCCTCTTCTGCTGCCTCCTTGTAACATCATTATCCTCTGATTTTCCTTTCTCAGCTCCGAGATTTCCTGTTGGGCCTGACTGATGACAAGCCATGGATTGGCAGGCTCGGGATCCCCTGATGTTACTGAAGTTACACCTGGCTTAATCCAGGAGATGGGTGGCGCTGTCCCTGGGATTTGAATGCCTCTGTGCGCTCCTGCAGACTGGACGCTTGATTGGAAATGCGATGGGGGTACAAGGTCTTCCTGGGTAGCTCCTTAAAAAACAAAAAATAGTGTTTATGTGTGTGCACGCGTTAGCTAATCATCTGCAGCCCTAACGTCATATCAATAGAAGCTAACGCTAATGTTTCTTCTGTTTCCCAAGAGGAGCCTTTCACACCGAGCTTTCAAGAGAGTTAACGTTACCAGGACAGTGTTAACGTTAACTTCTCTCCTCTAAACACAAACTCTTCTTCTTTTTAAATTATTAGTTCCTGCCAGAGCTACAAACAAACCAACAGATTAACGTTAGCTAAGTCATAGTGTAAGGTAACGCTGGCTTTAACACTGGAAGTTAACGTTAGCTAACGTTAGCTAACATTATCTTGCACCCAACATTTGCTTTAAGTTACAAAGTTACAAACAAAAATGCGGCTAGAACGAGCAACTTACTTGAAACCGCTGCTGAGGTAAAATCAGTGGGCACTATGAGCCTTTCTCTTCCAAAGTCATGTCTCTCCATGTTCGAGAAATTATCACTAGAAACCAAAAAAACTGAACAGGAGGGGTCCCAGGTTGTTTTGGTTGCTTTGTAGACGTTTATTCTCCCGCGAGTCACGTCATTCGTAGTTACCTTAGTAACGGGTTACTACGGTTGCTTCCGGAGTTCTACGAATGAGTTGTTTTTACCAACCAAGCCAACTTTAAACGTCAATCATTAAACCAGCTACCTAACTACTAAGGTCGGTAAATTGCATATCCCACCATATCCCGACAAATGCGATTACGATCTTAATATAAATCAAATGCTTTGTCGAGCATAACCGCAACGCATCGCGCAGTGCATCTCGGGAAAGCGGTAGGAACCTGAACGTAAACTTGTTTTTCTTTACCCTGATTACTGTCTTGCAGGGTGACGTTTGTCTCAGGCTGCCTTCAAATCTCATGTCAAACTGCACTGACCTTGTTCATATACAGTTGGTGCAGAGTTTATAAAGGTCAGTCCACAAACTAGGTATCATCTTTCATTACAGACCAAAGTTAAGACAATACTCAGGACAATTTAAGTCCTGGTTAGCGCCACAGAATTTGTTTCACGAAAGTGGAGTGTTTGAGTTTTATTGACACGTCTGTGAAGGTCTAATCAGGTCATCTCTAATAAATAGGCTATATCCCATGTCAGTGCAGGAAAAAACATCAGTTTTTCTTGTTAGGTCAACATTTAACAACAGATGTGGTCTGGGAAATCATAGTAGAAAAAAAATACAGTATATGACAAAAATTGGTTACTTTTTTTTCTGAGTAAGTGCCCTTTGGTGTGGAAAATCCAGTTCTGAAATATTAGCATTCGCAGGCAATACATTTATATGTGACATAAATATGAAGATTGGGGAATGAACCCCTTCATTCCTCTGATGGAGGTGCCATGAGGCTATAATTCTGATGGTATTGTGAAATTGAGAGTGATAGCATGAGTGTGGTATGAGTGCATGTAATAAAGTGATAATCAGATTTTTTTTTTGCCAGGAACTCCCTCACCAAAAGAGCTGGGGGTGTCTGACAACCAGGATTATGTTTGTATAATTTCTTCAGCCCTGCAGAAAAAGGGAGTACGAATCTCCCTTTCAGAACAGCTAATTGAGTGCAAGTTTGAATGCTAATATGTAAGAATTTGGTCCTATAAATACCAGTATTTAAATAAAACACTTGCATATGTTGACAAATGTCTGTGTGCTTGTTATCCTCTGTCTGGAGTGATGCACATTTTGCACACACTGCATTTGTGCTGTAAATCTTTAGCCTGCAGTCATGCACTCACCTTAAAAAAACTGCATGCCTGTAATATGACTGACAGTACATTCATTCCTCCGGAGGTTACAATAACTGTAAGTACCATAATTTTCATACATCCTGTTGTGTAACTTTCCTCTGGCATATTCAGCAGCCATTTTTGTTTGCTCATACCTACAGTATCCTCTTCTCCACACATGACCCACTTTCCCCTGGGGTTCATTAAAGTTTCATCTGATCTAATGTATTCTATTTGTGATGTATTCAAGGAACAGAGACACTTTATAGTTTGATCTATTGACATAAAAAATAGATAAAATCTGCTAACACAATAATATAAGGTAAATAAATGATATGGAAGATGGCTACATAACTATCTAAAGAAATGACAATGTATAAATGTATGAGTGCATTGCCAAGAAAGACAAGGGTTGCCAGATTAGCATAAAACACTTTCAATCATATAAAATATATTTCATGTGATGAAGGGGATGCTTGAGGAGCACAGTGGGTTCTGTGCATTATTTGGTCATATTGGTATCGAAGCTCTCAGTGCTTCACAGACACTGCATTAAGTCCTCAGGAACAGCAGATGAAAAGAGGGATCTGAAGGGGCCACCGGGAATCCAGAAAACAAGGATTACTGACCCTCATTAGAAAGAGGGCACAATTAAGATGCAGCTCCATGTATTTGAAGCTTATTTAAGCCCCCTTCCCTGCATATGGTGCTTGAAACAACAGCTAAAAAGAACATTTTGAAAAATGCAAATAGCAGATTGAGCAGGATGTTTTTTAATTATCAGAAAAAAAAATGTGGCAAAGTGATCTCAATCTAGGTTACTGCAACAGCAGCAAGGTATAGTACAGACACCCCTCTCCCCATTTAAATTCCTTCAGTTTCTCCTGGGGGATTCTGACAAGTTCCCAGGTCACAAGGGTTATGTAATCCCTTCATTGTGTTTTAGGTTTGCCTCAGGGGCTCCTCAGTTGGATTTACCTGGGAGACATCCTTATCAGAAGCCCAAAACACTTCAACAGGTTCCCTAGTGTGAGGGAGAGGAGGATCTATTCCCTGCATTATTTCAAGTGTCTCCTCACAAGGAGCAGTATTGTTGCAGTCGCAAGCCAGTGTTTGGGCTCATGACTCCCTGAAAGTCCTCCTTCCACCACTGGACTACACCGTCGGCTCAGAATCGATCTGCTCCTTCTTCCTGGCATCTTGCAGTTTTCAAGAGCCTCTTTTTGCACAATTAAAGTCCTTCTCTAAAAATTCCAATCCCCTTCTACAAGCAAGAGCAACCATGAAACCCAGTCAAATTCAGCTCAACCAAACAACACTGCGTTGTAGACATATGGTCTCACCACATAGAGGGAGTGGCCTTAAGGTTTGGTGCAATACTACAGTAGTGAGGGTGATTAGTGGAGGTTGAAGCCCTGGCACACTGATCCCTGACTCCATGCTGGTTTTTGGTACACAGGCTGGGGCAAATACATAAGCAGGGATTAATAGGTTATGGTGTCTGACGATTTCACTTTAATTTCTCTTTTGGTGCCCATGGCACCATGGCAACAGTCCTTTTGAGAACAAGCTTGACACGCTCAATCCATGTTAGTTCAACCCTAGATATGAACCTCTTCATTACTGAAATAGGCTACTTCCTATAATCCCACTCAAGGACAGTGGATATCCTAACACACACATGGCCACAGAAGCTGCTATGTCTTTGTCCCTCATCAAACTAATTCAGTCCACATCAGGTGGAGAAACAGGCCATGACTGCAAATGTCTGCGATGCAAGTTGGATCTTTAAATGAAAATATTTTTCTTCAAAGTGTGTTTGTTGAACTCTTCACATGCCAAATGGATAACACTAATTCGGACCAGCTAAAATCACAGATGACCTGGAGTGCAGTATCCTACAGAGATAACATTGTTAAAATCTATGCATTTAAACATCATCTAGAAATATTATATCTGTTTTAGAATCCACCTATCAAACAGTGATTGTTCTCTGTGTGAGCATCAACTGACAATATAAAAAGAATTTTTTTTTATATATAAAAAACCTTTCCTTGCTTTGGAGCTTGAAATAGACATCACCAGGCAGCATCTCTCCCAAGGCCTGTAAAAAACAATCTCACATCTTTATACATGTAAAAATCACAGCTATGGCCACTGGGCATAAAAGAGGACATGGGAAAAAATGTTTGCTCCACTAGCAACTGTGTAGACTGTACATGTAAATGAATTTCCAGTGTATGCTTCAGTGTGACATTCATGTGATTATTTTAAATTCAACATTAAAAATGCATGTGCTAAAATTTCAAATTAATCTAGCAATATGTAAGAATACACTAGCTGTCAATTTTTTTATACTAAAATAAATAGGGGGCAGC
>JAQFJA010000006.1:9373470-9392378 GCA_029874485.1 Naso brachycentron
AAATAGGGGGCAGCAGCTCACTATGATAACCTCTAACTGCTGCTGCAAACTCTAGCTGTTATTAACTACTATAGTAAGTACAGTTAGTTATGCAGACTTTGACTCAAAGCATAGGAGCAGTGTTAGTGTTTACACCGCTAACACGCTGTTTTTCTAGCTTTGGACTGCTGGGAAGAGGATGTTTTCCGGCCTGAGGCAAGCAGGGAATGCTGGCGGGAAAGCGATACTAGATTGGATACTAGAATCAGAGCCGAAGGAGTGTGCAATGGGACTGTGATCAGCAGCCTTTAAGAACAACTGTAGCCAATTTGATGAGATGGAATATATTACAATGTTATATACAGGGGCTCCAACAGGACTCCTGGCCAGGACGGTGAAGCTTGACTGAAGCAAGAGGTAGGTCGGGCGTCAGTGAGTTCCCGCCTCCAGGGGCCCAAACAGGAGTTGGCCGCAGGGTCAGGCCTGTGGTGACAGGAACCAAACCCAGCAAGACAACCACCTCAATGTTGTTGGACTGAGGTCAGACTGGATGATAAGTAACTCACTATTGCCTCATGCCTCAGGCTAGCTAGTCTGCATAGCCCACTAGCATCAGTATTTCTGCAACACATCACAGAAACCCTCCAATAATAATGTCAAAATTGTTATTTCTTGGCATTCTGTTGACAATTTCAGATAACTTTTGAATGCCTAAACTAAAATCTTTGCATATTTCTCCTATTAAAATACACCACATGCATAAAATCACGATTATTCCACCTTTTTCTATGTACAGCCCATTACAAGTGTTTCATAAAGACAGAATGAACTCTCATTTTCCTGCTTAGACTAATTTCCTGCCACCTGTTGTCATTTTGCCTTATTGCAGTTCACTTTAGTGGCTAAATAAAATCCATGCATCGGCCTATCCAATTTGCTCCAAGCCCACCTGATATTTGAAGGGATGTAATTGCATGCATTGCATACAATTCCCACAGTGCTGGAAGAACAGAGGTTTGATTAGTAAATTCATATTGCAAGGAGGAGATGAGTTGATTAAGAATCTAATTTGAAATATATTACAAAACCACTGGGAGAGGACGGTTTGCAGCTTTTCTGGCGTTTTGTCATCCTACCCCAGTTTGCCATGCTCGTCGTCACAATTTGCTAAAAGGCTTATGCCAATTAAATGTAATGTATTCGCAACGCACATCTCCTCAGCATGCAGGCCTGCACACTTCTTGAATTGTTTATCTGGTCAAAGAGGTAGATGGATTTTTGCCCGAGCACAAAGCGCGTAAGTACGTGAGTGCTGTCCGGGGTTATGGTGGTTACTTAATGGTTTCTAAATTGGGATTTTGTCGGTTGTTGGAGGGTGAATTTAATGCACTGGCGTATCCCGGTGGTTGCCTAGTAACGCGCTGGCAGTGGGCGCCGTAGAGAGATGGTGGGCGCTCCATTAAAACCGTTGGCGCTCCTGACCTTGGCGTCGTGAATGCGCAAAGCACACAGACTGTGCAAAGCAGGAGATAAGAGTAAAGATCTGTGTGTTTGATACTAAAGCCGGGGAAATATTTCACGCACAGCCCATTGTCTCATAGCGAAACTGACGGGCATGGTATGGAGGAAATCTCGACATGGGGCGCGTATCAGCTTCTCTAAAAGCAGGTGAGTTAACCTAATGATTCTGTTTTTTCTGCTGTGGGACGAATCTTTGTTCAGGTTGATCACTGACATCTGGGCTGTTTGTTTCATTTAGCACGACTGCTCAGCGATAGAGCATAGTGGACCTTTTGTTGGCTCGGTTTTTTTCCCCCATTTTATTCAATATAACACCATCCTAGACCTAGATTAAACAAGCTTCTCAGTCACAACGTGAGGCAGCGCGCACACACACACACACACACACACTACAGCAGTTTGTCGATGCTATCTGGGCTGTGGCTGTGGTTTTCTCCGTGACTCTGGATCCGTGCATTCATTTATAAAGCGCCGCTCATTATGTTGAGCGTTACCTGCATGTTTTCTACAAGATAGTCTGGTCTTCATCAGCACTAGCTCTTCTTTTTGCACGGCTAAATTAAGGGGATTTCGGGAAATCCACTAAAACGGTTTTGATCCACACCAGTCGAATTACAAGGGCATTGGGAGCCCAGTTCTGCTGTCTGACATATTAGGCTCCTTCTCAAATGCTTTCATGTTTAGGGCCCCCGGGCTACCAGGAGCTAATCGATAAAATGTTGTCCCAGTGATTTTTATTAGTGGTGAATTGGTGTTGAAATGTGTGCCTGTCAATGATGCAGGTGTAGAGATGGTGAGGGTGAGCGAGAGAGAGACGTGATTATATAGCAATCATTCTAATAGGTCTGTAATTGAGATCAAGTCAGTCAGATGGAAATTAAAGTGTTTGGGTCCCTGGAAATCCAAGTCTTCTGACCCAAACCAGCTCTGTGAGGCATAAACATCTGCCTGATGCAAAACAGACCATTAGAATAATATGTTATGGTTGTAAAACATTTTGATTTTGGAGCTGAGGTGCTGATTTATTTGATAAAACCTTTACGCGTGTTTCTTTCCATTCTTGTCGCCAGTCTTAAACCTGCTGTGTATTAGACTTGACTGATTGATGGCTCACTTTTATTACATGGCCCATTTGGTGTAAGCTATAAAGCTTTTATTCACATCTGTCCCATCACAGGGCACAAGTTGGAAAAAGAAGACTCTGCAGCGCAGTGGAGGGCAGGATTCAGCCTGTTTGGCAATCTGCAGCAGAATCAGTAAAACAGAATTAAAATATATCATGCAAGACCTACCTTAGCTTTGTTCCAGTGATTTAAATTAGAAGTTTGATTAGATTTTACACAGCAAAAAATTGCAAATCTACTGAGACTGGTATTATAAATTCAGTTGTAATTTGAGAGGAAATGCGCCTCATTTTAAGAATTCATATTATCCCTTTGATCTACAGCAGCCTCAGCAAGTGTCTTATGTTTTTTGCTGCTTCCTAAGCTTGAGACAACTAACCAAATGTGATTGGTGATACCCTCTAGACAGCCTGTAGCTGCTAATTTGACAATTGCCAACGATTTCACTGCAGGTTTTTGTGAACACAGAGGGTTTCTACCTCCAAGTGATTTATTTTCCGTGTCAGTTTCCGACCAGAAGGTGAGCCCCGATCTACAAAAAAAATCTGGTTCTCCGCTTTTCCCATTTTAATGTCTTGGGAGCTGTAAATCATTGTCACGTAACTGATAAGGGATGAAAGAAGACAGCCTTGTCCTTTTTGGCTGTGGGGAACATTCATAAGTGTTAATTAATACAGACGAAGCTGGCCTCGGGCAGAGATGTACAATATTTCTCAAATGAACCCGTGCGATATTACACTGACTTGTCCCGTTCTTTCAAACTGTGATGATGCTCATAGCAGGTAATGTCCTGCTGCTGCTGCTGCTGCTGCTGCACACCTGAGAGAGAGAGAGAGGCAATGAGCTGCCTTTATTGGTGTTTACGCTCCTGCTAGTGTAAACAAAATGCTGCAGGGAAAGAGAAAAGCCAATGCACCACATCTATGGTTAATTAGTTTCTTATATTAGGAAGAAGGAATTGTCCTCTGTCTTAATAGAGAGGTTCATCAGGTTATAAGAAAGCTGTTTAGCTGCAGTCTTTCACAATGCTCAAGGCAGCGCTTGTCAATAAATTTGATTAGGTTAACAAGCTTGTTTTTGCTTTGTTCATTGATGAGCCAGTGAGAGCCTGGTGTGGAGTATATTATGCTAACTGCTCTCCCAGACTATATGGACTAGAGAGGATGCATTTTGGATGACGAAGCAGCTAATTGGAAGGAGCACGACAGAGTTTGTTCTCTGTAGTTCTCCATGGGTGAGCTCACATTTGATACCTTATCTGCCATACAGTATGCACATGTGATTAGGTGTGAATATTCCTGGTTACTGAAGTGTGCACACTGGTGAACCACTTACTATTTCTCACTGCTGTATGAGAAAACAGACCAAGCGAAAGCTTCTGTCTTTGCATCAAGTAGTTCAATATTAAATATTACCAATATTAAATCAGATCCCAGACCAAAGAGATTTTCACAAATCAAATCTATAAAATTAGTTTTTTGCCACATCACAATCATACCCAATACAAAGTATGGGGAAACTCTCAGATGTATGCTCCAAAAAGATTCTAACAAATAGGCCTAGCTTATTAGATAAATCCGGTAAATTGATGTTATAAAATTAAATAACTTATATTAAAAAAAAGGAACAGTGAAACAATGAAGCAATATAACAGATTGATTTTCATTGTTGACTGTGAGTTTTAGAAAAATGAAACAGTTAGACAGTTGGACAATATAGCCAGCAATGAGTTTTAGAAAAATGAAGCAATACAACCAGTACATGAAGTGCAATATAAGGGTGATGATGGCACCAGTATTTTATGGCTTTTATGCATCTGTTTTGTGAATGCGCAGTAATGACGTTTTTCTGAATCCTTGTGAAAGTAGATACAGTGTTAAAACAGGTTTCTTACTATGGTAAAAGCTGAATTCATTCTTGTTTCATGGAGTTGCCATCAGCATTTGTTGAAAAAGTTAAAAGTTAAAAAGAATGGATGGGCAGCAGCCTTTTGGAGAACAAATCTTGTTCTAAGAGAGAAGTGTTAAAGGATCATTTTCCTGTGATACTGAACACAAATGCTTTTTCCTTTAAGCCTCTCAATTAACCCACAATCATTCTGCGTTATGCGGGTGTGCATATGTATTTTCTGACACATTTACATTGTGTGGCAGACAGTGTTGCTCAGAAAGGAGACACGACACAAACGTTCCCTATTCATAATGGAAGATATGTGCTGTTTTTTGAAAAACCCTTAAACAATGAAGCATCACAAACATGTCAGATTTTTTTTTCCCTCCCTCAGTGTGGTCCCTCTAATCCCCCTTTGATGTTTATTAGAGATGTGTCTTTTTGTGCCGTTCACTTTGTTGCTTTTACATAAGAGACGGGGTGCTTAACACTTTTTATCTTGAGATGCTTTCGCAGTATCACTCCAACATCACAGCGGATGGATTTTTCAGATTGGTCCAACCTCCTCCTCCACTGACACACAGACATCAGTGCTTAGTGATTTTCTCATGTCAAAGTATAAATTTGTTTTTTTTTTAAGACAGCAGTTTATCCCAAACTGTTTTTAGCAATGAAGTGTTGCAGTAGATGTGCTATGTGGATGTCAAGCTCATATAAAGGGATCCAGTGTTTGTCAGTTATGCAGGTATTCAGGACTGTTTGGGTTTGAAGTTTTCTAATATTTCTGATTGTCTTGTTTTCAGATTTGTTTGCACTGCAATGAAAAGCGGAAGTGGGATTGTTCCATACCTGGCTGAGGTGTATTCGGATTTGATAACCCTCGGAGTGAAAGGCACAGTGAGTGATGTCTGTTTGACAGGGTCAGTGCAGTGGGACTGAGCGGACACTACAGTGTGCATTTGTGCTGTGCAAGGGCACCGTTTTGCCCAGACCATGTGGCTGGCTACATTTGGAGACCATCTGTTGCCTGCACACCTGCTCCATCAGCAAGGGACTGTCACCATCACCCACTGTGCTCTTCTTTGGTGGATACTATGTTCCTGCTGGTCATTCACAAAGGCAACAAGCCAGAAATTCTACCCCACAGTGACCACCCAGTTTGGGAAACTGCGAGGCCTCAGGGTGCCTGTGCCCAGCGAGGTGCTCAGGCCCGTTGATCAGTATCTGGGGGTCCCCTATGCCGCTCCACCCGTGGGTGAGAAGCGTTTCATGCCCCCCGATCAGCCCTCCTCTTGGTCAGGTATCAAGAATGCCACCCACTTCATGCCTGTGTGCCCTCAGAACATCCACAACACCGTGCCAGAGATCATGATGCCCATATGGTTCACCTATAACCTGGACACAGTAGCCTCATACATTCAGGATCAGAGCGAGGACTGTTTATATCTAAACATCTACGCTCCGACAGAGGATGGTGAGTTGGTGTGGTAAAGTGGACAGCAATGACTCTCCATGCCCATTGATCATTGTTACGGTGACCCCGACGTCTTCCTCTTATCACCATTACGCATGTGTGTGAGCACGGCTCATGTCATTGCTGCCGCCAAGGGCTGATTTACCATCCAAAGCACCGTCATCATTGTTTCACCTGTTGCAGTCATATTCAATGTGCAATTACAATCACGTTTCCATTGATAGGCAGGAATTTATTAATATTTTGGTCGTTGTGCCTACTGAAGGTGTGGCTCCGATGTTGCTGAATGTGTAATATTCATAGAGAGCCACAACTAAACTTAAATGTACTGCTATGTGCTTGTTTTCGTGCAAACACCCATCCAAGGTAAATGTTGCTGAGGTCAGGTGTTGTTCAAGTACTGGTCCACGAAACTGAGCAATAATTTCCAGCTTTTAAAATGATGAGCCCGGCATATTTGGCTGTCATCGCTGAGTATCAAAAGTAATAATGAAGAATGACTTAGGAGATCTTTTAAAGCCAGTAGTGCCTGTTTTCCGTGTTTCTTAAAAAATTACAATTTTATATTCAGCTGCATCTCTGCTGCATTCAGACAGCGTGTCTGCTTGGGGCCAATTAGTGAGGTACAGGAGTCAACTCCTGTATATCGCTTGCTGAATCCCTCCCATTTTTTTTATATCTAATAGAACTGTGAAATGAACCAGCAAGGGAACATTTTGTTTGTCTGCTGCAGATCCGTAGATTAGCACGAGAATGTAATACCACAGTAGTGCCGTGTCTTCTCTAAATCTAATTGTAGATAAACAGATTTCTTTAATTCAAGTTTCTTCAATGCACCAATTAAACAGCCTTTTTGTGAATCCCTCAAAAGCATTCAGTATAATGCAAAAACATTCAGCATTCAAAGTCAGACCATGTTCAGCTTTGTATGTAACACAGCTTTTATTTGACTGACTTTTTCTAGTGTAGCGTAGCAACAACAGATAAACAGCCTGCTGCTTGAGAGGTAGCCGTCCAAACTGGCTCAGCCCACGTTTTTGCAAAGCTCCTGGTCTGAGTGCTGCATGAGCGCCTCCTTACCCAACACACAAACAAGTTAATTAGATTTCATTCACATTTACACAGTAATAACATAACCCATCCCCTCTATACATTTTTATGTCTTCACACTAAATCATTGTTTATTAAAATGCACCATAGGCATTCTGTGACTTTTATTATTTGTTTCACTGATGTGAAACCTGTGCTGTTTTTTTCTCATCCCCAGGAGTCTTTTTGCCATTTCAATTAAAGAGTTTGTTTCCAAAATTCCCCTTATTCAATATTTATTTAATCACCTGATGTTCCACTTAAGTCAGACATTATTATTTATTCATAAAAAACCATATGTCTCTTATCTTTTGTAGCTATCTGCAGCCGTTTACCCGCAGAATCGGCACGACATCTTGTGTAAAAACATAATTATACAGAGAGATAAAATGAACCGAAAAAGGTGTATTACTGCAGTCAAAGTCGAGGCAGCTGGGTCAATATCACAAGACAGATAAAAAACCATTAAAAAGTGACTGAGTGTATATGTGCAATATGCAATTTCCTACAAATATCAAACAAGGAGCAAGGATTTGTTTACTTGATAAAAACAGAATTCCAAACACATGAATATGTAGCTTCTCTGTAACTCGTATTATCAAAGATCTCGGATGATTTTTATTTTGTTCGAGACCAATTATAGGGAAAATACACACAAATGGGCAAGTGTTCTTTTTGCCTACGATTTATGGATCTTTCTTTTTCCTGATTCTGTCACTATGGTTGGACCGTATTTTAAATACATACTGTACGAGGCCAAGTCAACCATGCTGTTTTGAATTCTGTACCTCTTTTTCTTCTTCATGTGAATCCCAGGAAGCCAACACAAGAAAAAGGGGGCGGCTTTCTCACATGCTGAGACTCATATATCTGAAGGTATTTTGAAGAGCTCAAAGTCTTGATGCATGGATTCTTTTAGCTTGAGTTTGGTGGATGACGGTCTTACAATTCTTCCTTTTTGCTTTCCTGAGGAACTGTGAGGGTTCTTGTGTTTTGAGTGGAATAAGAAAAGTGTTGATGTCTGATTCATAAGTGCATTGGTTTGCTGTTTCGGCAGCTCCTATTATGAACTGAGAAACTCTGCAATCCTCTCAGTAAGTGCTACATCTCTATAGCTATGTACATTGATCCAGGGGTTGCGTTATCTACTTATCTGTCTTACAGTCCCTTTTAAAGACAGCTGTTAGTTAATATAACAAATTGGTCTCCAAACATGAAATATAGATTTTCTATGTTCTATTTTAGCTCGCACGAGTAGTTAACAAGAGCTCAGTGTAGTGTGGTACTTTTCAGTTGAAGTCCTCACATGCAAAACATGTCTCTAATGCTTGTGCATGCATACTAAATGTTTAGCTGTAATAGAGCAGAGTTTGCTTCTCAGCTGAGATCAAAGCACAAGTCAAATCAATAGATTTTTTTTCTCTTTCTTCCTCTAATACAGTGTGAAAGTATGTTTTGTTGAGCACTTACATGCAACTGTCTTTAATTATATTTGACCTTTTTATTCATACAAGCCTTGTCAGAGTGTATTTCCCATGCATTTTCTGAATGTCATTACAGCTTCCCAACCACAGGCCTCCCACTGCTTCTGAGCACTTTTTCTAAGCAGCCTTTACCCATACCTCATACTGAACTCACACTGACTCATACTGTTGATATAAAGTTTTAGTAACAGCGCTCCATTAATTCTCCGTTTCATTAGTGTTGCCTCTATTTGCTCAGCATGTGTGTGTGTTTTGATGTTGCAGATATAAGGGACTCTGAAGCCCGACCGGTGATGGTCTACATCCACGGAGGCTCCTACATGGAAGGCACTGGGAACATGATGGACGGCAGCGTGCTGGCCAGTTATGGGAACGTTGTTGTCGTCACGCTCAACTACAGAATTGGAATATTAGGTGATGACAGTGTCTCCGTATGGTAACTTTTAATGGGGTTTCAAATTGGCCGTTTAGCCTCTCTTTAATCTGTGAGAATAAACTCACAGTGGTCATTAATGTCCACTTGTGTTGAGCTTATTAAACCATAAAAAGAAGAAGACACATGAGAAAAAAAAAGTGCAGTAGGATCAGAAAATATAGGCAACTGAGATGTTGGTGTGGCATTGTTTGATTTGCATACAAATGTTGTCCTCACAGGAACAGTGCTGCAAATGTGCATCATGCCCTGTCCTTTTTGCATACAAGCTGTTTTAGGCCCAATCTAAACACATAGTTTATCTTCTTTTAGATTGATTTATCTAATCTGTAAAAGATTATCAGCCTTTGGCGATCTTGTAAGGAAAAAAATAATTTAAATAGAGTATGGAGGGACACAGCACTGACAAGGTCAGGAGTTTTTCCTTTCCCTGTATTAACATTCAAAACAGTACGTTGTTTAGATGCGACCAGACAAGGGAATAAGTAATAGGATCAGTTGTCAGAGCAATAGTGACCTCTGTGTGGTTTTTGAAATTCATGTAAAGAAATAGGCACAAGTGAAAGATTTATTTATTTATTCACTTTGAATTTTATGGAGTCATATGGGAGGCGAGTGCTCAGATTTGATGAGCAGAGCCCTGATCACTTCCTGAGGGGCACTGCTGCATGGAGACTATTACAAGGAGTTGACTAAATGAGTCGAGACGCTGTGGGAGAGAGCAAAAGTATATTTGCACCTGAGGGGAAACGGTACCAATTCATTCAGATGTGCTGCTGGGCTACAACCTTAGATCAAAGCTATGACATACATAGTGTAAATCTCTACTTCAGCAGTTCTGTGGTCGGTCTGTGCTTTTCAGGCTTCCTCAGCACTGGTGACCAGGCAGCGAAAGGGAACTATGGCCTCCTCGATCAGATCCAAGCGCTCCGTTGGATCAGTAAGAACATCGGTTACTTTGGCGGAGACCCGGGCCGCATCACAGTGTTTGGATCTGGAATCGGTGCCTCTTGTGTCAGTCTGCTGACTCTGTCCCACCATTCAGAGGGTAAGAATCTGCATTTCACCAGCTTGGTTGTCTCTGATCTCATTTATGAGCTGATGTTGAGCTAGTATTAAAGTAATTAAAGCACAATATGTCCTATCTGCAGCTAGTGTTCTCACAATAAAAAAAATAAACAAAAGGCGTAGTATGATGACATTATGAAGTAGCGTGGGATCATGAAAGTTGTTGTCTTTGTTGTAAGCTGATGAAAAACAATCTGATGTGACTCAGGCAGAAATTATATTCACGGACAAGATAATGTGTTAAAGCCCTATTCATGTAACATTTATTCACGTCCACCCACTTCCTTCCTCACTCTGACGCATCATGAGGTGCCCATGTTCCCCAGGAAGTTATATCAACTAGAGCAGTAACGGAGATATGACTGCATTGGCTGACAACCACATGAAACATTAGCTTGAATACAGGTTAATTACAGATTTCTCTGGATTTGGACATTGTTGGAAATATTTGAGATAATGCAACTATACAACTCAAAAATATAACATACAGTAGGTCTTGTGCTAAAGTAGGCATCTTTTTGTGAAAATTATTCAAATTATACCAAGAGTTTCAAAATCTTCAAACTTGAGATGCAAGATTCTATTTTTTCTCAATCATATTAATTTCTTATCTTGAAGATGCGGCGATTACTTTTTGGAATAATACATTTTAATCATTTTGGAAATCTGTTCTTTGTTTCAAGTGCAGCTCTAAATGGTGCGTTGGGGAGATGAAGTGTTATGATATGGGAGTTGGGTAAGGAGGGTGTTCGTTAAGTAAGTGATTGCTTTTGTTCCCCGCTACTCAATCTAATCAGCCTAAAAGCTTTGCCTCTTAAAATGTGAAGCTCTTAAAGAAGCCCACTGGCATTAGAAAGTTTTCACCATCTCATCACGTTCACCTGTGTCCCTCAGTTTTTGCCATTCAAACTGACTAATATGTCACTTTCAGCTTCAGATTTGTTTGCACATTTTTACCCACCTGCACTGTAATATAAACAGTTTTAGACTCAGAGTTTGTCCAAAAAAAATTGAACTGTTATGTAACTGCAAAGCCTTGAATGAGGACACTGTTTACCAAAGACAAGGTCAGTGTGAGGTTGAAGCAGGACAAGAAAAAAACCTAAAATCTTCAGATATTTTCAGTAAAAATTGATATTTCAGTTTTTCCCTCTTATATGTTGGTGTGCTTTAGTGGCTCATTCTTGTTCATCTCCCACTACACATTTATGTTACATTAGATCAACTGTTGTAATATCATTTAAATCAATAGAAATTAAATTAAAACAACTGTGTATAGTGTATCACCCTCATGAATCTGATATCCACTGAAACACTTGTCCGAAGCTCACTGCAAGAATCAAAGATGTGTACTTTAATATGGCTGGCCCTCGTCCTCTCATTGATGCTGGACAGAATCACAAGAAGGGCAGAAACTGTGCGTTTTCATCAATGCCAGTGAGGCTGCGGCAACTGTCCTTTGCGAGGTTCGTATTTGATGCCCTCGCTCGGCTGCAGCAAATGCACAAAGACCTCCGGCTGTCTTTGAAGTAGACTAGCTAGCTCCTGCCCTGAAAAAATGTTTAAATAAATGACAGCAAAGGAGGAAGAAAGTGACACTGTCCCCTGCACTCTTTCTCTAGCAACTGCTATGCCTTAACCTCAGCAGAGTTTATTTTGAGTTGATACATATCACTTGTCATTTTTAGGTGGTTGATACAAAATCCCCTGAGACAGAGGTGACGCACTGCATATAAACAATTCAACAGAGCAGCATGTTTACTGTATCAACATTGAAGGATCAGGGTTACTGCATATTCAGCTCCCTGTACAGACCCTCCACCACACAGTTGGCATCAGCAGTCTATATATAAGCTAAGCTGCTTGTTAGACGCACTGTCTTAATGATTCTACACAGACAGAACAACTGTGAAATAAGTGGTGTGGGGTAAACTAAACAGCGCGCCTGAAACAATGCTGCAAATTGATCATTAATTTGACTTGCATTCACTGCCATCTGCATATGGTAATGAAACCGCATTAAACAAATAAGGGAATAAAACTGAAAAGCAAGTATTTTTGTCATTATAATAACAACAGAATGGGCCAACATGCTATTACCAGTTTATTTCTTCTACCAGCTGCTTTACTGAGCTCCTTTACTGCTTTACCCTTCAATGGACCGCTGAGATTTATTGTTGAAAGCTCTTACTCACCCTTCCCTTGTGTATGCTCAGGTTGGATCGTCTGCCTTGTCTACCTTTAGATTTAACCATTGGCATATACTTATTTATAAGGCTATTCGTGTTCTGCATCTATCTAACCCAGGGATTTACATCCTCTAAAGAAGTATGGGAATTATTTTTCTTCACTTCTAAGATTTACTATTATCACTCCGAATAACCGTCCATGAAGACCATACTGAACTCAGTGGGGAAAATCTGATATCAACTTTTGAGGGAAAATTAAATAAAATTTTCTTGAAAACAATGCCTGAGGGGATGGCAAAAGAGCTGCCATTACTCTCCTGATGAACACTCTGTCACTTGCCACCTGTTTCATAGTTTTAACTGTGTGTTTGGAAAAGCTTTCTGGCAGGAAGGATTTGCATGTTGCACAAAGAAGCTGGAGGTTATAAGCGTATAATAAAATCTATCTAGACAGGATTGAGAAACTCTGTCTTGCTTTCAAACTGGCGTGGTGGTCACTCGCGGTACTGCAGCAAAAACATTTTTCCCATAGACCACCATTGTAAAAGAGATCGCTGTAAAACTGTTGACAGGTCAAGCTGAACTGCAAACAAGCTTAACTATGACTCTTTCTACGCTGAATTTTTAATCTATGGAGGTTTTGTATATGTAAAACCTTCTGCGAGCTGAGAGAAGTTATTTTAAAATTAGTTACGTCATCACAATGTAAAGTCTATGGGCCGGTCGTGGGTGGAGCTGGCAGGGAACTTCACTGGGCATGTTCAGTGGGCTGCATAGCCAGCAAGTAAACCCAGAAGCCAGAAAACTTTTTAAGCGTATGGTCGGAATGGGTGGCCATCTTTGCGTATGGAGTCTAGTTTTAATATATCTGTGCTGTGGGTGTAGGGCCAGTGGATCCAACTGTTGTAAGGCAAAGGCCGGGGTGCTCAATCTTTTAAAACTTACAAACACGCTACAAGTGTATACAAGTGCTTTCACTGCACAATATTGTTGAAATAACACAGTTGTGTTTACGGTAATATATTGTAGAGGTGCCAGGATCAGAGGGTTGTGTCCCCCCTGTCCCCTCAGTGATTTCTGCCTATGACTTAACTGTGAAGAAGGGCATTTCAGTATGCTGCTTCCTGCCATTAAAATCAAAATGAATGAATGTTGATGAATATTTTTTGATATTTTATTATTCTGTAATTTGTTCATTGGTTTTCTTTTATATTGTTTTTTTTATGCCTGCAAGGGTGTAATTATGCTGCTTTCTGTGTTGGCCACGACACTCTTCAAAAAGAGATTTTTTTAATTTCACAGACATTGAGATGAGACTAGAGGTTAAATCAAATGAAATAAAACAAACTGAGCTTCTTGGCAACAAAGCTCAACTTAACTATCTAGCTTTAAAGTGCATCACACATGCTTGTTTGCTTTTGTCTTTCTGATATTTATGTGGAAACAAACTTGGGATTTTTAATTTGAATAGCAATTAGTTTTAAGTGAGTCATGTATTTGCTTGTGGAAGTTCAGAACGTACTGAGTGTTCTGAAAAATAATAATGATGATTTGGTGCGTTCAAGCACTAACCACTGTGTTTTTTGGCTTCTGCTCCCCCCGTGTCAATTTTCTGAATTTTGTGTCCCAAGGTTTGTTCCACAGAGCCATCATCCAAAGCGGTTCAGCACTCTCCAGTTGGGCTGTTAACTACCAACCAGTCAAGTACACTCGCATGCTGGCTGAAAGGGTTGGCTGCAACGTGCTGGACACCGTGGACATGGTTTCCTGCCTGCAGAAGAAGAGTGCAAAGGAGCTGGTAGAGCAAGACATCCAGCCTGCCCGATACCGCGTGGCTTTCGGCCCTGTCATTGATGGCGACGTCATCCCAGACGACCCAGAGATCCTGATGGAGCAGGGCGAGTTCCTCAACTATGATATAATGCTGGGAGTCAATCAGGGAGAGGGGCTGCGCTTCGTGGAGAATGTGATGGACCTGGAGGATGGTGTGTCAGGCAGCGACTTTGACTTTGCTGTGTCAGACTTTGTGGACAGTTTGTATGGCTACCCAGAGGGGAAGGACACACTGAGGGAGACAATTAAATTCATGTACACAGACTGGGCTGACAAGGACAACCCGGAGACCAGGAGGAAGACCCTGGTGGCTCTCTTCACCGACCACCAGTGGGTGGAGCCCTCAGTGGTGACTGCTGACCTACACGCCCGCTACGGCTCGCCTACATACTTCTACGCCTTCTATCACCACTGTCAGAGCCTCATGAAACCGGTGTGGTCAGACTCAGCGCACGGAGACGAGGTGCCTTATGTGTTTGGCATCCCCATGGTGGGCCCGACTGACCTGTTCCCCTGTAACTTCTCCAGGAACGACATCATGCTCAGCGCCGTAGTTATGACTTATTGGACAAACTTCGCAAAGAGTGGGTAAGTAACCGCAAATCCAGGGACAAACCAAAGTACAGCTTAACATATATGTGTCTTATGTACATACATACAGTTGCTTGCAATGACTAAACACTCTTTTTTTGAGTTGACATGTTTAATTTCTAATATTCAGCTTTAAGTTATTCCCTTGGTTAGTTCACATGAACTCCCACATGAGAAAGCAGCGCTTCAGTTTTTATCAATTAATATGAATTCCTTCACATCAAAAGTCCGAAAACTAGCTTTATCGTTCCTGCACAGAGCCTTTTTGCTGTAAGTTAGGTCTGTTTCCCCTTGCTCGAATAGATTTGACCTCACCTTTCATATAAAGAACAGTTTAATTTTACACACTCATAAAAGTGATGCTTGACTGTGTGGTCACATTAGGGGATGAAAGTGTAGAATATATACACACACCATCTAATGAAAGTGTGTCTTTTTAAATGCCATGTTGTCTCTTCTCTTTAAGAGGCAGCATAGCCACTCTTTAAATGTTCTAACAAAGTTTCATCACTTTGGGCTGACTTCCTCGAAGTGATGGATTCTAAAATTTACAGTTTAATTCACATAAATATTTAAGGCACTATTTAACAAAAAGACTGTGATAAAGGAAGATGTAAAGCTGTGGTTAGGAAATGTTCAGTAAACCTCTGCCAACTTTACTGTGAAGGCACTACAGAGTATTGATACACTGGTGCCTGATATCATTGTTTTTATTAAAGGAACTGTATAGATAAGATATAGATTAGATCAGGTTACTGTTTGGCATTTGAACTGTGGAGCTCTCTTTCCTTCTGACAGTTGAGCATTTATATCATTTTACAAATCGACAAAATCATATTTGTCTATGTATGCATTCTCTAGATCAGCTAAGGTTTCCTTTAGGTGCCTGCATACAATCAGTTTCGATAATCATGAGAAGCAGTGACAGAATATTTAATGTATGACTGCAATGAGTCTTTGCGGATGATGATTCTAGCAGTAGGAGGAAGCACAGCACGGGTCACTGTAGGCTGCTGTTTAGTGTGTAGGAATGAGGGAATGCTGAGCCCTTGAGGAGACGTGGTGATATTACATTATGTTGACCTCCTAAGTGGCCTGTTGATGAATTTCTTGTTTTTATGCTTTACAATTAACAAAACAGTTCCTTTGTTTACATTTGCATTTGGAATGCCAACATTGCATTTATACAACCTGGGGCCGAGTGAAGTTGTCAGCATCATTGTCCCAATATAAGTTCGAATCAATAACAATGCATATATTGTTTGACAAATGTAGCAATATCACATATAAAATAATCAAATACTCTGAGAAAAGAATTGTTTTCCAGTGTGTGTCAAAGAAAAGTTCAATACATTTTCTGAGTTTTTTATTAAAGCTCTTTGTGGATCGTTAATAATTTTGACACCAGTGTCCCTAGCTCGATATCCTGATAAAATCATAACGATGTGCTGAAAGTGGTTCAGAAATAATATTGAATTTGGCTCTTTTTCATGACACTTACTTTTTATGAATCAAGTTGTCTGCTGTCTCTATGATGTATCTGTAGGGATCCTAACAAGCCGGTGCCACAGGACACCAAGTTCATCCACACTAAGGCCAACCGCTTCGAGGAGGTAGCCTGGTCCAAGTACGACCCCTACGACCAGCTCTACCTGCACATCGGCCTGAAGCCTCGTATCCGTGATCACTACCGCGCCACCAAGGTGGCGTTCTGGAAACACCTTGTACCTCATCTCTACAACCTCCACGATATGTTCCATTACTCCTCTACCACCACCAAGGTCACCCCGCTGGATCCCACCCAGTCCAACGGTAAACGTTCTGGCAGCACCGGACGGCCTCCAGTATCCACTGCCCACAATGATGGCGAAGGAGGGAGGGAGATGGGTCCACTGATCATGCCGAACCCGAGAGATTACTCCACAGAGCTCAGCGTCACCATTGCTGTAGGGGCGTCACTGCTCTTCCTCAACGTCCTGGCCTTCGCTGCTCTGTACTATCGCAAGGACAAGCGCAGTCGGCAGGACACGTCCCAGCAGCCCAGTCCCCAGTGTGACAGCAAGGGCAACATTAGCCACACCACCACCATAGATGAGACCCTGTCGTCCCAGCAAAGGAACCAGTGTGAGGCCCTTCACAATCCTCTTCACGTCTCACCCAGCTTGGACTTCTCGCTCAGCCAGCGCCGCTCCCCTGACGACATCCCTCTGATGACGCCCAACAACATCACGATGATCCCCAACTCCTTGATGGGCCTCTCCAACATGAGTCCATACAGCACCTTCCCTGCTGGTTACAGCTCTGCAGGCCTGCCCAGCACCCACTCTACCACACGGGTATAGCCTGGGACGAGGCGAGAGGCTGGAGTGGAACTGTGAAGTACGTAAAACGTGGAAATGTAAAGCTGTATTAAGGATGTGTAGGTAAAGTAGGATTGAATATGTTCGTTCTGTCTTTTCCAAAGGTGTACAACCGCCAACATCCTGCCTTTGCTCTCATAATAGGAAGTCTAACTGCAGAGTCATTTTATAATAATCATTTTCAAAGGCAGTCAAAAAGAAAAAGTGCATTTCATTTTCCACTTTGGCTTTTTTGGAACTTTACCTAGCAAGAACTTAGTATAATGTTTATACAGTTGGATTTGTATGGGAAGCTTTTTCTTACTCTGATATCTATTTTGATCTCGTGGGACAAAGTGACATTCAGCTCGTGGTGGACGGAGATGAGATCTGGGAAAAGCTGAAAAGCAGTGTTACTATTATTATTATTATCAAGCTATTTTATACATATTTCTCATGGTACATTGCTTCTTACAAAAATGCATTTTTACTGTATTACTTTAAAATGCCTTGTAACTCACTCACATAAGAAATTACTGTGGAATCATTACAACATTGGATTGAAACTTTACTGGTCAGATGTGGTAAAAAGTTCATCCAAAATATTTCTATCTGGTAGTGAAAAATATAGAGCCCGCATGCCTGTGTGAGTGTGTGTGTGGGTGTATGATTGGGCGTGAGTGTGCGGGTGTGTGTACTGAGAAGTGAGCTACAAAACTGTATATTAGCCATTGTTTGAAATTAACCATTCAGTTTTGCAGATATAGTATTGTGTAATCTATTGTAGTCTTTTTGAGTATCCTTGCTATAATTTTATTTCAAGTGTCTATAATTTTGCTTCATACATTGTAGAAATATAACTTCTGCTTCACTATGAAAATAGACTTGCTTAAAATGTGTTTTCCTACTCAAACCAACTCATGGTTCTTTTGGCTTGGCTTCTTTGTACAGAATAAAGCTAGACCTACATTTTATTTGTGGTTTGTTTATGAATACTGTAAGGTCTTCAGAAAGACAACTGTAATTACATCGTAGTTGTATGTATACCAACTCAATTATCCACATTTTAAACAGTTTCATGAAGCTTACAGATTATTGCTCCCTGTTCAAGTGGATTGGACCCCGTGCGTACCAAGATATATCCAGGGGTTGTTCTTTACTAAATGGACATGATGGACATCAAGCTTTGAGATTTGATTTCTTTGAACCTATCATGATGTTGTTTAATCTAAATGAGACAACTATTAAAAGACTTTTGGAACTAAAAATGAGTCTTGTCAAAAGTTGGGATTGGATCACACTCTGGATAATGCAGATAAGTGACTATATGGTGTATAAATTGTATGAAATAAAATTAACGGCTATATGGTGTCTCGATCACAGAGCCGGTGCTTAATTAGCACCAATTTGTGCCACTCATGCATAGTAGTTACACGTTAAAGTCAGTTTAAAGCTCATAGGGAGGACTGTTTTATATGTGAAAAAAGTCGGATCAAGTATTTTAAGGCTCCAAAGGGAACTGCTAAAAACAAATCTGATAAATCAGTTGGCTCTGAGGCCTACAAGTCTGTAAATAAAGAAAATCTGGGGATGTGGAGACAAAAAGGAGTGAGCTTACCAGACCCTGTAACATTCTTAAGCTAACAGCTTAAGGCTACAGTACATTAGCTGCTAAAAGCACCCCCAGATTTCTGCCAGGGAAGAATTCATGACATAAAAAAGACAAATGTCTGGCTCTGCTGCACCATTATGATATTTGTAACTGTGCCACATCATTAGTCTGTAAATGTTACAGGAGTTAAATGAATAATCAGAGGAGTATGTTAACGTTACAAACAAATTTAGGTGAGAATAAATTTAAAAATAAATAAATAAATAAATGAAAGTCTGGGTT
>JAQFJA010000006.1:9508837-9519130 GCA_029874485.1 Naso brachycentron
AACGTTAGATGCTTTCATTTGGGTGAAGAAACGAGCTCAGATGTTCCAAATAGAAACAACAAAAAATAAAAATAATCTTGGCATTTGGTAGAGTTTATTCCACACACATATATTCACTGTTTCTTTGGGAAGTGTAGAATAACCACATTTTTTAATCCTAACAAATAGAGCTGATGTGGCTGATTGGGTCAAAGGTCACGTGCCCCTTTCTATGCAAAGGGCCAAGTGGTTTAACTTATCTGTATCGAGACAGAGGCTGTATTACACTGCCTCGTCTTAAAGCCCAATTCCGATTTGTTACGTACATCCGATTTTTTGACTGCCTATGCACATCTCCTTTTAAAAATAACTCAAATCCGACATCTGCGTTAAATGTTTTTTTCATCCATATAGAATCCGAGGAGCCCCAGATAAAATCCGAGTAGTCCCGGATATAATCCGAGTGGATTCTGGATAGAAACAGAGTAGAATCTGCCTAAACATCGAATAGATGTCGGATAAAATCCGAGTAGATTTCGGATAGAATCTGGATCAGATCTGAGTAGAAGCTGGATACAATCTTAGTAGAAGCCGGATACAATCTGTGTAAAATCCGAGTACAATCTGAATAGAATCCGGGAAAATCCCAGTTGAATCTAAGTAGAGTCTCGATTAAATCTGAGTAGAGTCTGAGAAGAATTTGAATAGAGTTTGGGTAGAATCCGGATCAAATCCGAGTAGAGTCTGTGTAGAATCAGAGTAGAATCTGGGTAAATCCAAGTAGAACCTGGATAAAATCCAAGTAGATTCTGGATAGAATTTAAGTAGAATCCGGATAAAATTTCGAGTAGAATCCGAATAAAGCTTGGATAAAATCTGAGTACAGTCAGTCAAAATAGAAACCAGATAAATCCGAGTAGAATCTGGATAAAATCTGAGTATAATCCGGATAAAATTTGAGTAGTATCTGAATAGACTTCGTGTAGAGTCCGGATAAAATCTGTGTAGAGTCAGAATAGAATCAAGTAGAATCTGGATAAAATACAAGTAGATTCTGAGTAAGTAAGTCTGTATTTTGGATACACCTTTTTTTTTTTTTTTTTGCCCTAAAGACTTGAAAGACAGAACTGAATGTTACCTTTGGTAACCATGGTTAGATGTCTATTAAGCCCCCATCCTCCATTGCACTCTCACCGAACTGTAGTTCAAGCATAGAGCATGGAGAGTCTTCTGCATGTGTTTTCTTCATTAAAATGCAGAGCTGTCATATTTTCAGTGACGTGGGACTTGCGTCGACAGGGAATATCCAGTCTGACAGCCTAGATCACAGTGGAAATGACACATGTCAGATTCATATTGGATTTATTTCCACATAAGGATGAGGCTTGAATCGGATCTGAGACATGTGCTTTTTACTACTCACACATGCGTGGTACGAATTCGATCTGTAACACATAGGAGGAAAAAATAAGAATTGGGCCACTTGAGCCATGCAGTGTAAATACAACCAATGTAAGCAACCAAACCGCTTCGGGTAGTATTTTAGCCTTCAGGCCAAACCGAAGCTGATGTCAGTAGGAGCTCCCAGTGTGAGACACAGTGAAATTTACTGCAACGAGTTTTAAAAGCTATTACATCTGGCATATGAGGTGTAATTACTAAATCTGCAGCTGAGGCAGAAAAGCTGCGCTACTAAGCATCATAGTAGATTTACAAAATAGACATTAGATCCTCGCATTTGGTTTACTGATTATTAGGTATATGTGGTTTGAATTGAAAGTGGGTGAGGTAATGTGACCTGATGGCCTGCTCTCATTATGTTAACTGATGAGAGATGTTAAATGTACTTGAAAATGTAGTAACCTGCTCAGTTAAAAAGATAATTTAATTAACCCTGGAGAGGCATGTCGCCAGCTGGGAGTAGAATTTGGTATCTGCATAGATGTAGAAAGAGGCAACTGCTGATGAAACAGGAAAATGTGGTGAACTTAGCAGGATGTGTGATTTCAGTAAAACGAGGTGTAAACCTGAATCTGGGTCATTTTAGTGTAGCCACTGTCCTCCCTTGCTCATTTGCACAGGTTCTGAATGCATGCCTTCCACTCACATGAAGAAGCTTTACAAGCACAATAACTCTGGAGGGGTTGCAACTGTGTGGTTGTTTCATATGGGTTGTTCTTATCTTCCAGCTTTGATTGACACACGTGTGTTACATCTTGCTGCTCAGTCTGTCCTTTTAGCATCTCTGTATTCAGTCTCTGGAAATGCCACGAAAGATCTTTGGTTTTAAAGTAACCTACTCGACACGGAAGTCTGGTGTTAGGCTTTTGTGTTTATATTTATAGGAAGCAGCTGTCATTTTCTGGAACACAACTTTTACCTTACTGAGAATTATCATAGAATCTGTGTCAGAAGTGCAAATTATATTGTTTTTGTTTTCAGATGGTGTTTATACAGTGCACTCTGCTAAGCCACGTAATGTTTGTTTCCCTCCGAATAGTTCGAAGGGTGTAATTTTTTTTCTAAGATGTGATTTTATTGTTTGTTTGGTACTGTGTCAACAGATTCAGTAATTTTTTTGTGTTCTTCTTTTTGTAGTTTGATGTGTCCAAGCTTTCACCTGAAGAGAAGTGGAGGTTAGTATCTTGCCACACTTTCAGTGGATCATGATTATCTTTGATTTTTTCTTGTTACTATATGTAATATGATTCCAACAGTTCACAGTCATTGCCATTAGGAGACACCAGTGTGCAGGAATGTACTGTGTACACTTATCCTACGTTGCTATGAAACAACAATAGTGTGTTTCTCTATGTTACATAACATTAGCTGAGTATGTTCCGTTTTCCCCACAGGGTGGAGCATGCAAGAATGCACGCCAAACACAAAGGCCATGAGGCCATGCACGCGGAGATGGTGCTCATCCTCATAGTCACCCTTGTCGTTGCCCAGCTAGTCCTTGTGCAGTGGAAACAGCGACATCCAAAGTCATACAATGTACGACACAAAAAGTGCTCCAGTGAGATGTTTTGAAGCTTTGTTTGTAAAGCTCTGTTTTCCAAATACAAACTATTGTTAGTAGTGTCTCTGTTTTTATGTTTACACAATGTCTGGTGGTGATAACTTATTATCCCTGATGTACCAACATCCTCTAACGTGCACTTTGCTGTCTTGTAGCTGGTGACTCTGTTCCAGATGTGGGTAGTTCCTCTCTACTTTACTACCAAACTTCACTGGTGGAGGTTCCTGACCACCTGGTTTATCTTCTCTGTCATCACAGCATACATCTCTTTCCGTGCCACTCGCAAGCCACTGGCCTGCACCACACCAAGGTAGAACCATTGTTTACACTTGAACCTTACCTTGTAAATGAAGAGATCTGCCTTTCCATTAATAACATACTCTGACCCGCTCCAACGTGATCCTTCTCCTGGGCTGCTGTAGGTTGGTGTATAAGTGGTTCCTTCTTCTCTACAAGATCAGCTATGCCACAGGAATAGTTGGCTACAGCGTCGTCATGTTTACACTCTTTGGTATAAACCTAATTTTCAGGTATGTGATGTGAATTTCATATCCTTTGCAGTAGCGCTAAAGTAATCTAACCATGAACCAACATTTCAGCTCAGTTCTAAGAGTTTCTTCTCCAAATGTATAAAGATCAGTGAAGTTCCCAGTTTTTGTCCCACATATCACACTTGGCTGCCACCAGATGATGTTTTTCCTTTTTAATTACAGCTCTTGGTCTTCACTGCTTCCACAATGTCGGCCATTAATCTCACTCCCTCTCTCAGTCCTGCTTTGCTTTTTAGTTTTTCTTTATTTGATGTCTTGAAGAAAATTGTCTCTGTAGTCGGTTACTTGCCTTGTAAAGTACTGAAGTGCTTACGCACCCACAAGGATCATAGAATTTGACTGACTTTGTCAGATGAAATAACAAACATCACTTTTTTGCTGCCTGCCTCACAGTGTTTACATAAGCCGTAGTTGACTTCAGGTGTATGTACTTAAAGACTGGGTGTATGACAAGTAAAGTAAATATCACGTGATATGTGTAAAAATACATCGTCATTGTTAAATATTATAATTTATAATGAAGTACAAATATGTGTAGTTATTACAGAAACTTCGATTGAGATGAGGAAATGATAAAAGTCTCTTCCGTCTGTTCCTAAGGGAATGCTTAGTGTTTTCATGCCTCTAGTATTACATTTTCTGTCTGTCCTGTTCTTGGAGACAGAATATCTCAGGAACACCTGAAAGATATTTTGTCAAATTTGGAACAAACGTCCACTTGGACTCGAGGATAAACTGACAGGAATTTGATGGTCAAGTGTTTATGCAACTGTGACCTTACAGAATATATTTTTGGCCATTACTCAAGAACTCACACAGTTATAATGACAAAATGGCATGCAAATGCCAAATGATTAAGTGATGACTTTTTATAGCCGAAAGGTCAGTTTCAGTGTGACATCATAATGCTCTGCAAAAACACTTTTCTTTTCGTAGAAAGGGAAGATTGTTGTGACCATACTTCACACATTGAAAGTGCATTCTTAATTGCATTTTACTTTTTACTCGAAGTGTACTTCAGCTGCCCACATGAAGTACACACAGTTGTGTGCAGTATGCATATAACTGGGACATACTGCTCCATCATGGTTGTGTGCCTTAAACTTCGACTCTGATGCTGCTATATCTGTTGCAGCCTTCGTGCAAAATTATCAAGTACAGGTTGAGCAAGAATGCTTTCTAAGCCATTATAAGGACACATTCATTCAAATATTAGTTAACATTTGCACTCATTTATCTACTTGGCTTTGTATGTATGTTAAGGGGTCATGATCCCCGGCTGAAGACCACTGCTCATGAACAAAGCGCTGGTTTTTTACAGGTTCTGTAGCTACTGAGCAGTTAGTTAACCTATTGACAAGGAACCTTTAACCACTTCCACTATGGTTACAATGGTTTAGCCATGCTGCACCATCTAATTGGTTAAAACTGTAGCGCCCCCACTAGGTCCTCCAATTCTCCAATGCATGAATTGAAAAAATAGGGACGTTGTCAGATCATGATTTTCTTAGTTGATGTTGCAGTGTGCTTTGGGTTTGTTTATTTTAATTACAGAAACAATGGGTGTAACAGTGAAGTACCTTAAAGCTTCTCTGTTTACCTCTGAACTACGTGTACCATTTGATTTCGCACTTCCCACCTTGAAATGCCACCTAACTAAAATACTTCCTCGCATCTGAGGCCTATATTCCTTTTTTCCTTTTGAAGAGCAGATCATTGAGATTTTTAGCTTTTGTATGCGTTGACTCAAAATTTAAGATGTTTCACTATACGAAAATGTCATTTTTAATCCAAACATGTTAAATTCACTGTTATTCAAATACAAAACCAACTATTTTGTTCATAAAATATATAAGCTAATTAAGACAGTTCCTTGTCTGTTCAGGATAAAGCCGGAGGATGCCATGGATTTTGGTGTTTCTCTACTTTTTTATGGGCTGTACTATGGGGTCCTTGGGAGAGACTTTGCCGAGATGTGTGCAGACTTCATGGCTTCAACTGTCGGGGTGAGCAGATTGCAGAAGCTTTATATTTCTGTGCATTGTTGAAGCTAAAGGTTGTAAACTAAAGTGTAACTTTGATTGTTTCCTTTCTTTCTTTCTTTTTTTAAGTATTACAGTGCATCCGGCATGCCAACCAAGCACCTCTCTGACAATATTTGTGCTGTGTGCGGTCAGCCCATCCTCGTAGATGTCAGTGAGGAGGGGATTATTGAGAATACGTACAGATTATCCTGCAACCATGTGTATCCTTCCTTGTTAGATACAAATACTTTCAGACTATTGTCTCTCTTATCAGTGGCAGAAAAGCTCAGCTGCACCATGGAGTTTTCATGTCTATAAAAGGTGTGGTCATGCAGCCCAAAGGGGAATTGGTCACGTCTACTGCGTGTCTGTTCATATGACCTTGCATTAGTTCCCCATGATGTTCATCTGCTGTTTGTACACAGTAAATACCATGCAACCGCATTTTGTGTTACAGTAATGTTTTGTTCGGGGACTTTTCATACCTGTATTTGTATCTTTACTTGTCTACAACTTATTGCAACTTATTAAGCTTGCTGATTTTCTGTTCAGTGCGCCCACACCTCCTATTTTACAACTAAATGAATATCATCAATGTTTTTTTAATTACAGAGAAGTAGGGACAATTATGTGCTGTGAATAATGATAATTTAAGAGCCCCAGTTACATATCAGCTGACAGGTATTATTGGTTGATTTTGTATCTTGTAAGATTACTGTTAAAAAAATGCACCGTTAAATGTAATGTTACTGATAAATTTGATTCTAAATCAAGGCTTCAACTGCCAAATATCCTGACAAAAAGGTAACAACTCTGGAGCATCCATGCCAACGTTCCAGTTTTGTTAAAAGTAATTGTTTTGCCAATATATTGTTTGTGTATATAGTGTTTTTCTTAATCCCTCAAATATGGACATTGACCTCAGCTAGAAAACTGGCTGGCTGTTGGTGTTGGTGGATGTTCATATTTCAACAATTAGCTGCCGTTTCCAAAGGATTTGAATTTTAGCCAGTATATGTTTGAAACATTGCTCACATGCTTTGGTGCACAGCCTTAACTCCACACCCAGGTTCCACGAGTTCTGCATAAGAGGATGGTGTATCGTTGGAAAGAAGCAGATGTGCCCGTACTGCAAAGAGAAGGTGGATCTGAAAAGGATGTTCAGTAACCCGTATCCTTTTTATTGTGTAATTCTCACATCGGAGCGTTGTCTGTGCTGCATTATTTAACAGTTTTTTTCACAATGAATATCCTAATGATTCCTACAGTAGTTGTTGTAATAAAAATACAACAGCATTGTGCATGTACCAAAAAAAGGTAGATTCCTGACAGGGCACAGGAGCTCAGTTAGCCTTTTTTTGACAGATGAAATGTGGTAACAGGTGTTCAGGAAACCCAGTCATGACAAGTTACGGTAGACACAGAGGAAGTTTCGACACTTAAGTTTTGGTGAATTTTTCAGGCATCTCAGTGCAGCAAGTATTTGGAAGAAGAAAACATTTACAGGTTATATAACAAGTTCCTGTTCCTTTTTGTGGTCCAGAGATTGCACTGCAGATGACTGTGTCAATAGTGCAAGACAATAAAATATATAGCCTCCTTAAGAGAAACTGGAAGCAGTTTTGACCTCTTTTTGGTCATGGTACGTGAGCTGCATGTGTTATGACGGCTTTGTTTTGACTGTTACGTCTTCCTTTTACTAAATGTGTTTGATTGCTGTTGAAGTGTTTTTTCCATAACTTTTTTTTTTTTAGCTGGGAGAGGCCACATGTCATGTATGGACAACTTTTAGACTGGCTTCGATACTTGGTGGCCTGGCAGCCGGTTATTATTGGATTTGTGCAAGGCATCAACTACGTCCTGGGTCTGGAGTGACCCACGATGGTCAGAAATGGACATAAACGCCATACGGAGAAGATATGCACTGGCTCAAAAGACTGAGGGCCTAACATTGAACTAAAACACCAATTACAAGTGTCTATACTTTTTGTATATATTTATAGGCATATATGACTTGTATTACGGTTTATTTGAATTTTATTGGTAATCTGAATTCGGATGTCTGTGTCACTTCCCCAGGATTTGCTTCACACATCTTAATAATTGGTTTGTGCATCTTATGGCCTAGTAAAACGGTTGTCAAAATCATTAGCGAGGTGCTTTTTAATAATTTATGTCTTACATGTTTGTTAATTCTTAGTTAAAGGATCTTGCTGGAATTTTTCATCCTCATGTCTGATGATTGTCACACATGAGTAATAAATATTCAGTGGAAATTAACACAAGTTATCGCTCCCGGTGCCTCCAAAACACATTCACACATTTTCCATGAACTTCTTCTGAAGTCATTCTGCCACTACGTTACTTGATGTGATCATTCGTACAGCTACTTGGTTCACTTAAACTGACCCTTTAATGTTGAACTCAAGTTGCCTGAGTTTCCTAAGCAGGCATGCGTCATCATGAGGAAATAAGTGCTAATCGGACCTCAACAGCACGCAGAATGGAACTTTCAATATTACTGTATTTTAAAATACACTCATAGTTTAATGGACATTCATCTTATCAACTGGCCAAACAGTCCTGTTTTGCTTTGACTTTTAACCCTTGTACAACACCTCACTTCATTTTGTTTGTATAATTTTATGGAAGACAAAATCTTCTGATCTCACAGTGTTTGTACTGTAGGGTTAGCCTTCCTGAAAAAAAACCCTAAATGGTTGTATGGAATAATAAAAATAGTTTTGGTTGAGTTTGGAGAACATGTTCTGAAAATGGACTGATCCTGGAAACAAGCCAAAGCTATTATACAGTTATATAATTCGTCAAAAATCATAATTTAAAGATAAAAAAACATTGCAGGATGATCCTTTACCTGAATGAAAGACTTTATGGTGCCAGTCTTATTTCATATTATCTGTTCAGGTCCCTTGCGTGCAGATAAACAAATCTAAAGTTATAGGAAGGTGATGGTTGACTGGCTTTTGCAGGTACTGTTCACTGTACATGCTCAATAGTACCAACTGTCTTTAATTTGAACCTCTCTGTCAACTCAGCATTAAGGGACTGTGTACAACAAGGCTAACATGATCATTTTGTTTTGGTGAAAGTGTTTTTTGATCAAGATCAGTTGAATAAATGTCACATGGTTCAGACGCGTAGATGTTTTATCCATGCATCCTCAAGGTATATGGTCCCTACAGGTATAGCCATGGGTCACTTGATGACATCAAAAGAGTGAGATCTGTGACTGAACATGTTTTATTTATGTAGTGTGTGTGTTAACAACCAAGGACATGAGTGTGAATGTTTGAGAGGAAATCCCCATGCACTTTATGTCCAGGCAGTGTGAGTGGGTGTAGGGAAGTGAATAGTTGGTGTGTGTGTATATATTGAACCCAAACTGTGGTCAGCAGCACAACGCTTTTACCAGAGGAGTCAATATGAAGCTGTCATCTGCTGTTAAAGGTAATAACACTAACAGGCTTTTATCACTGTATTATGGAATTGGTTGTGAATGTGTTGTGTCTCTGCAACAGCCTTAGGAACTCTGTTTCTGCTGTTTGCAAATGGACTTTCAGGTACAGTACGTTTTCTGTTTTATTTTTCTGAAATGAGTGTTTTTTTTTTTTTTGTGATAATCTTTATTTTCTTTAGTTTCTGAAGATGAATCTCCAGAGATCATCGGGCCACATCGTGTTCAGATAAAAGCTCATCCAGGTAACTCTTTGTAAACACTGAAGTGACCAAATGCCATTATATGTTTATTGACATTTACAGCTCACAGACGGTTATTAGCTCAAAGGAGTTCTTAATATGAAGCTATGTTAAACGGTTCCTGTAACTATATCAAAGCTGTACTGTAATTGCTTGTGACGGGGTCTGGATGTATTTTGCCCTACAGGAGAGCACCTGTTTCTTCACTGTGAGGCGTTTGCAAATTGTGAAGCTGATCTGACACTAATCTACTGGCTCGTCAATGGCTCTTTCCCTGAAGACGCACCCAGCAGTGGCAGAATAGTCGAGTCAGAGGAGTGAGTATTATGAGTTTTAATTTTCATGGAAAATACCTTGACACAGCATAAAATCTTTGCCATTTAAATACATTTATCAATATGCAATTTGTTAGAATGCCAAGTGGAAGTGTATTATCTTCAATAAAGTTCTACAGTCTGCTGTTACAAAGCACAAATAAAAAGACTGATCCTGAAAGCAACCTGCAGTTGAACTGAAGTGACTTTGTTACTTTTAGATCCACTTTAGAGGAGGGTGCAATCCTGCTGAAGAGTCTGCTGGTGAAGAATGTTACATCAGAAGACCTCAAATCCACCTTCACCTGTGTTGTGACAAACACTGCTGGCACAGCACACAAATTCACAACACTAACAGCAACAAGAAGGAATTCTACACTGGGGAAAAACCAGAAAACACATGTAACTACAGTGAATAATTAAATGCTGCGAGCCATTGTTGGCATATTGAGTTGTATTTAAAAACAGTAAACTCAACATTATCTGTGAACTTCTGATTACATGTTATGCCACTGGAGAGGTTAAAGAAATGTATGTGGTTGCATAACTACACATCGTTTTTCTTATTGTTCATTCATTGTTAATTATTGTTAAAATGTAAAAAGCAAGTACTTCAGATCCTCTGAGAATAAATACATTTCAACAACTGAAGATGAAAACAAAAATGAAAACTGTGGTATTTCATT
>JAQFJA010000006.1:9638765-9653464 GCA_029874485.1 Naso brachycentron
CACACACACACACACACACACACACACACACACACACACAAAACAAATGCGTAAATCACAGAAATGGTTTTGTTTTTGTTTGTTTTGTGCCTGCTGGTATACTTGCCAGATAATAATAAGCATCAGGACCCAACACTGTCAATTCATTAAAGGTGTACATTACATTTTACATGCCCAGCAAGTTTATCTCAGTCAGCCAAAAGAAGGAAAGCAATTCCAGCTATTTTTCAGTTCACTAAAATACTCCAATGTTTTGTCAGATTTTTCTCTTTGTCAGTTTTATTTATTGTTGTGGGAGCTCGTATCATTGATGATTTCAAAGACGAACTATCAAATGCATGAAAATCACAAGTGTTCCCATGGTAACAGATTAAAGGCTTCTGGCGATCATGAGAGCAGACTACAGATGTGGGTTGAGGATATAAAAATATAAAGAATAAGGGAATTCCTGCAGCGCAGTGTACACGAAGACTGTTTTTGACAGGGGAATTGATTTCCTAATTGAGTGTGTTTGAGGTGGAAGCAGATGTACAGGAATTGAGATAGAAAGATATGTGAATGCGAAAGATGGTGGAGCCTCCGGGGCTTTCCTTTTTGCAGTGAAGGCCCTGCAGGCATTTCTTTATTGCAAAGGCGATGTTTGAAGACCAAAGAGAGAGTGAGGAAGGAGGGAGGTCAATATGAAGGGGAGTACATGAATGTTTTGAACTTAACTATGATTAGTTCATGCTTCTATACTTTTTTTCCATCTATGCCTACCCAACCCCATTCCTCAAATGCAGCTCCGCCCAAACTGACCCCTCAGCCACTGTTGGCAAAGTTAGAGACTTGGCTTCTTTCCGCCGGCACTTTCGGATGGGTTTCATGACCATGCCGGCCTCCCAGGACCTATCCCCTCACTCTTGTGCCTCCGCCATGGCGCCACGCTCGCAATCCTGTCATGCTGTTGGTGCCGGGGATACGAGTCTGGAAAATGGAGATTACTCTGACACCCAATCCCAACATGGTGGCCGCTGCCCCCCAGCCAAGCCCAAACGTCACCCCAGCACTCGCCTCAGCTCCTCATCTGCTGACAGCAGAGGACCCCCAGAGACGCCACCTCCTCCATCAACTCACTCACAGTCCAAGCACTCAGAGAAGAAAAATGGTAAAAAATGTGTTTTAGGTACATTCTCTATGGATAAAATGATCTTTTTTCTTGACATGTATGTTTTTCTCTCCAACAGCCATGAAGAAGTCTGACTCTGGAGAGATTGGAGCAAAGAAGGTGCCTCCTTTAAAGCCCAAGAGAAGTCCCAGCACCCAACTTTCCTTTGACCCTCTTCCCCCACGTGTGCCTCCCTCTGCCACATCCTTGCCTTTCCAGGCAGCAGACTCTCAAATTCAGACAGGGGATGGGGAGGATGAACCAGTCTATATAGAGATGGTGGGCCAGGTTTTTACCAGAGACAGCCAGACAGCCACCCCTCACCCTGTCACCCCTGTTGCCACCACACCTGACTCTGACTCAGACCAGAGTGAGGCCATCTATGAGGAGATGAAATACCCACTGCAAGAGGACAGAGAGTCCCAGAGACACCTCCCTGCTAAACATGAAAAACTGAGAAACTCTAAACACTATCATGTCACCCCTTCCTCCTCCAGCAGCTCCTCCTCTCTGCCACGCCCTTCCTCTTCCTCTCCTTCCTACTCCAAACCCAAAGCTACCGTGTCAATCTCCCATTCGTCTCCTCTGCCTTCCTCTGCATCCTCCACCCCTGTGCCCCAGGTCCTCTCTTCCAGTCCACACACTCCACGAGCTCCTACTCCCTACCTGCTACAAGGGAGTAAATCTGAGCCTGAGTCCAACACGAAGATCCCAGCTCCTTTTCCCAATCTTCTACAGCACCGGCCCCCACTGCTGGCCTTCCCTCAGCCAGCAGCAGCCTCCAGTGGGGTTGGGGTGCAAAACAAGGCATCTGCCTCTACTAAGATGGGAACTCAAACATCCAGTGCAACAACTCAAGCTAGCACCTCCTCATCTTCTTCTTCTAACGTTCCTGTATCTCTGTCAGGCTCCAAGGACTCATCAGGAGGAAGTGTAACTCAGCAGGAAAAACACAGCAGAGATTCCCAGTTAGGCCCTGCTCCTGGACTGAGAGCCAGGAGCCACTCCACACCTCTGCCTCCCTCGTCCAAATCCACATCCCCTTTCTCCCATCACCACCACCACCCTCACCATCGTCCCTCGCACTACCATCACTATCGTAAGCCAGAGAGAGGAGATTCACCTAATCCAAACAAGAGCAGTTCTCAGACTTCCACAGTGCAGACCCAAACCTCAAGTACAGGCAAGGAAGGCAAGTCTGTTAGCTTCCTCCTGAAGTCTGATAAAGGAGAGAGGGATAAGGACAGGGACAGGGACAGGGACAGAGACAGAGACAAGGACAGGGACAGAGACCGAGATAGAGAGAGGGATAGAGTTAGAGACAGGGAAAAGGAGAGAGACAAGGAGAAAGACAAGGAAAGAGATCGAGACAGAGACAGTGATAGACATCGGGATAAGGACAGAGACAGAGATCGGGATAGGGATGGAGGGCCTTACTCTTTACAGCTAGATCACAGTCACTCCACTAGCAGTCAAACGTCTCAAAGCAGCACCAGCTCAACCCCCACGCCATTATCTTCATCCCAGCGTCCTCATTCTCGTCCCCATCTTCGCTCTCACACCCCCCACGGCCTGCCGGCGTACAAGCCTCCCTCCTCGGACAGCCCCTTGCTCTGGACCTACCCCTCCGGTGGTTTCCGGAGACCGCCAGCTTATGAGAGCCTTAGAGGAAGCTCTCAGACGCCGTCTCTGCAACAGCCCTCAAGTCTAACTGGTGTAGGTGATGGGGCATCTAAGAGTAACGGAGGGTCTGCATCCCTCCAGTCAAAAGTTGGCTTCATGCCTTGGGACAGCAGTGCCAGCTTAGCTGCAGATGAAGGATCTTACTGGCCTATGCAGAGGAAATTGTCCTTCAGCCATGGGAGCAGAGAGACAGAGAGTAAGTCGGGTCATATTGAATACAGAGTGCAGATTCTGCATTGAAAAAAATCTGGCTTTGAAGGTATTTTAGGTTCAGTATAATTTGAAATATTCATTTTGTTCTACTCTCCTGTCTCAGAGGATGAGGGGCGTGCGTGGAATGGCAGTGCTGATGCCCTGTTAAGGATGGATAAGGAAGACCTCAGTATGGGGTCACGAGGAGGGCACTCAAGCATCCCAGTCCACTTCAGCGGTGCCACCAGCAGGGCCCATGGTCACAGTGAGTCCTTGGCTGGTGTGGATAGCAGCTCGGGTTTCAGAGCCCTACCCAGGGTTGGTCTGCCTCTTCCCTGCCAGACTTTCCCTGCCTGTCGCAATGGAGGTAGGCAAACAGTATTCAAATCTTTAGTCACTGCCATAAAACACAACATGCTACCTAAGTAGAACTGTAGAATGTGATTACATGTGGATTCTTCTGCTGAATCTATTATGATATTTAAAATTTCGACAGTTTTGACATCAAATGTTCCTTCAACCACTAGAGTATGGTTAAAAAGTTACTTTTTGTTCAGTGTAGATCAAACGAGCAGAGACCTCATCCTCTCCTCCTTTGCACATGCTTGTTTTGATATTAGCCTTGCAGCTTTTTATTTTTTGTCAGTCTCTTTGCATTGGCACTCAGGACCATTACCAGAAACAGAGAGATGCTAGTTACGTTGAGAATACATTCCTTGAAGCAGAGCCAGTAACAGACGGCTTACATCCCGAAACATAAATTCATGAACTCTGGTCTAAAATCAGTGCACATTGTGACGAACCTGACTCCTCAGCATCAAACCTTTTTTTTCTTTATCCAATCAAGATCTTATTCTCAGGATTAAAAATAAACGTTAAATAGCAGAAGTGACACATTGTTGCTGAAATTAAATTATGTTCCTCTTCAATAAAGCACACAATGAACAAAGCCCTCTCTCTAATCACAAGTGTAGTTAGACATTCAGCTCTGTGTTAAAATAAAAAGTTAAATATTTCGTGTCCTCATTAGCACACACACAGAGTAATGTTTGTTTCCTTATAGAAGTGGGGCGGCTGGGCCGCTCCTCCTCTGCTGCTGGAGTGAGACAGGTGGGTGGAGGAGATGTCCAGAGGCAGAGCAGCCTACCAGCACGAGAAGCCCTGAATCAGGTGAGTGTAACATTCAGTCTTATAACTACAGACTCTATCAACTTCATTCATGCTAGATTTAGGAGTGAACATTAATATTGTTCTCATTATTACTTCCCCTTTCTGCTAGAGACAGTGCTCCAGTAGATCTATTTATAGCTGCTAGATATGCTCACTGAGCAGAATAAGACTCTGGCCTGCCTCAAAAGAATAAGAGCCACAAAGGTGTATGACGTAGGCTAATATGTAATCAGGGAATGATAGAGGCTAGTGGATGAGAGAACATGCTGTACTGTGTTTTGGAGTGATGAGCTGCAGTCTTCTAGCAGCACATTTTGCCCAGATTCTGGCTGCATAGCGAGTGCTGACGCAGTTTGAGTGTGCTGCAGAGATTGTCTTCATGCAGCTGGTTGACCCTCCCTCAACCTGTAATAGTGAGGCAGTGCTGCATCCTGGTGGTCGTTAGGAGGAACTGCAGTTTTATTCAGTATGCGCTAGGATTGGCTGTCACTGCTTATGGCACTGCAGTGATCTTGCAGGTTATTTAGAAATTGAAACTCTATAATTTCTTAAACTGACTGAATTGACTTTTTTATTGTCTTCAGCTGCACAGTCTGGCCCAGTCTCAACCACCCTGCAGTCCCAGCAGTCCCAGCGTGTCCCGGCAACAGCAGCAGCTTCAGCTCCACCAGCAGCAGCTACAGTTAAAGCAGCAACTCCAGCAGCTTCAGCAACAGCACCACCTGCAGTTGCAGTTCCAGCAGCTTGCCCAGCTGGCACAGGGACAGCCTCCTGTCAGCGGGGGCACCACCCCATCCGCAACGCAGACTCAGAGAGATGGCAAGCTGCTAGAAGTCATCGAGCGTAAACGCTGCCTGTGCAAAGAGATCAAGGCCCACAGGCGCCCTGACAAAAGCCTGTGCAAGCAGGACAGCATGCCCATCCTCCCTAGCTGGAGACGGACACCTGAGCCTCGTAAGACTGGCACGCCACCCTGCCAGAGGCCGCAGGCCGTCGTGTGGGACACTGCTATCTGAGGTGGAAAGACAGGCCAGCAAGTACAGCACTGAGGAGAGACTAAACACACAGAAGAGGTTGAAGTGGTTGGACAACTGACATAAGATGGGAGTAGAAATGGGTTTAATAGAGAGAAGTCTTCTCTTACTGTGTGATTAACGGAGAACAGTAAAGAGGGTTACTGGAGGCTGAACTTGTTTTGGAAAAAAACAAAAATTAGAACGATAAAATAGGTGAAGAAAAAATAAGTGTTACAATCAAACTAAATTATCTTTTACCCGGATGATTTGTACTTGCTCTGTACTATGTCCTTTCTGATGTGTTCGAATTGCCAATGATTTTATTGCCACAAAACAACAGTATTGTTGCCACAAAATGAGGACACCGACTTAACAAAAATGGGTGAGAGGTTTTCTTAGATTGGTGTTGCCAAATTTCTTCCTGACTACTTGAGACATAAAAGAATCATGTATTTTCTCCAACACGCATAGAAACTGCTCTGTGGATGAGAAAAGACAAGACTCATTGATAAGTTATTGAAGTGTTTTTTGAAATTGTGACTGCATATGAGATGTCTTGGTATCTATAGATTGTCATTGTGGATGCAAATAATCATCACTGAGGAGTAAAAGCTACCTACTGTATCTGTTTGCATATTTGTAATGTAAATCTATTTACTTTCTCAACGTTTCTGCAATTTTATAGCAATATGCTCCCGAAGCTGGAGCAACATAATTAAAACTTGTGTCAACTAGCCTAACATACATATCTAAGACTTGAACAAGTCATATTTACTGTGTCATTCTCTGCATGTCACGAGACATACAGTATTGTAAAAGAATATGTGTAGAGATGATCATGTCCGACTTTCAGCAGATCTTCACGATGATAACGTGGTTGTATAAAATGATGAATATATCACTCGGGGTGTCATTAGGAGAGGTGGTGTGACAGATGGCACATACTGTGCAGTCCAGCCAAATATACGTAGATACAGATCAATGGTACAAAAACCTCATCACTCATGCTTAACCCACAGTTGCACATTAGTGATTGTTCCACCACACAGGAAAAACAGGCACTGACACCCATCAACGCAGACTGTACAATACGGTGCAACTGATAAGACTGTGAGCATTGATCACCTCAAACAGAATGCTGGAACAATCTGCACAAAACATGGTATACGCTTAGGAGAAATTAAACCCTAATGTACTGTAAATAGATATGTACAACTGTATTGAAAATGTAGCAATTAATTTCCATTTTCATACTTGTAATCAATACATATTATGTAGCATATACTGTATAAACATAACTTTGTTCACTTGTTTTTCTAAAAGAATTAAGTACTTTATCTGCTGCAGCCAGTCCATGCATTACTTATAGTTCTACTAATAAACACAAAGCCCTCTAAAGAAAGGCACAGTCCAACAGTTGTTAATTTAAATTTATGCAAAACTCCCTTTAAGCTGTGTTATTGATTTATTTATTCCTTTTTTTCTACATCCATTTTTATTTGTGTACAGATTTCGACAGCTCCGTTGTCTTGACATTTTCAATACTTTGCTGCTATCTTGAACTACTGGTGTTGTTCATTCACCTCCATGGTGTGACCATGAGAACATTATTAATATAGTGGTTATTGTAACATATTTGTTTTATTTCCGAAAGCCACGTGAAATGAAGTTTGTACCTTAAAGAGTGAGCCCTTCTGTAATAGTATTAAGGCACTTGAATGTCTCTTGGTTGTTGTTGTTTTCTGATAGTTAGCACCAAGCTGTACAGTACAGTACACCCAGTGAAAAGACGACCTATTCTAAATGTTTGAGAGTCACTGCTTGGCCTTTTGTTTTTAGCTCCACCTGCTCGTGTTTGAGGGTCGAGGTTTTTTCAATCTTATTGAGTCCATTTTCGAACAAACACAGATCAGGGTGAAGGAAATGGGCAAGTTGCAATGCATGCAGAGATTCCTTACACAGAACATGTTCCAATGATACTGACTCTTGTGTCCAATTTAATTTCAGATATCAAGTAATCACCTTACTATGATTCCTTTTCACAGACTGATACGCAACCCTAGGTATCATCTCCAAAATAGTTTACAGAAGCTGTTGGTTTTGTGTGTCTTCTAAAACAGTGGCCATTATATGAGTGCCATACTATATTGATATGGTAAGATACGGTGTACCTTGGAAATCACTGTAGTGCTATATTTGCATTGATATTGTCATTAAAAATAAATTTTATATAATGAACTTTACACAACAAACAGCATTGTTGCATGTTTTTGGGCCTCCATTTGTTAACAGTGGAAATGGTGGTGAAGTGGACATCGTGTTCCCACTGCATTCCTGCAGCAGATGTTGCAGCGCCGTCAGTGTCCACATGAGGGCGCTAGTTTCTGCTGCTGCTGCTGAGGATCCATGCAAAACAGTTCAGCGCTTCATCACTGCGCACACTTTGTGTACTGACTTGAAGTGTCATCAGACCTTCACAACCTTTCGAGTTTGAATTTTAAATTGTTTTCAGTTACTAATCTCGCAAAAAGTTCAGTTGAATATTTAACAATTTGGAACTATAGATCATTTTAACCTATAACTTGTGTTACCTGTTGCTTTTTATGTGCAACCAATGTTAAAATATCTCACAATTTCCTAAATATGAGTTTCAGAAAAAAATACATTAAAATTCAACATGTTGAGGTAAACAGTTATATATATTATCTAAACAGCCATGTCTCACTTATTGACTATAAGAAAGAAAGAAAGAAAGAAAAGTCTAAAACTATGTAAGACATAAATAGCCCAATTATGTGTCTGTATGATTATACTATGACTATTTCAAAGACAGTTAAACACAACAAGTTGAAATTTTTCTCGCTCTTGAAAGACCCTTTTGAATTTATTTTATTAATTTAGTTGTTTATTTATTTATTTATTTTTTGTCTTTCAGGAATATCACAAGGATATTATGTTGCTTATGACGATTGGAGCCACAGAGCCAATAAAAGGATGCCCTCAACCAGCGCGCGGTTTGCTGCGGCAGGTTGTCTCTCACATGTCTGACCCATGAGGGGAGAGGATGCGGCGCAGATGATTGGACGGCTGGTGGAGGAGGAGGGAGCAGCTGCCGGGGATGCGGGGGGGAGGAGGGGGATGGTGAGGCTCGGGGTGATGGGGGGGTGCTTTACCGCAGTATCACTAGATTTCTGCACCACTCATCAAAACTCTGCGGCATGCAGACAAGAGCTGGGGGGAGGGCAGTTACTCCGTCTGTGCTGAGTGAAGGGTCGCCGCATCTTACTGTTACTGTCCATTCTGCAGTTATTGGATAGGCGACAGTTGTGTTTTACTTTGAGATCTGTTCATTTGTGCGTTTAAGTAGAGCTGTTAATTGATTGCCACTCTTCTTGCGGAGGTACTGTACGGGTCTCTCTCTCTCTCTTTCTCTCTCTCTCTCTCCCTCTCTCTCTCTCTCTGCTGTCTGGCTAATTGTTTCAGCCCGGCGCGTGTTGCATTAGGGCGCGTTCATTACAGGCTCGGGGTCCGAACTTGTATGACAAAATGGCAAAGGATGGAGAAAAGGGCGAGTGGAAGGACTTTATATGGAACCCGAGGACGAGGGAATTTCTGGGCAGGACGGCGAGCAGCTGGGGTGAGTAACTGTCCAGGTTACAGCAATGCAGCAAACACGGTCCCTCGGCTCTGTAACAGGTCTCTGTCATAGTCTCTTAAGCCTTTCCTAAAGGTTCATCACAGAGCTGCAAGGCAGGGCTCCTTTAATGATTAGTGTGTGTGACCATGAAATGCAATTTTTGCCTGATTTGAGTTGGGGCTGTTCAGGTGATGTGATGAGATGCGGTTTTCTGTTACAGTCTGATGCTGATACTTGAATGCGGCACCGCTCCTGTGGAAGCCGGCCGAAAAAATCCTCCTGCTCAGTTTCTTTTTTAATTTATTAATTAATTTATGGCACTGCTTTCCCTGCGCAATGCGCGCAGCATAAGGGTGGAGGCATATGGTCTTATTTTACATTTGAATTAGCCAGATTACTGCAGCATCGCTGCTGACACAGGTTCCACTCTGTTGCAAAGTGCATATCATCAGCTCCTCTCTGTGGAGGCAGTGACAGTGCTTTATACCTAGAACGTGAATGCTGCCGCAGAGACGACTTTAAACAGGGAGATGTGCTACTGGAGAACAATTAAAATAGGTTTGCATGCCTGCAGTTTTATCTAATGAGCGTTCAACATGATGTCATTCATTTTCACGCGTTTTGCCCCTGAGATTTTGAAAAAAAGATGCAACCCAGTCTCTATGTGGCACAGTGGTATCACCACATACTGTCCTCTATTCTGTCAGACCATCAGCCTGCAACTATTTCAAAGATTCATGAAATGACAGGGCGCATATGGCTCTGTTCTAATGACATTGGGGCGTTTTAATCTGGGTAAAGCCGAGGGCCAAATGCTATTTGTATCACCTCCAACCCCAGCCCCTCCCAGTAAGTGTAAATCAGTGAGGGATTTAATCCTAATCTAATGACTTCATTGGCTGATTGGGAAAGGTATCAGTTCAATAGTATCTTGCAAAGTAAATCACTTTCAGCAACTTGGATTAATTTGGATCATCTTCCCTTTGAATGATTTTAATCGCAGCAAAGTTTGACGTTGGAATAAAGCTGGAAGAGATTTTACTTGCAATGATTTGCTGGTGATTGTGTTTCATGAATGAACATAGCACACTTGGTGCAGAGTTGGAAATCATTGACTGTAGCTTCCTGTGCTGGAATCCTCCTGCAGTGAACGACTTAATCCAGCTCAGTGCGTCCCAGGTGCTTTAAGGTCTGGTGGCCTTTTTAAGCTGTGCTCTCTAAGGCTTGTTAATTAGGCTATTTCTGTGGTTTGTCACTACACATGCTAAACTTGGCATTTCACCTTCGCACTGTCTCATTCTACTTATGACGCATGCACTGTATGTACTGTGCCTCGACCTGCACTTGGCTTTATTTTCAGTCCATCCATCCTTTTTCTAAACCCACTTATCTCAGCTTGCTCTAAGAAAACACTCTAGTCAGGTTTCAGCTCTCTTTAGAAAGCAAATTTGTTGTTTATACTTTCATAATTATGCATTCTGATGTATTTTCAGCGCATTAGATCAAAGGCTTCTTTGAGGATGAAACAAAGCGCTTCCTTGTGTCTTCTGCTCTGTGCACAGAGCTGTAATGATATGGAAAAAGCCCCGACAAAGTAGAACAATCCTGCAATTTTGATGTTATATTGCCAACAGCTGACACCAGGCAAATTGGTCAAACAGCCACCTCTGTTTTAAACAGGACTAATTAAGTGTTCTGCACCTCCCACTTCCAAAAAACAACAGGAAAAGAGCCTCAAAGGGCCCAAATAAAAAAACAAAACCACGATGCTGTTCTTGGTGTAAGACTGCAAGATAATGAACGGTTTGATTAAAAGAACCACAGCTCGGAGCTATTGATTCTTTCTACTGAGTGTTTCATTTTTAGTTTAGAGGTTTGTTTGATCACCAATTTACAAAGCAATTGAACAGCTAATTAATTCTGAAAGAAAAGAGACACCTCCTGCCATTATTACTGAAGGAAGAAAAGGATGCTGGACCACCCTGCCCGGCCTTTTGTTCTTTGCTTTCAACTGCTGTCTGCAAAACAAAACCAGGCTGAAAGAGAGATGCCTCACTCTCCATCATCAGCGTGGACTCAGAGGGCAGACTGTGAACCCAACACCCTCTTTGCCAGGGGGGAAGCCACCCTGCCTGCACGCTGGACACTGCACGCACGTGTGCACATCCAGTCACCCCCGGGTGGTGTCATGTTCGTGGTTAGCACAACAGCCCCTCTGGATGACGGAGAAAAACACTTAAACACTTTGTTTTGTCGCATCGCATCTCTGATCCCTCTCCTGCTGTAGTGCCTCCGGCTCGGTCCAGGGCCTGAAGAGCTGACTCTGTATATATTTAATGACTCAGCTTGGGTCTTTTCCATGCGACAGACGGGATGCTCTATATCATCTCACTCACTTAGCCATTCATTCATTTCACCTCGGATGCCAGTAATTCTAGAAATTGTTAGATGAAAAACACGAGCACACACAAGCTCTAAATCACCGAGGTACCCCTCTGTAATTGCCTCCCTGTGGAGCAGCTTCCCCTTGACATGTTGTTATGGATTTCTGGAAGTCTGGCTGTGTGGGGAGGCAGATGCAGCACTGAGCACTGCTGACAGAGCGAAAGAGCCCCATGCTGCGGGCCATGCAGCAGAGGCGCGGGGTCACAGCACTCAGTCGCTACCCGGCCTCAGGTGTTGATGCTTCAAATGACGGATGTGTCATAGAAAATCCTATTTATGTTTTCATGCCAAGATGGGAGCTAACAGCTGCTTCAAAAGCATCTGATAACTAATTATTGGGTTGTAAAGTTAGGTGCATCTAACATCTGTGCATTGAATGAAACACAGCAGTCAGAAAAGGTTGGTATGTTTTTTATTTTGTGTTAATGAATTAAAGCAATTTTTATTTTGAATTAGTTGCCATTTATTGATCAGAAATTTTAAATATTCACATGGCCCCAGCTTCTCAGATGTGATCCCTTCCTGCTTTTTTGAGAAATTTAATATATTGCAGTTTTAAATTTTTCATTTTTTTGCACAAAAAAAGCAATCAGAAGACAACGCCTTGACTTCTGGGTATTTGTGATGTTACTATTTTTTGACAAACCATTAATATAAAGGGAAAGATCATCGATGAGGAAAGAATCTTTACTTGCAGACTTACTGTCTGTCTCTTGTAAAATCATCAGTAAAGTTCTATGTTAATAGAAAAGGGCTTTTCTATGATGGCATGTAATCTCTTGACCTTGACCCCAACAGAACACAGGGTTCTTGTTCTCCCTCTTCCTGTGTCCCCCTCTGCCAGCGTTCGTCCCCTCTCTGTGGACAGTGCAACGCTATTATGAACTGGTCAGAGAGCAGCCATTAAATCCTGAGTTGCAGATGGACTGCAGATCTGTCTGAGTCAGATGAATGAAAGAATGTTCATGTTTTGACCATTATTTGATAAAAATTAAACTCATTTTAAACCCTGTTGTGCAATTAATGATATTTTAAGTACATTAAGTGCAGTTGTTCATGTGTGAGTGAGGGAAATAGAAGCAGATGTTGCAAATGGAATGAAAGGCGTCGAGTTTTAATGAGGATTAACTGGCCCCCTGTGAACATGTTTAGACAGAAAGTGAATACATGGACAACACAACACACCCACAGCTTGTTGTTTAAACTGATTCCTTTATTGATTCCAAAGCTTAAATGCGTCTGCACATGATGGTTATAGTGAAATGGACTTACAGTTACTTAAAGCTGCAGATGTGAGTCTAACGTAGCCTTCATGCATATATTATAAACCTGCCTTTGTGATGCACAGCTACTTCTCCATATAGTAGTCTGCATACAGCAGACATTGCAAAGGAACAACGGGGTGCAGTTGCGTTGGTTTTTCCATAATGGGTTTCACAAATAAATAAAATCTCATCAAATCTCACACTTCTCAAGTGAGTAACATGTAATGCAGGCAGTATTAGATTATGTCCAGACCCAGACAGAGCTGAGAACCTCTGCACAGCATTAAGTTCAGTCCATGTATCTGATGTCATTCTTTGCACATTCACTTTGTTGATTGAATCACATCACAAGAGAAAGAGCTGATGTTGTCAGTGCTGCCTTTGCTTTTATATGTGAATACTTCATTGTGTGACACTGAGTTTAAAAGTATTTTTTTTTAAATGTTTCACTACATTGCCATTTTGTTATTAGACAATACATGTTAGTTACTACAAAGGCCATTATGTTGGAAAATGGAATCGAACTGTATTGAATTTAATCAGAGTTAAAGTGAAGAAAAGTTATTTGTAACATTTTTACGTAGGGAATCTTTAGAGTGTTAAATAAAATAATAAAATTCTGCTTTTTTTAACACAGTTGTATGATTCTCCTTTTCTACATTATGTGTCAAATAAAAGCTGTTGCCACCTATTTCCTATAGAGTAAGGAACGAGCATAAAATGTCCAGTATACAGAAGTAAAAAGGTCCATTAAACTGAATAATTTGATCTATTACATCTGTAGTAATATTCTCTTCTTTTCTCTCTTTTGTCTGCAGGTCTTATTCTTCTCTTCTATGTAATTTTCTACATCTTCTTGGCTGGCTTGTTTGCACTCACCATGTATGTCATGCTGCAGACCTTGGACGACCACAAACCAACCTGGCAGGACAGGCTCTCCACACCAGGTGCAGTAACTAATAAGTTGAACTGCGTGCACACAGGTCACGGTCTGTGCCGCCCTGTCTTTAACTCCCTGTTGTCTCTGGCACTCACAGGCATGGTGATTAGACCCAAAGCAGATGAGACCTTCGAGATTGTCTACAACATCCAGAACACTGAGAGCTGGGACATGTACGCTCAGGCCCTGGATAAGTTCCTGGCTCGTAAGTCTGACCTCTGGGTCCCTTTAAAGTGACTCGAAAAGCTCACTGTGGATTATCTAACGCTCTAGAATGAATTGTTTTTACCTAATAAGAGATAATTCCTTTACAGTCAGCGGGTAGGCGATTCCCTTGCAGGGTTTTAGTTGAGTCATAAGCCCTTTCAAACAAAATAACCCCCTCCCCCGCTCTCTCCCCCTGCAGCCTACAACAACTCCCTGCAGGCCCAGAAAAATGACGAGTGCACCCCAGACCAGTACTTCATGCAGGAGGACAGCGGCGACGTCAAAAACAACCCAAAGCGCTCATGTCAGTTCAACCGCACCATTCTGGAGGAGTGTTCGGGAATAGCTGACCGTTACTATGGATACCAGGACGGCAAGCCGTGCATCATCATCAAGCTGAATCGGGTATGAAAGAAAAGGAAGGGAAAGGGATGGTGTTGCTAGGAGACATAGAATGACTGAGAAAATGAGACTGGCTGGGAATGAGGAAATGATTATCCCCAAAAATTAAAAGATTATATGAATTAATTTTTATTTCCAGCATATTTAAGAACAATTATAAGGCTGATTTCCTCTTTTCTGTGTTTGAATAAGAGTGAAATAAAAGATTGTTGTCTTTCTTTCTCTCCAGGTGATTGGGATGTTGCCAGGAAGGGACGGACAGGCTCCGTATGTCACCTGTGGTGCAAAGGTAATCCCTTTTTGTCTTTCACAATGGAAGGCTTAACGTAACAATTTGGATTTCAGCCCATTCATAGCCATTGTGCCTCACTCTCATCTGCAATATGCCACCTATTCCTTATCTCCATCCCCTTTAACGTCTGTGTTTACATATTTTCACACATCATATCTGCACCGCATGCCACTTGTCACTTACACCACTTGTCTATGTTGCTTTTTTTTCCTCTTTTCTGTTGTGATCCATTAATTTGCCTGCTCAGAGATACAAAGTTGGCAAAAATGAATGGGTAAGAACGGAGCAGACATAGTGTTTTTA
>JAQFJA010000006.1:9688174-9701719 GCA_029874485.1 Naso brachycentron
ATCCATGCTTACAATCTGCCACCAGCAGTGTTGCCAGATTTCGCAACACTGTCTCTCGCCCGTGTGTAAGGTTGTCAATCTTCATTTTAATTTCCTTAGTTACTCATTATGAACATGACAAGACAGTTTCAATGTCTTAAAGACCCATTTATAATTCACCTGTGGTCACATTTTAATATCTGATTTCGCTGACTGGAAACACCCTGAAGTTAAACCTGAATTTCACTGTGCCAACACTGTGGTTTATCTAAAGCCGTAGAACATGTGGATCAAACTTAATTTAGCTCTCTCAATGGTAATTGAACTGCTGACTGGCTGTTTGAACTTTAAGCTATTGTATTAGTTAACTGTAGTTCAGATAGTGAGGTAGGCTGCAAATTATAGGGTGTGTTGCTTTACATTGAGAATATATTTTGATGTAAATGGTTGAGTGTAGCGATGAGAGTGTTTGGGTTTTCTGCAGAGGCCTCTGAAGGAAGTGGCCTCACTTTACATGTGTTAAAATATATAAAATATTTTATCAGAAACCTTTTTAAAAACTATCCGACATCCACTTTTCGAGAGTCTTTTTCTCCTTGAGCTCTCTTACATTTCTTCAAGGATTTTTACCCTAAAAAGAACAAAAAACATATGTAATGGTGTATTACCCAGTGGATCTAGAAAAGCACCAGATGTTGCATTTCGTAGACTAACTCACGAGAGAATGTACAATAATTGGTAACAGCTGAGAACAATATGTCCGTTTCAGTCAGTTTAACATGCTGTCCTGTCCCTGGATCCTTATGTTTATTTCTCCTCCCACAGTCCTAAGAATGAACATCAGGAGAAATGGATACTCAAAACTATCCCTGTGTGATTTTGTTCTCAACAGGCCCTCATATTAACCATTTTGTTTACACTACTAATGTGAAGAAAATGACAATCATGTTACCAAAACTGTGCAGTGGTCATGCCCTTCAGACAAACCCTGATCTACTGCAGGTGTCATGCAGGTTTACAGAGCGATGAATAATTATAATAAACACTTTGGGTGTGTATACTTTCATTTTTTAACTCCCATATGAGTAGTCAGAAAACCGGTCTGACTGTTGTACCTCTGGCCCTGCTGGACATTGAGGTAAAATTGTGCTAAGAGGTGTTACAGAGAGCTCAGTTACAAAATTTGAGGAAAATGTGACCATAACTGACGAGAAGGAAAACAAAAAACATGAAAACAAGGTCCAAAAGGTTGAAATAAAAATAATAATTTTAAAGTCAAAACTTTAGTAAATAAATAATTTAAAATTAATGAATGCTATTCAGTCATTTGTTTTTTCACCATTGCATTTTTTTTTAACTATTATGCTTACATGTACATCATCTCAATAATGTCCCTCCAGGTCCGTGTGGGCACCTTGTACACGGTGCAGCTTACACATGGCCACTTCCACTGGTCAGTAAAGAGGAAGTACAAGCACTTCCAGGAGCTGCACCGAGACCTTTACAAGCACAAGATGATGGTTCACTTGCTGCCTCTGGGAAGGTCGGTGTGATGCGTGTGTCCTTATCAAGCAAATAAACCTCTCGCTCTCAGAGACTGCATGATTGAAATCCGAGCGATGGGTTTCCATGTGTTTTTACTGCCAGCACTCAGTAATTTGAATATTCAAATTTCTCTCAAAGGTTTGCAAAGGACAGACAGCAGCTGAGGGCCATGTCAGAGGAAATGCCCAGCTTACACGGGACTGAACGAACCAGAAGAACCTCCAGTAAAATGGTACCAAACAAACCAACAAGAACATGCACATGTATACTGTAAACACTATCATGTGGTCTTCCTTTACTTATTTCACATTCTAATCAATCTAATGTCATAGTCTTTACATTGTCAGTATCTTTCATTATTTAATAAATATACTGTAACAAATCACTATGCACAACAAAACTATTGCCTCCCATGACAATTTAATAATATTCATTCAGTTTCAATAGTCCTATTGACTTGCACACAGCTCTGTCACTCTCAGTATATGCATGTCAAAAATTGTTGACTTTAATATACACATTATATCTACAACTCTTATTTATCTGCTTTTCGATTGCAGAAATACCTCGAAGAGTACCTGAACGGTCTGCTGGAGAATGTGTTTTGCAGGAATGATCACAGCATGGTAAAAGCTTTTAAACGAAGACACACTTTCAAAATGAATGTCAAGCAGCATGAAAACACTTTTATCATCTACTTTTCTTTCAGATGGAATTCCTCTCTATCGGTGCTCTCTCCTTCATCACCGATCTCGGACCCAAAGGCCTGTAAGTAGCGTTTGAGACACGATGGAAAATGACGCAAAAGACCGAGAGCATGAAAGCGATTTATTGTGCAACTTTGTGTCATCTTCTTGCAGGGAGGGTCCCATCTTCAAAAGGTCAGGGGGCCACCGAATCCAAGGGCTGAACTGCATCGGCCATCATCAGTTCTGTTTCCGCTGGTCACGACGCTGGCTGGTGGTGAAAGACTCCTTTCTGATGTATATGAACCGAGACAACGGCAAGATCAACTTTGTGCTGCTGTTTGACCCAGAGTTCAAAGTGAAAGTGGGCCGCGCTCACACAGACACAAAATATGGAGTCTGCATCGAGAACTTTACTCGGTAGGTCAGCTGTGTGTTTGCCAATGCACTAACACCTGCAATGTGTTTCACTTATGTATGCCCGGGGTCAAGTTGTGTTTGTGATGCATGTATGACCTGTTTGTTTTTCGTTCAGGAGCCTGATCATCAAGTGCAGCAGCTATAGACAAGCTCATTGGTGGAGTCATGAAATCAACCGTTTGGCAGATAACTGTAGCTATCTCAAAGTGCAACGCTTCGAAGGATTCGCTCCGCCGCGGGAGAACACGCTCACTAAATGGTCAGATATGTGGTCTGCCTGAGATTTAAAGCTTTCTGTCTTCAGATTTCCCCTTCTTTTGCTGAACTTGGATGATTCCTTGTTGTTGTTTCAAGGTATGTGAATGGAAGTGGCTACTTTGCAGACCTGGCAGATGCTCTCGAACAAGCCAGGGAGGAAATCTTCATCACCGATTGGTGGTAAGTGTATTTCTATGATAAAGACACTAATTTTACCAAAAAAGGGGATTTTCATGAATAAATTTTTTCTTCATATGAAGTTCATTTGTAATGTAGATAATGTGACAATATATGGAAAGTGCTGTGTCTTTTCTCATAGGCTCAGCCCTGAAGTGTTCCTGAAAAGACCAGCAACTGATAAGCACTGGCGCCTGGATGAGATACTCAAACGCAAAGCAGTAAAAACTCTCTTTCTCTGTCTTGTTATGCTCTTTTATACAGTTTAAATGAATGAAAATTATACATAACCTGTGCTGATCAGTTTTTCAAACAGCATCACTCCTCTTTAACCTTTTCCTGTAGGAACAAGGAGTCAAGGTGTGCGTTCTGCTGTACAAAGAGGTGGAGCTCGCACTCGGCATCAACAGTGAGCACAGCAAGAGGACTCTTATGAATATGCACCCAAACATCAAGGTCTGTCTCATTAAAAAATGATGTGTATACAAACTATAGTATGTATCAGGTCTCGTCTCATGTTTTAACATCAATTTGAACCCTATGTGTCGAACAGGTAATGCGACACCCTGACCACGTGTCATCTCTGAAGTTTCTGTGGGCTCACCATGAAAAGACGGTGGTCATTGACCAAACAGTGGCCTTTGTTGGGGGGATTGACCTGGCTTTTGGGAGGTGGGATGACAGCCAGTACCGGCTAACTGACCTGGGCTTGAGGGAAGCTGCCCACGGTGAAAATGAGGAGGGGCCCAAAGGAGATACACTAGTAAGAATGTGCTGAAACTTACTCCATTTATGTCCATAACAATTGATGAAGCATAATTAATAAACGTTTACACTAGTACATTTCCCAGAGTGCTTTGAATATGTCACACTGCCTACAGAAACTTAAGGATGTCTCTTTTAACCAGGACAATGGTGTGGCTGACGGGCCAAAACCATCTGAACCAGATAAGCAAGCAGTGCAGGACCCTGTTGATCTGACTGGCAACACTAAACTGTGGCTTGGCAAAGACTACAGCAACTTTATCACCAAAGACTGGGTCCAACTGGACAGACCGTTTGAAGGTTTATTATCTAAATCTCCTTCAGTATCACACACACCCGTGCACAGAGGCTCTCTACGCCAGCTGAAAGGATTGCTTTTTATATTTTTGCAGATAACATCGACCGTACTCAAGTTCCTCGCATGCCGTGGCGTGATCTGTCTGCAGCTATTCATGGCAGTGCTGCCAGAGATGTAGCGCGCCACTTCATCCAGCGCTGGAACTTCAGCAAGGTCAGACTCAAATGACAGCTCTGTATTTTTAAAGCTGACTCACTTTTATTGTCATAGTTTTGGCCTAAATTTTTATATGTCAAGATGCTGTTACAAGCCAAAGCAGTTACTAGAGGGCATAAAGCACAACTACAGTATGACTTGGTTAACAAGTTGTAAAATAAACACAATGTAAAGGGCAACTCTGCCGATTTTCAACCTTATCTCTGTCTATCTGAATTAGGGATATAATGTGAAACTCAGCAATATTTTTTTTCAATGTTCTCTGTGTCTCTGGACACAGTTTTAAAATGTTTTGTTCTCCCTGTAACCAGTGACGTCACTGGTTCCAGGAAGAACTACAAACTGTTTACGCCTCGCCTTTCCCCTCTCACTCCAGGCAAGTGCCATGTTTGTTTTGAGAAGATTTTCTGGCTCTGGTGAATCAGAAACCGCTCTTTATTGAAAACTATGCAATATTAATTAAAAGAAACATTCTGATATGATGAATAACAACCTTGGAGGCTTGGCAAGTACTGTTGGGTTTTTGTTTTTTTGATGCAATGCATCCCGGTACAGTACGTATAGGCACTATAAGAACGGTTGTGTGAGCAGGACAACTCAGAAAACTCAGTTTTCTCTGTCAATATAGCACAAACTGAGGAATGTATTGCTTTGATTGACACAGTTGCCATCAACATTGATTGCACATCCACATGAAAAGTGGTAGATTTTCTCTTTAACTTTATACAAGGCCTTTGTAGAAACCCTGATTAACAGGAAGGTAAAAAAATTGACTTTCATTCATGTGTTTTGTCTTTGCCAGATCTTCAAAAACAAATACAAGGACGACTTCTTCCCTTACCTTCTCCCCAAGTCTCAGTGCACTGCTGACTCGTTCTCATTCAACGTGCCTGGATCCATAAAGGCCAAAGTGCAGGTAATTATGCCCACCATTGACTGTATAATGGTGGAGGACATGACAGCTCCTCAAAGTGAAGCCCCGCCATGTTTGGAGGCAGGACATGGGTGAAATATTAAACAAATTAAAACTCAAATAAATTTTCCCTCATGATGCTATTTGTCATTTTATTTAATTCTTATCACGCTGACAAGGTTTTTTTAAGTACTTAGTTGATGGTAAAAAGGAGCGTTAAACTTAACAATTGACAGCTAACCCTTAATTGTGACTGAGTCGTATAGCTGTGTGGGCGGACCTTGATACGTGACTCCATTCTCTCATCAGTACTGGTCAGACTCTGGCTCCAAATGATGTCACCAGTGCAAGATGGCAGCACCTGTATCGTCGATATTTTGGCTTTTATAATGAGACAACGTGGAGTCGTGTCGTTCATCTTTTTCATCGTCATTTACGTGCCCAGATGCAGCAGAGACCAAGTCACCAGCTTTGCAACATTTGTGCAAAAACTCTTCTGTATGATTAGTTAAACAAAGAAACATGAATCTCATAATCAACGATGAGTAATGTGCATCCTATGTAATGCTATTGAAAAACTCAATAATTTCATAAGAATATTGGTCTATTAGGACTATTATATTGGCTACATGTGATTAACAAACAGAAGGAAAATGGATAAACAGTCCATGAAAAGGTATCAAGATAATGAAACCTGTAATCTACATCATTTAACGAAAACATCAGGCAGTGACAATGGCCTAAAAAAATCTGTTAAAGCTACAACTCTTGGGAACATGTTTTTGAGCCGGATGAAAGTTCAGAGGTTTTGTTTTCCTGTGGATGTTGCAAGTTACAGTGCTCTTCCTGTCACAGCACATTCAATATTTATTTTACCTTGTACATGAAACATACAGCACTTACAGATGCAGGCATTTGGGAAATATCGTGCTTTCTAGTCCTTACACAAACCTACAGTCTATAATACAAAGACTGTCTCACTTGTTGTTAGTGTTCCAGATAAATCAGACTTTCTCTCTGTTCACCGTGGGCGGCAGCTCTGCAGAAGAACACTGACCAGTTGTGAAACAAGCTCAATAAACATTAAAGAGAAATGCAGAGAGAAGCTTTGCACCAGAGTCAGACAGAAACCTGCTCAGCATAGAAAATCGACCCTTTACACATTTGATGGCATAACAGAAAACTCATACATTTTGCATTTCTAAAAGAAATAAGGCTGCTTCATATTAATTTAAAGCAAGACCATAGCCAAGAAGAACAAAGCCCCGAAAGGCCTCTGCTCTTAATTTGACTTTGTGTGACACTGAACTCGAGCAGGAAATGAGATGGATTTGTCTCCAGTACAACAGAGACCCTGTTCTGGATTTTGAAGTGCAGCTGAGGTATTCAGAGTTTTTTGCAGTGGCAGATGGTGAAACAAGAGTGAAGCCTTTGTAGAAAAATCTCTTCCAACATGTTCATCCTGTTGAGTTAAGCCAGAGAAAACAAATGCACTGCCAAAGACACAGAGGGAGGACAGGTGAAACAATCTTATTTGCAACAGGCTTCATGGGAATTGTGGTCCATTCTCATTCAGCATCAAATGTTTTCGTTGGGAAGTGTTCACCCAGCGAGTACTGGGTAACAAGAGCTTTTGCTGCATGTTTTTTCTTATTCAAATGTAGGCGGTGGCCTGTAACTTGAACCCTTGCTCCCTATTATGCTAGAGCTCTCCTATCAGGCTTTGCTGATCCCTTATTTAGGTTCAGGGGCAGAGCCGCAGTCGCACATGTTACTGAGTGTCCCTGTAAGAAAAGTAAAAGTTCATGCACAGTACGACTTTGTAATTACTGTCTAAATGATGGCAGCACTTATAGATTATGCTTTACTACGAGTAGGCTTTACAATACAGCTGAAGTTTTACAAAGCATTAAAAAAATTAAGCTCTGCCTGAGAAAATTGACCATTTCAACCTTCATGCATTCATCCCTCTCAGCCACATTGATTTATGCGTTCCTACTTCTTCACCCTGCTGCAAGAAGGGGCACCCTTTCCTTGTGTTGCCTACATGTCCTCATGGGCCTTCCTCGGTGAGCCTTTGAGATAAAGGTAGCAGATGACTGCAAGAAGGCTGATGTCCGTTTTTTCAAACAGTCCTGACTTAAAAATTCCAGTAACCCTAAAACAGCAATCCCACAAAAGTTATTAACTTTGAACTCTCTGCAAAATCAATCATATAGCTGAACTGCACATGCACATAACAAGAGCTACATAACTCATCTCCTTCTACCTTAGGTCACAAACTCATCAGTCACCCCTAATAAGATGATGTGTTAGGCAAATAAGAGCTATTATACTGATTTGCACTTAGTTTAATCAATCGAGTAATTCTGTGTTTCACTGAGAAACGACATATCACCAGAGGACAAGGATGTTTTTCTCCATTTCACTTTCACTGTTGCTTAATTAGCCTTTCACACGCAATATTGCAGGGATTTACTGAGAAAAACACATTTAAGGAGACTGTGGCAGATATGAATATATTAAAGCTGTTTGAAAAGTGGAAAAATGATAAATCATTGAACTTTTTAAAAAATTTTTTCAGGTGTTGCGCTCTGCTGACCGTTGGTCTGCTGGAACTTGTGAGAACTCCATCCTCAACGCCTACATCCACACCATCGAGAACAGCGAGCACTACATCTACATCGAGGTAATGAGGAGCGACCCAGCCGGTTACAAACAAATAATAATCTTAGAACGCAGACTGAGTCCACAGTTCAGTGATTTATTTCATGTCTCATCATATAAACAGTCAAATCCTGTTGAAATCATGTAAGTCTATAGTATTGTATCGTCCTTGTGACAGCGATGGTATAGTACTATCAATGAGCAGACATCCATGTATCTGTAACCTGTCTCAACTTGCCTTAGTTGCAACACCTGAGCTTCTTGTCTTTTTAGTTTAATTTGAGGTTTACATTGTTCTCCCTTAAATATGATGATTCCACACATAATTCTCACTCACTTGCACTCACCAAGAGATTCTGCAGCCATCGTCTGTCTGATTATGAGGTCTCACGAGTCTGAATACAATCACAGTTTGGTCTCTTCCTTGCCAGCTACCTACCTACCTGTTTTATTCCTCACCTCATGCCGAGCCACCATCTGCTTTCTCTCTGCCCCCAGAACCAGTTCTTCATCAGCTGTGCCGATGGAAAGACTGTCTATAATGCAATCGGTGATGCCATTGTGAATCGAATCTTGCGTGCACACAGGTCTGATATGAGTCTACTAGGCAGATTTATGTAACGCTTCATTCATTTTGTATGCACACATATCTGGACCTTAAAAAGCACCCTCCTCCCATGAAATCTGTCATTAAAATGGACTAAGACATGTTATAGAAAAGCACATTTCAGCACTGACATTTGTGACTGAATAGATCATAAAATAGCAAAGTAGTATGTGTGAAAAGAATAGTCCACTTGTATTAATGTTTAAATAGCAAACTGGTAGATAATATGCATGTTGTGTCTTTTCAGAGAGCAGAAGAAGTTCAGGGTGTTTGTGGTCATTCCTCTACTCCCTGGGTTTGAGGGTGACATCAGCGCAGGAGGTGGGAATGCCATCCAAGCTATTCTGCACTTCACTTACAGGTGAGAGCCTTTTCCTCGATTTTACATGCCGCACTCTGCCCACAGAGCGAAACATGCTCGGCAACCTACAACCTCCACTGGAAAACACGACCTCTGAACTGTCATCTGGCTCAGACATGTTTCCAATCATGAGGAGCTGTAATTGATATAGATTTTCTTCAGTTCTGTCGTTGACTTCCATTTTTGCAGAAATGATGTGGATCACAAATTTCATGTCCTTGAAACCCTCTCAGAAATTGTTTTCTATATTTTTTACTGTTTGTTCAGTCAAAAATAGCCCTTATAGACTATTATTCAGACCTATTTAGACTATTTATCTTTATACAAAACACAAAATATTGCAGTCTTTTAACTGTCATCTTTTATACTTTAAAAAAAAAGTGGATAAGATCATTTAATTATTCTTCAATTAAATTATTAATGCAAAGGTTTTTTTAATAGCTGTGGTCTCTATAAACCAGAAGTATAGCTTGTAAGACTCTCACTGTTTTTTGTTTTATCCTCATAACTGAGGATATCACAGTGAAGCTGGATGAATCCAAAAAGCATCACAAACCTTAATTACACAATTAATGAAAATTTCGCATGAATTTATCAGATTTTGTGAATGTTTACCAAGATTATTGTTTCATTCTTTTTTTATGACTCATTGTTGTATTATTGTCCTTAAATTAATTTTTATTTCATGTTTTAGGACCATGTGCCGAGGAGAGCACTCCATCCTGTCAAGACTGAAAGAAGGTGAGTTTCTAGCATCTGCTTTCATTTCAACCAAAAAAATCCACCTGACTTCACAAAATACAACCTGTCACCCCTCTAACATGTGTGTCTTTCTTTCTCCTTGCGTTGCTCCTTTAAACTGAAGCTTCTGGTACTAGGTATCTGCCCGCCAGCCTCCATTTCCATCCTTTACTTATCCATCTTTCTTTTGCATTCATTTTTATACTCCATATGTCTATGAGTTTCTTAAGAAATCTTCACCATAATTTTATATTTCCTCTTGTGAATAATGTGATCTGGTTTGCCCCCCTCTCAGTGGAGGACAAGTGGACGGAGTACATCACACTCTGCGGCCTGAGGACACATTCTGAGCTCTCCCAGTCGCTTGTCACTGAGCTCATCTATGTGCACAGCAAGAGCCTCATTGCTGATGACCGCTGCTATATCATTGGTGAGTCGCATTGAGTCATCATTGAGCTTCATGATAAAATCTCCTCCACAAAACTCAGACATGCCTGACAGGACTGCTGACTTCTAAAGTATTTTAAATGCAGCCAGGCATTTATTTTAACTGTGCTTTAATCGGACGGCTGTGACTCAGGAGGAAGAGTCGTCCACTAATCAGACGGTAGATTCCTGGCCCCTGTGGCGCCATCGGTATGTGAGTGCGTGGGGACAGCTTGTATGCTTGCCTCTGCCACCAATATATGAATGTGTGGGTGAATGGGTGAGCATGGCTGGCGTTGTAAAGTGCTATATAAATTGGTCTGTTTACCTTTAATGAGGCTATGAAATGACTATTTATTGTAATCATTACGTTTTTAAGTACAGTTCAATAGCAGCATTCAAAACTGACATTCAAAACATAACCGTGACCAAATTATAGTGTACAAAAAATGAACAAAATATGGACATTTACTTGTAAAAATGATTTATTAAGAAGAAGAGTTTGATATGAAAAGCTCCTCAAGTACAGTGCACTAAAGCACAGTGGTCAAGGTACTCAGTGATGGACAGAGTTCAATATTAATATTGAAAAGCTGCACAATTAATGAGGTTCTTATTTTGAGATTCTGTCATTCAAATATTTCAGTAGCCTTAAATTTGTAATACCTAAGATATTCATGAATTCAGACTCCATTTTTGATACTAATTATCAGTGTTATTTTTTCTAGTAGTCAACAGAAAATGATGCATGCATGTAGATCAGTTTTGCTGTTTATCATTTTATCTCGTTGACATCAGCATTGTTTACTGTTCATTTTCCTAATGCTATGTAGGAGCTTAGAGGTTACTGTTAATGCAGACCCTGCTAACATGTTTACAATACATTAAAAGGATTCAACCAGGAAAATATAGAGTGACCTCAAATAAAGTGGAAGCTCACTACATTTCAGTTCAAAACCTGAATGCTGCTTCCGTACTGAATGCATTGAACTAGAGAAAACCTGAAAAGCAATGTTCATTTCAAAGATCCTTCTGATATCATTGTTCATTTCAGTCTGATAGCTGCTTCATGCACTGATTACTGGTTTGACAGATATGATACTTCTGAAAGGACAGAGTGTAAATGTCTGTATTTTCCATGTGTGTTTCAGGATCCGCCAACATCAATGACCGCAGCATGCTGGGCAGCAGAGACAGCGAGATGGCAGTGTTTGTGGAGGATGAGGAGCGGGTTCCATCCATCATGGGAGGGGAAGAGTACCAGGCGGGACCCCTCACCCTGGCTCTGCGCAAAGAATGTTTCAGGTCAGGAGAAAATATGCATCTCCTGGAATGACGTGATGTTACTTTATCATAGGTCTCTACACTACCTCAAGCTTAGTTTTCTTTTTATTGAGAAGTGCCAACTACTAATGCAAACTGGAAGTTAGTGTGGACCCACTTGTATATATACTTGTTTTCAAGTAAATCATGTTGGATACCCTTTTAGCATACATAACAATAGGTAGAATTCTGCTTATGAAAAACTTTTACAGTTTCTTTTTTACTTTAGAGCTTATGTTGTAAGACCCATATTGTGACAGTCTTCATCAGTGGTTTGAAAACTTTTTACGTTAAGGGCCACTTAAATTACAGAAATTAAACCAGAGTTCCCCTTTTAATATAATTTTTGCTTTTAGATGTTTTATTAAATTAATAATAAAAGGATTTTTCATGCTTTTTGCTTGGGCCCCACTTTGAAAACATCTAATAACTAATGAGCTCTCTGTGTTTGAATGCACTGTGCTTGCTGATGTTGTTATTATTGCTTGTTCCCTCTCAAGTGTTCTTGTGGGAGCTTCATCAGACCCCAGTATCAATGCTGATGATCCAATTAGCGATGAGTTCTTCTTCTTGGTCTGGAATGCAGCTGCTAAACTGAATGCTACCATTTATGACAAGGTATGAATTTAACCCAACAAGGTGTATCGTACAGCATAACAATTTAGACATTTTTATTCTGTCATTTTAACAGTAGCAAAGTGTAGTTCCAGTTTTCTCACCGGTCCTGTGTTCTCACTGGCTTTATCTTTGCTGCGTGGCAGGTCTTCAAATGTCTGCCCTGCGACACTGTCCACAACATGCGAGAGCTGAAAGAATACTCCAGCGGAGAGCGGCTGAGCGTCACAGACCCTGAGCAGGCCAAAGAGGAGCTGAAGGCCATCAGAGGGCTGCTGGTCCACTTCCCCCTGAAGTTCCTGTGTGATGAGAACCTGCTGCCTCCTCTGAACACTAAAGAAGGCATGGCTCCTGTAGGGCTGTGGACATAACTGCAGCTCAGCCCAGATCAGACCACTACGCAACAGCTAAAGGGCTGCTGCACCACACACGTCTCCTTGTAGTTCCAGCTCACCTAGTGTTCTGCACAGTGCACAAAAGAAGGTACAGCACTGGCACGTCATCAGTGAGGGGATGACATCACTTTAACACAATTTATTTGTTAATCACTGATGTTTTTCATATTGTCACTTCGACTGATGATAGGCTAGACTAAACATAACCGTTAAATGTTTGTCTCATGATGATTACCTGCTACAACAGCAAATAAAACCTGTACTGGCCAGTTTGTTGATGATGGCAGCGTCTGCAGAACAAAAAGAATGTACGAGTATGAGTCAGGAGAGATATGCGAGGTTGTATTGTGGAAATCGAGCATCTCACATGATCTGGGAACATAGTGTACAGTTATTGGTGCAAGGATTTGGGGTGGGTGGGTGGCTCTGTCTCTCTCTCTCTCTCTTTTTCTCTTTCTCTCTCATTCTTGCTCTCACTCTCTCCCTCTGAGGCTTCACCTCTCACTGCAGTGCCAGCAAATCTGTCAGAACATTTGTGGTTGTTATGGTGACGGATATAAAGAGATGACTGGAATCGCAGCTGAAATAAAGACTGGATGGGGCAGAGAAGGGAGAGTATTGATAAGAGGGTTATCTTACTAGATCAGGATGGTTTGCTGGAAAATAGAAGGTAAAATATTGAAAGAGGACTGACAGTTTCTGCAGCGACCAAGTCATTTTAATAGTTTTGGATTAACGCTTAGGTGTGAAAAACTGTGGGAGGGAAAGAAAAGGAGGACAAGATAATTAAAGTGCGTTGGGGTGATTTACCGTTAATTGTTGCTTTTTTTTTAAAGTCACCATGGCAACCAAATGAATTATTATTTCAGCATGTTGTCAGCAGTCAAGAACAGAACATTCCACTATCCACTTGGCTTTGAGAAAGCTGCATGAAATACAGACACAGATTGTTTGACTTTTGCATTTTTCATCTATTTCCATGTGGGCTCCACAGTTCTGTGTCCAGGTGCCATAAAATGTCAAGCAAATCTACTTTATGTTAATATACAAGTCCTGTTCATAAACAGTCCCAACCTTTTGGAGTTGGCATTATTTTAGGTGCATTACATTTAGCCACAACACTGTAGCTGAGTACTGACGTAATGTGGATTTT
>JAQFJA010000006.1:9771847-9785995 GCA_029874485.1 Naso brachycentron
ACCACCAAAACTTTAAAAAATAACAACAAAAAAAACCCAACAAAAAACTTGTATGTGCAGTAGTATCCAGAGCACAGGGCACTTGATGCAGCTTCACATGCAGCAAAAGTAAAAAGAGGAAGATAACCTGAGTGAATGTGAATGCGGCAGGGGGCAAAGGTTCATTTTAAAGGCTGCACATTTGCTCAACCAAGAGGAAAGAAAAGGAACACACTGTTCAAGTTAGCTTGCATGTAAAACAGCCTAAAATGTAGCTTGAATGTTTTTTTCTTTTGTCTTATTTTTCAAACATATAAAAGCTGGAAAAAAAGGTCATGAGAATATATGCTAGGTACTCAAAATTGATGGTTAGTGCTGTGAATTCTATGTGATGTCCCTTGTATATAATCTTGCATTAGTTACATAAAGGTGGACTGGATCTAGTAAAAATCCTCACCCTCCTTATAAAAACGATCTTAAATTGAACTTTAGTACTTTGTCACATATTTCCAGTCTGAACCCTCTTTAGTAACTTAAAGGGAAATGACTCTCAATCTCCAGGGTGACATTTCTAGTATTTTTTAATCCAGGTACAACTATACCTTAAAGTTGATCCCTCATACAATCCTGAATTACTCAGCACTGAGGTCAGTCTTGGTGTATTAACATTTGTTAAGTCCAAACTGTGTTTCTCTATAAGTTAGCACTAGGCCAACAAATCACCTGAGAATATAATGGCCAATATTAGCCGGTCATGATTATATTGGTATCAGCAAAGGATTGGTCGCTATGTAACAAAATAAACAAACAAACAAGCACACACACACACACACACACACACACACACAAACATACATTACATAGTTTTGACAGCACTAAAAAGTTTCTTTTTTAACTGTAGGTTTTTAAATTTTCTTACTCATTTCCCAACTAGGTTACAGTTTTTAAGTGATCCCCACCAAAGAATGTTTACTTATGTAAAAAAACAAACAAAAAACAATATTAGTTGAAATGGGTTCAAAACCTATTAATGTAATAACTGGATTGGTTTTCTGAAATCATTTGTACCTATATCCAGTCATTTTTTATAATCAGGTGCAGACTTAACCTAACTCTGAGTAATCTGAGTTAATATTTATCTAATTGTGACGGGGATTTACAGAATGGTAACAGACTGTTTTGTTCTGGTAACAAGTTGAAATCATATCTTACTTTAATCTCCTCAGTTTTAGTACTACATGTGACTGAGCCTTGCAATTGTTAAATAATTTACCTGAACAATAATTCCCTTTGACTTGTACTCAGCGTGCAGACACCTAGAGAAATATGTAACAAACATCTGAAATGAAAGAGTCACAAAGTCACAAGGCAAGCAGAGGAATGCACTTATCAGTTAACACTTGACTGTGTTTGATCTGATCACAACATATTTGACCAAATGTGCCCTAAATAACAATATCTAAATAAAAAGAAGGTACCTTAGTGGCAGAATAAAGGGACAGCAAAGGCTGTGGGTGAACACCTGTTTCAGAGGAGATATTGATGATCAACCCCGTCCCTCTAGGAAGGAGACAAAGAACAAACACAAACAAATTAATGTACTTACAGTCATATGACTTCAAATCCACCATAAAATTATGTTTGTGACAATACCTTTCAACCATGCCTGGAAGAACCAGTCTGGTCATCTGAATGAAAAAATATACATCACTATCTTTTATTATGCGGTGATATCCATCAGCACAAAAAAAACCAATGCAATAAAACACAACACAGCAGCCCAAAACACAACGCAACACCACGCAACACAACACAACACAATGCAACACAACAGCAACTCACAACGCAACCCATATTACACAATGCAACACAACACAATGCAACACAACACTACACAACACAATGCAACACAATGCAACACAACACTACACAACACAATGCAACACAATGCAGCACAACACAATGCAAAGCAACACAATGCAACACAACACAATGCAAAGCAACACAATGCAACACAACACATGCAACACAATGCAACACAACACAACACTACACAACACAATGCAACACAATGCAACACAACACAACACTACACAACACAATGCAACACAACACAACACTACACAACACAATGCAACACAACGCAGCACAACACAATGCAAAGCAACACAATGCAACACAACACATGCAACACAATGCAAAGCAACACAATGCAACACAACACATGCATCACAAAGCAAAGCAACACAATGCAACACAAGGCAACACAACACAACAGTGTCTGAACAGCACCCATACACACACACAGACTGTCAAATAGTGCTCATCTCACCTGAGGGACAGACAGTACGTTACAGTTGACAGTCTGAGTGATTTTCTGGTCAGAGAAAAACACACAGGAGAAAATATGTGAGTTACTAGAAATAAATCATTTTGGTGTTGTCTTCAGGAAGTAGTATTTTACATGTAAAACTCACCTCTTCAGCATCTGGTATTTCGAGGAAATAGGCAAAATTATCAGAACAGATCATTCCTACATTGTTAACTGTGTGGATTGCAAAGACACAAACAAGAATTTATATTAATAAATTTTCTCTCATCAATCTTTAACTGATTAATCTGTACCTTTCCCCTTCAACTATTAGACCTGTCACACATTTTATATATTCAAAATATGGCCTTGCAGATGGGTCAGCCTTTTTTTCTTTTTTTTTGCCATTTGTGTCTAGATTAGACAAGCTTGGTAGCACCTTATCTTCAGAGAAAGCGTTTCCTGTCTCTCTTTTTTCCATTCCTCATGCTAAGCTAAGCTTGGCTAGGCTGATAGCTGTGACTGTTTGTTACACCGATGGAGAGTGGTAGTTTTCTTCTGATCTAACTCTCCACAAAAACACAAATACACATTTTATCCAAAATGTTGAACTATCCCTTTAACCGGGCAAAGCCACAAACCACACTTTGAAAAATCTGGCACTGCTCACTGTTATTGTTTAAACCACTCCCTGCTGGACTCCCTGTTCTCTCACTGAATGACTTTGCAATTCTCTGTAATTAGTTGACTAATTACCCAGAATTCCAATCTCCAGTCCCTGTAGTTCTCTGACAATAGCAGGGTAGATATTATGGCCGACAGTGAAGTCCGCTTGGATGGTGCGAGTCTTTCGTCCGTACTGATCCTCTGGATGGGAAAAAGAATACTTTGCATCTCATCCAGAGTTTCAAACAGAAGGACAAATGTGTTTATTCCAGTGAAGATTGAGCACCAGTATTACTTTCGTTCTACTCACCTATCTCTTTGGCAACCATCTGAAGCTTATCATCAGACCTGCTCACCAAAACCACATCCAGGCCTCGACGTGCTAGCTACAAAGAGACATGTGGACAAACAGGTTTGGTGGCTTTTTATACCGGCCACAAGACTCTGCCCTGATGAAATCTGAAACACTTCATCTGAAAGAGCATCATATTTAACCTTTTACCCAGCTGTCCCCAGCTGAACTTGAAATTTGGACAGAGTAGTGAAATTGTGGCAGAGGTATGTTGGAGACTTACCTCACTGGCATAAGCTTTACCAATGCCAGATGTTGCACCAGTCACAACTGCACAAACGAGAAAGAACAAATTTTCCAAACTTGTTTCCATTTGTTTCACTTTTTCATCAAGTCATAACAGAAGTTTACAAGATGAGGATTTTAATGTCAGGGAGTTTCGCTATAACCTGATCTGATAGCTGCCACATGTCTATGAATATCATGCTATTATACTTTTAGTATCCTGTATTTATTTTTACTCATCTATGTTGTCAAGTGATTTTTCCACAAGAACTTTTGACACAGTGACTACAAGCTGTTACTCGAAAACCAAACGTCATCCTGCTGTCCAAAGTACGGACATTTTTCAGATTTTGCCGTCTCTGCAGTTCTGAATGATCCTTTTCCCGAAAAATTCTGCATTTCAAATTTAGCATTCGAAATGTTGAACTGAACTGAAGACGCTTCCTCTGTGTCTTTTTCAACAAGACAAGAAGTCATAATTTAAAAAAAGTGTGAGTGTGTGTCTGAAGAAGATTAGAATACTTGCGAGAAATAAGACGGAAACGTCCCATCAAAAATATGAACAGCTGATCAAGTCCGTTATCACAGACAGGATCTCCTGTTCCAAACTTGCTCAGTAACTTAGCCTACACTTTGTAATAAGATCAGCATCATCCACCTGTTTCAGAATTGCATGATCTCTCTCCCTCTCTCTCTCTCTCTGTCTCACACACACACACACACAAAAACAAATACACACAGAGAGAGCCAAGTTAGGCATAATAACAGTTGTAAGCGCCTCACATCTGATAATGCTAAAATTTCACTTTGTTATAAAAGCAATAAGAGAGCAAGTGCTTGTATTCTGACCATACCTGCCCATTTCCCATATGTCCTTAAATCCACTTGCCAGTGCTCTGACAAAACGAAGTCTCTGAACCCACACCAACATCTCCAGGTGAGTTTCAGCAGTTGATAAATGACAGTAAATCCCCCAACAATGACCAGTACGTCAGTCAATGACATTTTGCAGCAGAGCTCCAGACTGAACTAGGACAGGATAAAGGTTTGAATGCTCTTTAATCTTGGTTTTATAGGAGGAAATGAGAACTTCTCATGTGCTCCTCCCACACTGCTCCACCCCTCATTGTGTGCTTCTGTCATTAGAGTGTAATTGAACATCTTTGAAGCCATTTGATGCACCTGAACCTTGCAAACTCCCTGAAGACTGAGCTGAAACTCTTTACTTGATACTTTTTCTGTCCAAAAAAAAAGCTTGTAGCTTGTCAGAGTCCTCTGAGAATTTTAAGCCTTTATGTATTGTGTATTTGTGTTTTTATGACTTTAGGTCCAAAAAATCTTGAACAACTGAGTGTTGAATAATTTAATGATTTGTGGATCATCATGCTTTTCTGGTTGGAGGCCAATTGCTAGTAAGAATTGTTTTAAAAGCTTCTGCAATCATCAAATTGCAAGCCTGGAATACAAGAAAAATAATTTATATCAGAAAAAAAAAATGAATTAAAAAAATGAGAAAATAAAAATCTGATTTGAGGCATCTCTAAAATCACTTCAAATGCATTTTGTACAAGTGAAGTTTGAGAGCTTTTTAAGATGTAGACCTGGATAAAGACAACTGTCTCCCTGTTGGTAAGCTAACAAGTGAAAGTGATCCTCTGTCAGCACGTCCATTTTCTTGCATGCATAGTGGATAAACAGAATTTATTTTAAAACAAGAAATACCTTAAAGGGTTTCATATGTCATTTCAATAAGGTTGGGTGCACACAGGAAACAGAAATCAGAGAAAAGATCCTCCACATCACATAATGCAACCTTTACTTTGTTAAATCTTTCCTGCCTAAAAAAATTCACAGATCTGTAAAACTCCATGTCCCCAGTTTGTGACACAGACCTTTATTATGAATTTTTACATTCTGTGTTCAAACCAACATAACTCGCATGACATCCCTTTGAAAACATCAGGGTTATTTTCTCAACTGTCAGAGCCATCAACAACATAATGCGAGTGTTTTCAAGGACTTAGTGACTCCTTTCATGATTAAGCCGATCTTGGGAATTTAAAATTAGAGGAATGATCCTCTGACAGACCGTGGGACCTTTTCTCATTACATGCACAGCGCGTGCAGCTAATCACAAAAGCCCAAAACAAAACTATGACTGCAAACTGCAATAGAGATAAAAGCAATAACGTAGTTGTGAACGTGACAGTGATTTCTGTCAGCTGATAAGTTTTGCAGCGGTCACAATCTGTCAGGTTTGATGTGCGCAGAAACAGTCCTACCCATTCATGTAAAACCAACGTCTGTACGTTGATAAAACTGAAAATGCTCTTGATTAAGTGTCGGAGTGATAATATTTGTGATAGTCCACAAATTCCAGTCATTCATGTGCATATGTACACATCCCAGTGATACAAATGATGAGAAAAAGCCAACATCATGCCGTATTTCCCTCTCATTGCATCAGTCATTTTAGCGCTGTGTGAGTGGAAGTTCAATCAGAGCTGCATTCACAAAAGTAAAGTTTAAGTTGTTCAATTTGAATGTTTGAGAGGTCGTTATTTTCTTAACCTTGAACTCTGAACAAATCAAATCAAATGAAAGTTACAAAGCTCTGATTTCCCTTTGATTTGAACAGCTATTGTAGGCAAGCAATTTTGCTTTCATAGTTTGGATTATATGTTTGACAAAGGTGCTAATTTTTCCTGTTTCTACAGATAAATATGATCTTAACACATGAACATTCACATATCAGTAAGAAAAGAGTCTTATCAAGCTGGGGGGCAGTGATAAAATCAACCACATCTGCCTAAAATATCCTTCAGTAATTCCAAAATATGACTGTATTAAATGACACAATACTTCCTAAACGGGAGTAACAGAGGTGATCTAGAGGGTAACATGAGCAGCTTGTCTCACATTGGAGCTAAAATCTAGTTTAAATGCTTTTTTTGGTTTTTTTTAGTGCAAACTGAGCTTCCATAATACTTGCAGGTCAGTCCAGCTCATGACAGACATGAGAGGTTTGAAGTGAACAGATGAGTTCCTCAAGTTAATTAGCTCTCAGCCACCAGAGGGTGCTGCATCCGAATGGCTTGCAGCTGCACCTGTACAGTCGCCCACAGGGTGTGACCTTCAGAATAGGACTTCTTGAATTGCAAATGTAATTCTGTATGAGTGAAATTTGTCTGCTAGACAGTGTCATTTGTCCAAACTTAAAGGTCAACAAAATGAAAGCCTGAACCTACAGAGTGAACAAAGATACAACAGAGAAAAAAAGTGCAACTTTATCTCAGGACAGCTCACCCAGAGCATTACGTTTTGGGTGGGTGATGTGGAGTCACAGCCGGGGGTGAGGTCTCCTGACAGTGTGTTTCTGATGAAGTCAGTCAGAGGTCAGAGGTGAATGAGTTGGAGATGTGATGGTAATAAGGCTGTTCCTATTTGTTCAGTTATTGTCTCTAATATTGACACACTCGTGTATTATAGTATTGATGTTAGAACTCATGTTCTTTATGTTAATGAGATGTATCACATAGTGTTCTGGGTATTTATTTGGTAAATACAAATATGTTTTTAAATTTGTTTTGGTGCATTCATATAATGTAGATGCAGTAATGCAGTTACTGCATTACAAGGTTGTTTTGTTTTGTTTTTTTAATCACTTTTCAATCACAGTTGGAGAAAACGTGTCTCCTGTCTCTAAGAACATTGACGTTACACTTCCTATTACCTAACACGTATTTTAAATAACACTCTCAAATGCTTTTCAGGGAAGTTTCCCTCCTTTCCTACAGTGCTGACCCTGTGATCCTGGAGAGACACAGTGATGTCACTGTGGGAGGCAGCCAAATTATTTCACCAGATCAATTAAGAGGGGTCATGGAGGAGGCAAACGTCTAAGCCTCTCCATCGCTCCGCCCACTGTATTTTTTTTTTTTTAGTATGTGATTAATTCACTTTGACAAACAGCTTCACTGGAGAAAGTAATGAATTCCAGGAGAGATGTTCTAAAAATTTTCAAGGTGTGACCAAGCACATGCCGTTATCACTCTCTCCGCTAAAGACAGCCATGGTTATTACAGTGTGGATTGAGTGCATTTGGATTGATTTAGATTCACAAAAATGAAAGGGAATCATGTCTAAACACATTTTCCCATAATTTCCATTTCTGAACACTTACTCAACAAATCTTAACTTTTCATGCTTTGGCACTGTGATTGTAATTGGTGGTTAAGAGTAACTTAATAAGCCAGATCGTAAGAGAAATGTTAAGCTCATGTGATCAGGAAGGGTTTCACAAGGCTAGGTTTAGGCTACATATTCATATATTCATGCTAACATAAAAAGAAGTCACAGGTCAGAAGTGCTGTCAGTATTGCCTCTGCAGCAAGCTGCTTCTTCGCTCAACTGGGCCGGCTGTACGTCTGACCTTGCTTCGCACTGATCTCAGTGCTGTCAGCGCTGTTAGCCATGTCACTAAGAGGCTTGCAGGCAGCAGATCAGTTTAGCACAGCCTCACCTGTCTAATCTGATTACTTCAACAAGGCTGCTATCAATGTGCAGGACAGGGTAAACAAGAACAAACATATTTTCACACTTTCCATACCCAGGAGACACTTTTTATATTCTCAGCAGAGGTCAGTGAAGCTGTGAAGAATGTCTTAGCTGTATCATTTATGAGCATCTTTGTGTTTAATATTTTTCCTTGTTAGAAACTGTGGGGTTTCCCTTCCTTCCCTTGGCTTAATTTCCAGCTGTAGTGACCTGAACATACTGCCAGGTCAAAGGAGCAGCAGCAGACTTTCAGGCTTACCATAAGATATTTATGGCCCTCTGCTCCAGCTCACATAGTTCTTATGCTTTTATTAGCATTACCCCCTAAATGTAAGATGCTCATGTTGACCTTTGCTGTGTGACTGTTATGCAGTTTTTGAAGTCTGACCTCAGGAAGGGAGGAGGGCTGTGAAGATGTCAGCTGGGGGCATGAAGCCCCAGATAATGTAACTATATTAAAGGCTCTGCATGTCGCATTTTAGCAAATACAAATCACAATTTCTTAAAACTCCTCTGACTTGGTTAAATCAGTTTTAAATCATTTGAGCCAGTCTCCATTTTATAAAGTGCAGTGTCTATAATATACAGCTCACATATGGCCAAGTGGTTTAGATAACTGGTGTTTACAGAGTCGACCGAGGTCAACTGCCGCTATGGAAACAGTTTCATGTCTTTTAGTTAACGTTCATTAAGTTGCTCTACACTCTTGTTTTCCCACAGCATGATTTAAATTAGACATGAAGTCTGTCCATACAGTACAGAGTACTCATTTAAACTCTGTACAGGAAATGTACTGCAATTGGTGCTAAAATGTTACATAGAGCACCTTTAAAAATGCTTTGACACTTTATCAGTCTAACAAAAGCCATTTGTCATGAACATTTTCTTATTTTATCCGGTTTAAGGTCCAGATTATTAGAGAAATAATCACGTTACAATCCAAGTTGTAACTGACCAAATGATGGGAAAAAGGCCCGTCTTACTAGTGTGTATGCAGAGTTTAGAATTTGCTGAATTTCAGTCAGCATCCTCAGCTTCTGCAGAAAGATTAAGGTAATGGTTATAAGCAGTGACGGTCTGCGAAGGATTTGAACGACAGCAGCAGGGTTATATGAGGCTACCCATGCAGGTGCCTTAATCACTGCACCAGTGTCAAACACTGTGTCACTATGTGCGAGTCTATGATTTCAGGTAGCCATCAGTCATAATCATACAGTTATAATCCCTGCAAAGGTTTTTTTTTTTGTTCTGAAAACACACTTTGTTAAGAGAAGTAAATTCATCTTTCACTCGGAAGCAAAGCTGGTTGTTTTTGATGAGTGATATGTTGCTGTTTCAGCACAAAAGGCCCATAAACTTCAACCCTCATTCCTGGAAATGAATGAGGAGTTCCACATAAGATCATGCCCTTTTTGTGGAAATAAACAGGACAAGCAGGTATGTGACCTGAGGACCTCATCTCTCATTTAACAGCAGTTCTGGGTATGTGGCTCATCCCATTGATTTTTAACACAGCTTTTCCAAGTTCAGACAAATGCTGCTACAACACCAAAATTTAAAACAATGCAATACCAGAGTTAAAAGCGGTCCATGAGACATCATTTGATTTCAAAAAGAGAAAGGAGCTCTTGGCCCACAAAATACATTTGTTCTGTTTTAATGAACAAGCTGCACACAATGCTAGTACAGAAAAAGTCAGTGAACACATACCAGCACATTAACAGCCACATGCTGAGGACAAGTTTATTTTATTCCTTGTTGTTTCATCTTTGCAGCCTTGATTGTACCTCAGTTTTTTATAGCTTCTGTACTTTAAATAGCTATTGATATATATAATTACTAAAACTCCAATTTCTTTAAACTTGTGGCATCTAGAAAGAATCAAAGGGTCAATGGATCTACTTTTGACAACGTTATTACTACTAAAATAGCAGTCAAATCAGTCTGACAGTGTTCACAGTTTGTGTTAGCTTATTTTAAATTAGTCTTGAAAATGTAAAAATTTCCAGCCTACATCAGCACCTGAGGGTTGAGGACAAAGAGTGAATATACGTCTACTTTCACCGTCTTCTCAGCTCCCCCTGCCCTCCCCCCACACACGCTCTTCCCACACTAGTATGGATTAAAAGCTCAAGAGGGCTGAGAAGTCAAAGCTCGCCGGTCCTTCCCACTCGTCACCTTCTCGTACCTGTTACCTGTTCCTAGTTCTCTGGCTATCTATTTTTTTACCAATCCAAACTCTGGATCTTGGTTGCACCTCTTCTCACGCACCATCTCTGCTCTGTGGTTTGGGGAAGGACCCAGTCCAAAACAGGGGCAACAAGAGCCAAAGCAAGACCAAACTGCTTGAAATGAGATCATTTTTCATGTCCCTCATCCAGTATCGTCTCTGAGGAACTTGAATGCAAGAGGAGATAATTTGATCTTTTTTTTTCTTTCTTTTTTTTTCACTTTTTATTCTGTTCGGATTACCTATGATATTTTTGCCTAATGAAAGGACAAAGTTAACTTTTTTCTGCTGTGTGCGTATGTGTACTTAATCCAGCAGGAATTTGGATGCTGCTATTTAATGACAGACTTCAGTACTGACATGGCTCCCATGTAGAAAAAGTGGTCCAGGTCAGTATCATCTCTCATTAAAACAGTTTCTCCAGATTGTCTTTTCATTGATTTTTCACGCCTATGGATCATGCAAGTAAGAATTTGTAATGTAAGTAATTCAATCATTGTCAAACAGTGTCGTTGTTGCCTTGTTACTGCAGTAAAGGTGGGACTGTTGGACTAGTTAGTCCTTTCCCATCATACATTTTTTATAGACTTTTAGAAAACTGCTCAGTACATGAAATTTAAATATGGTTTTAAGGAATTAACATCATTTGACCTATTTCCTATTTTAAGCAGCCATTTAGAACGAGGCTAGAAAATTAGTCCTTGCTTCTCTTAACCTATTAGCAACTGATAAGCCATGTCGGTATTAGCTCCTTTAGAAGGCTTGATGGTTGCTTGCTGCACTTCAGCCTGAAGAAAAGGAAAGAAATCAAAGTCTGTGCTGTTTAAATGTAATTTTTTTAAACCACTGGAAGCCACAAGTGGTTTACATGTAAGATTTAAGTAATCAGCCTCATGTTAGAATGTGAAACTATGCAGCAGACTAACAGGTTGTATATGGGCCTGTATCCGCTTAATGCAGATACACATCTCAGTAACAGTATAATGTTTGCTGATAAGTAACAAGATATTGCAGGACAGAAATGCCCAACTGAGTTTGTAGTCATTTAGAAACAGGGTCACTGTGACTACAGTTCACCAGAGACCACTGACGAGTTGATCCTTTAACTATCTGATGTCCTATTTAGTAAGCATCTTAGGTTAGTGTGCATTTATCTTCACTATAGTTTTAAAGGATCAAATATTTTATTTTTGTTGTGTTTATGCAAATCATGTTGGTTTCTTAAACTTTCAAATATCGATATCAGCCTAATAAAATTGAGTATCAGTTGGGCAATTGTGAACTTGTTTCTTATCCATAATTGTTGGACCAGAAGTAATAATTTGAGTATTTTAAGTTGTGCACTTAAGTCTTAAAATTGTCCTCATGAACCAATATTCTTTTTGCAGGACCTTCTTATTTCTTTCAGCTTCAATGTGATTTAGAAGCTTTGCTCTAAATTTTAGCATTAGTTTGAACTAAATTTCCCCCCTTCCTCACTTTCAGATTGGAAAGGCCTTTGCTCCGCTTTCAATATCAATACTGTTTACATGTGCTGCCTTTGTAAAAAAAAAGTATACTTCTGCACACAGACTGAAGTATTTCCTGTGTCTCTTTGTTGGTGATAAAGTAGGATTTCAAAGCAAGATTTTGAGCATAAAATCATGTCAATTGCCAAGTTTGTAGCAGACGTGATTACAGTCCTGACAGAAAGAAAGTAACCCTAACCCTAAACACCAGCTTAGGAACTATTATACTATTATTTAATCTTGAGATTTATCCAGCAGCTAATTTATATTTAGATGCTGGTTTCAAGAATCTGATGACTAGAGTTGAAGAGGAGGAATCACCCACAAATGGATGGCTGTGAAGATCTCAAGAGATTGACTCTAGAAGTGATACCAAGACCAAATAGAGACATCAAAGCCAGATTTAGCCCCACGATACCTGGAACTTGATTTTTTAAACTCCTCTGCCCCAGCAGAGTTAATCAGCTTGCCACACACATGCCATTAATTCTCCAAGCACTGGCACTGCAGACACCATGTCCTCTGCAGGACAGATGGATGCTGATAAGATTCTGCATCACATTCTGTTAAACAAAACAGCTCAGCAAGATGAAGTTCAGGTCAGGGATCACGCCTGTGTCATGGAGGCTGTCTAAGCCTGACGTCTCACAGAACTTAGAAAGCAAATACCGGTCACACTGAATTGTCAAGTTTAACTTGACAATTCTAACGTCTAACTTTTTCCACCTTTTTGTCTTATTTCCTGGAGGCAGTGATGGCTTGGGGACGTCTCGCAACCTGTCTAGCTTCGGACTAGAGGCCTGCTGAGTGCCAAGGGAGGCAGTCCTATCAGCGAACACACACTCACCGTCACACTGATCACCACAGAATCTGAACTCCTCTGTGTCTGACGCATCAGAATAGCTGTGTGAGGAAATGGCAAGCCACAGAGACCCTCGCTTTCTGCACAACCTGTCCTACCACCCACGATGGCAGCACGACTCAACAAAAGTGAAGAGAAAAAGACATGTGCCGACAGTAGCTATGAGCACTTGCAGTGAAAATAGTCTCTTGAAATCTTTAGCAGGTTCACCATTATTGTCATCAGGATCGTTGTCATCAAAAGCACAATTGCCATCATCCCCTGTGCAACACTTCAGGAGCTGGTGGGGGTGCTGGTTTCTTCTGCCCTTACTCGTACTTTTGTTTCTACCCTGTCAAACTGGGGCAACTACTTTCAGGGTGGCCCTGGTTGGACCCTGGACATGTGACCTCTTATACTCCAAAGCACTCCCTGACCTGGCAGCCCGCCTTGCCATCAACCGCATTAACAAGGACCCCTACCTCAACAAAGGCTACTGGTATGACTACACCCTGATCAATGAGGACTGCAAGTCCTCTCGTGCCCTGGCTCGCTTTGCTGAGCTGGAAGGTTATGGTGCTGCTTTCCTGGGTCCCGCCAACCCAGGCTACTGCTCCTCAGCTGCTCTGTATGCCAAGGAGTGGGATGTTGGGATTCTTTCCTGGGGTTGCCTAAAACCCAACATGAATAAAGGATCGATGTATCCCACCTTCCTGCAGCCACTGCCATTGTCCTCTCGTGTCCTCTTCTCTGTGTTGCGGTACTTTCATTGGGCCCATGTGTCCATAGTCTCAGAGGACACAGACCTGTGGGAAGCCACAGGACAGGAGCTGGCCTCGTCACTGAGGGCCCTTGGTCTGCCTGTCAACCCTGTGGTCACTATGTCTGATGACAAGGACGGTCCTCTGAGAGCCCTGACAAAAGTGCGTGAAGCAGAGCGGGTCAGAGGTGAGTTTAAGATGGAAAGATGATTGAAACATGAAAAACAACTAATCTAAAACATTTTATTCCACATGAATCAAGCAAATATAGAGTTTTCAATCTCTCATCTCTCTACAGTGGTCATCATGTGCATGCCTTCTGTCCTGATTGGTGGTCAATCCCAGTACCAACTTCTAACAACAGCCTTGGCCATGCGGATGATTGACCGTGGCTACGTGTTTATCCCTTATGACACCCTTCTCTACTCACTACCTTACAACGATGCACACTACTATTTGCTAGGCAATGACACTAAGCTGCGGAAAGCCTATGATGGGGTCCTTACCATCACTATGGACTCTGGAGAACGAAATTTCTTTGAGGCCTTCAAAAATGCTCAGGACACCTATGAAATCCGCAGCAGCACCCCACCAGAGCAGGTGAGTCTTGTCTTTGAATGTGTGATACTAGGGTGATCATAGAAATACATGACAAATCTGAATGAAGAGGAAAAACAGACATTTTAATTCAATGAAAAATCATCATATCACTGTCTCT
>JAQFJA010000006.1:9786095-9806015 GCA_029874485.1 Naso brachycentron
CTGTCTCTTCTGTCAGATATCACCATTCTTTGGGACCATTTACAACATGTTGTACTACACAGCTATGGCTGTTGAGCAGGCCCGTGCGAGCGGCGGACGCTGGGTCACTGGTGAGATTCTGGGTGACAGCAAGGGCGGCTTTGAATTCGAAGGCTTCAATCAGCCCTTGAGGGCTGGCAGGAATGGTGAAGGGATGCAGGCTCGTTATGTTGTACTGGACTACAGTGGCATGGGCACATCTCTCTACTCCACGCACATACTCGATGCTTCTCATACAGATGGCAGGACCGGGGGCTTGAAGTACCTCGGCCGTTCTATCCATTTTGCAGGCAGCACTCCTTACACAGACTCAGGCTGCTGGTTTAGCCCGTACTTTGCCTGCACTGGAGGTGAGTTCACTAGAAAGGAAATAAACTGTTCCTGTGTGTAATGCTGGATTAAGTTATTTCATATTAATTCATACCACTGTTTCTTCTTCTCTTCTTTTTTTCTTAAAGGCATGGATTCAGTTACTCTCTTCTTCTTTTTCCTTCTGTTCATTGCAATGGCTGGAATTGGAGTTAATTTCTTTATTGCTTTAAGGTATGAACAGCTAATATCAAAGAATGTTTTTAAATATCTTTCATTTTTTAAAAAATATTGTGATCCTTTCTTTTATATTGTCTGTCCAGGAAAAGCGGCAGGGTTGGCTTCAGCTTTGGAGGTGGTGGCAGCAATGGATCAACAAAGGTCGTCCTGACCCTGGATGACCTGATCTTCATCAACACTCAAGTCAGCAAACGGGTCAGTTGTGTGCTGAACATCGAACTACACAGAGCACAATTTCCTGTGGTTTATGTCTCTGCTCTGCAAGTATAAGAGGCATGTAAGTAAAAGATGATCCACTTAAAGCTGACCTTTCCTCTTTAAATTCTGTGTGTGAGCAGAAACTAAACGACGAAAGCATCTTGAGAAGCCAGCTGGATATGAAGACGCCTCACCACTCTGTGTCTGGCCGCAGCTACCTGGCCTCCACTCCAGACAGCTCCAATGTGGCTGTGTTCGAGGTGAGGCAGGCCTGTCGTCACACATTCAATAAACTCCTATTTCATTGTTTTGGAGCTAATATTTTTAAATGGTTCTGGTTTCATAAAGACTGTATGGTTTTTGTAAATCTCAGGGTGACTGGGTTTGGTTAAAGAAATGCCCCAGTGGAGTATCAGGTGTCAACAGCAGCACTGAGATGGTCTTTGTTAAGGTAAGAAAATGTGTGTGCATGTCACTTATTATTAAAACAACTGACTGTCCATTGTTACCACTAAACATAAAGCACAGACTGGCCTTGTTCTGCTATACTGCCTGAATAAGAATCTCAAGGAACATCTGCCTGCGCTGCCTCAAAAATGGATGAGACCGAATGATATTCCTCTTGCAACACGTAGCAACATCCATGACACAAACCTGTTCGTTCCTGGCTGTGATGTTTCCTTTTTTTTCTGATCAGCTCAGAGACATGAGGCACGAGAACCTCAATCTGTTCCTGGGACTCTTCTTCGACTCTAATATCTTTGGTGTCGTCACCGAACACTGCACCAGAGGCAGCTTGGAGGATCTGCTCAACAACGAGGACGTACGTCTCGACTGGATGTTCAAGTCTTCCCTGTTAATGGATCTGATTCGGGTGAGAGAGACAGCATGACCTACTCTTGTTTCAATCTTCCACCATGTCACGTTTGTCCATCACTCATCTGTTTTGTCAAAAACCGTCATCAGGGGATGAAGTACCTGCACCATCGTGACATCATCCATGGACGCCTCAAATCCCGTAACTGTGTGGTAGACGGGCGCTTTGTGTTGAAGGTGACAGATTATGGGTTCAATGAAATTTTGATTGCCCAAAGCATCGAAACTGAGGAGGAAAAGCCAGAGGGTGAGTTCATCTGCAGCCACAAACTAATTCAGTGACTTTTCTTCCACAATTTAATCTACTTTGTTTATTTATCAACGTGCATCTTTTTCCAATAAAGACCTGCTTTGGACGGCACCTGAATTGCTGCGTGATGTCAGTCAGAGGAGGAGGGGCACTTTCAAGGGAGACGTCTACAGCTTTGCCATCATCTCACAGGAGGTCATCTGTCGCTCTGCACCTTTCTGCATGCTGGATATGCCTCCTAAGGGTGAGCGATAAGGCACTATTAACACTAAAGGATGGCAACATGAAAGAAGCAGTGAAAAGAAGCAAGTAGAGGACTTGTGCAAACGGTTTAGAAATCTTTTTTGAAAATCTGTGAAGCAATTTTAAGTGTTTATCTTGTCATCTTGTTCATCATGTCCTGGTCTGACCTGAGGTGATAATAACATTCCAAGAATACCATAACAAGTATATTTGTTTTTGCTTTCCACCTCATGCAGAAAGTTTTTACAATGAGCTGAAAATAGAAAAAGACAATCGTTGAAATTGCTGCTGAAAATGCTGCAATATATCTGCTTTCTATCACTAATGACAGTCACAGTTATCAGTCAAAATTGCACAAAATCACTTTAGAGGCAATCAAGATGAATTTTCAGTGCATCATGTTTCACCTCTTTGTTTTTATGCATTTCTGTGCGTGTCTAACGTCCATGTGTTCTCGTCTGTGCGGATGTGCTCTTTGTGTGTGTGAGACAGAGATTATCAGCAAGGTCAAGGAGCCTCCTCCGCTGTGTCGGCCTGTCATGTCAGTAGAAGAGGCCCCACTGGACGTCATCCAGGTCGTCAAACAGGCCTGGAGTGAAGAGCCGGAGAAGAGGCTGACCTTTGAAGAAATCTTCAAACAGGTAAAAACACTGGAACACACTTTGATCCACAACTACCCCTCATTATATGCTAAAGAGGCAATCTGACTTTTCTGTTCACTTCTTCCTTATTTGACAGTTCAAGAGCATCACCAAGGGAAAAAAGACCAACATCATTGACTCTATGCTGCGCATGTTAGAGCAGTACTCATCCAACTTGGAGGATTTGATTCGAGAGAGGACAGAGGAGCTGGAGGTGGAGAGACAGAAGACAGACAAACTGGTGGCCGCCATGTTGCCCAAGTGAGTGTCCAGCAACTTTAACTGACACATTCCAGACATAATAAAAAACTGTGCTGTCATGGCTGTTGAGGTTGATGTGCAACAATCGCCTCTGGAGGCCTGTAGAGCATCTGCACAGTGGCGATAGAATAAAAGGTAACACTTTATTTACAGCATCCATCTATAATTCATTATGAACATACTTATAATGCATTATAATGCACCTATAGGGCTGTATAATCATAGTTATAAGCAGGTTCAGGAATAACCATAACCATAACCACATATAATTCATTATAAATGTGCTCATAATGCATTTTAATGTGTATTATATGTTCCTAATGTGTGTTAGTGTATTATAGAGACAGGCTTCATAGAAAGTGTTATCGAAAAAAATACTTCTGAAGAGAAGTCACAGGTCAGAGAGAGCAACCCTGAAACTGGAAGGGATTCGGTGTCAGTCTAACAGGGCAGCTGCTCCCTGACATACAGGAGAGGTTTAGAGGTCTTCTGCAGGGATAGAACAGAAAGTCTTGAGATCAGGTCAAATGCTGATGAATCCAGACTGCACAGGAAAAGTCATGAAACTGTTAGCGAGTTGTTGCCGTAAGCTCTTGAGCAGGAAAACAAAAAACAACAGTCAAAATGGTAAAAACTTCTTTCTTTTTTCTTTTTTTTTTCTGTTATGTCTTTTTGTTCACCTGACACTGTAGTTCTGCTGCATTCATAAACTATGAGAAAGTTTGGTGCAATGAACCAATAATATAATTAGACAGCCAAATCTTTCTAATGCAGATATCATTTAGGCAACTGACATACCAGTTATTATGTGCTTCTTTTTTTTTTTTACATAATGCAAAATAACTTAATATACTGCAAATTATATTATAATATAATATTATTCTATGAAATTTGTCTCTTTTTTACGTAAAAGGTAATTAATTAATGTGTGACACTAGTTTACATAAAATAGAAATTTACAAATGTAAATTTACAGTTTACACAAAATTACACGAAATGTCTCAGTATGGTTAAAGCTAATCACCAATGATGTTTCTGTGTCAGATCTAAATTTTTGTCTTCTAAAATTCAACTGTATTCTTCCTAGTATGGAATTTTATCAAATCAGGTTGAATGTGCACCTCACTAATGTTTTTAGAGATGTCACATTGCCTGCTTACAAGACTAAATTACAACAGTTTGGGAAGAAATCCTGAAATCAGCACTTTTATGGCATTAGAAAGACACAGTGGCTGACTGTCTGTCTCTCATCATCTTCTTCCTTCAGGTCTGTGGCCCAGGCGCTGAAGACAGGCAAACCTGTCAAACCCGAGCACTTCGACCAGGTCACACTGTACTTCAGTGACATCGTGGGCTTTACCACCATCTCAGCCCTCAGCGAACCCATTGAGGTTGTCGACTTACTCAACGACCTCTACACACACTTTGATGCCATCATTGGACTGCATGATGTCTACAAGGTGAGGGGTATTTTTTGTGTTTTTGGTGTTAGCGGTTTTGCAGCATGCATTTTAAATATATGTCAAACTTGATCCTGCGAATGATTTTTAAAATTCATTCATTCATTCATTCATTCATTCATTCATTTATTATCTGTAACTGCTTATCCTTTTATTCTTAGTTTTTCTTGATTTTATGAATAAATAAGCTTTTGTTACAGTTTTTAACAAAGGTCATTTAAATGTCTTGTCTTCTTTCGTATTTCCTAAATATTTGCTGCGGTTAGATCTAGGATTCTTTATATTATTGTGAAATTGCTTCTGATTCTCCAAAATCTGCTTTGCATATCTGGAGGTGTTTAAGGAAAATATTCCTATCTCATTTTTCATTATTAATTATTATTTAGATATCAGTACTTTTAAACTTTACTTAACTTGAACTTTGTTGAGACAGAAAAATTCCTTGTGTGTTTGCTTTTGTGTTAAACTTCAATTTTTATGGCATTTAGGTGGAAACTATTGGAGATGCCTACATGGTAGCCTCAGGTGTCCCCGCTAGGAACGGCAACCGTCATGCAGCTGAGATGGCAAACATGTCTCTGGACATCCTCCATTGCATTGGGACCTTCAAAATGAGGCACATGCCAGAGCTCAAAGTCAGGATCCGCATTGGCCTGCACTCTGGTGAGCAGTTCATCCCCTCCGTGCTGTTGTAAACTATACTCTAATCACCATGACACACAACCATGATGCAGCTTACAGCATATTCTTTGCTTTGCAACATGGCATGAAATAAATCCAAGCGCCATTTCAGAGTGAATAAAAGTTAGTATAGAGGAACAAGAATGCAGGAGCCCAAGCTGCTAAGGCAAGGAGGTATTTTTACCTCCTTTATCCTCGTCTGGAACTTATTCCTGGAACAGTGAAACGCTATCCACTTAGAGTGCTGTCATCCAATTAACACACTGCATACTCTGGATTTCTAACTCTATTCTATGAATTTCTTCATACGCACAGAAGTGGAAGCGCACAGCTTAATGTCCTGTATTGAGAAAAGAATTAAGCACTGTTACTGAAGTGCCAGAAGATTATAAGAAAGAGTGGAAACAAAAAATATACTGAAAACTAAGTCTTCAGTTTTATGCAAAAAAATCTGACACATAAAATGTAAAATGAACTAAGATATTTCTTGCCAAGGAGAGACATCCTATTCTAATCCCCCCCCACCACCACCTCTATGTTTGTGTGTGTTCTTTCAGGCCCAGTGGTAGCTGGAGTGGTGGGTCTCACGATGCCTCGGTACTGTCTGTTTGGAGACACTGTCAACACAGCATCTCGAATGGAGTCCACAGGGTTGCGTGAGTGTCTCTTAAATCGTACTGGAGAGCAGACAGACGTCCTCTTGCTTTTTGGTGTTTTTTGACATAGTAGTTGGGAGGACAGGTGTGGTTTGTGTGCATGCTGCTTGAGGCTAAACAGGGCTTTAAGTGAAGAGTCCTTACTAATCCTTTAATACTATCAGCAGAATTAGAGGCCAGTTTCAGTGTAGACGCACATCAGTTTCAGCGTAAATGTCTTCAGTGACCAAGTTTGCCTCAGCTACCCTCTGCTTGCCTTATGCATTAGGTATAAACTTAAGTATTTACTACTAAGAACACTCATGGTTTAAAATAAAAACGTCACATTTGATGTACACTCCTGTTTAAAGTTTGCAATCACCTGACACTGAAGTTTGATTCAGAAGACAACTGAGATGACTTCTTTTTATTTTTTTAACTGTATGTCATGATTGAGCATGAAGAAAAATTGATTCTTAAAATATTTAAAGCCCAACTGAAAACATTTACAAATTCCTAGAACATAAAAACATGAAAAATTCAGAATTATGTAAATAAAGGGTAACATCACTATTCCCACCAGTCATGCAACACTGCGGAGACATCAGCTAAATGGTTGTTTTAATGATTTAATTATTCTCCTTGAAGAGATAAAATTTCGGAGAATAATCTAAAATAGGCTGGAGCACACAGTTAACAGGCAGAATATATAATTGAGATTAGGAGACTGAGGTTTCCATGCCACTTGCCTCTTCATCAGAGTCAAACTGCCCTGCTGTGAGAGCACATGACATTTTTTTAATGCACTATTTGTAATGTGGCAATATGTCACAGTATGCATTGTATCATAATGTATTGTGATATAATCGTACCGTGACCCATGTATCATGATGCGAATCATATCGTGAAGGCCTTGCCAATATCCAGTCCTAGTCTTAATTATATTGTTTTTGTGTGAGTTAAAATAGAAGTAATTGAAAGAAAGAGGAAGAAAATCAATATAAAATGTGATTCCACTTCTGAACAGAGGTGTAACTCCCAAGAAATCATGCTCTAATGCTGTAAAAGTTAAACTATTCACATTCAGACTAGTCAGTAGCAGTTTCATCTTAAGATGGCATATCTAGTGTAAAAATTACATATTCATGCTGTAGGGAGTTCTTCCCATTAGTGGCAAACCAATTAGAAATAGTCTACTGCCACCCAGTGGCCAAATACCAGAACAACAGCCTGGCTTTCTAAATTTGTCAGATACAATCATTTTGAAGATCAGAAAATTCCAAGGCTCATACAGCTTTGTCACGTATACCTAATGTTGAAGCAATGCCACTGTTTAGGTGCTGAGAATGTTTTTTTATTTGTTGTCACAGCTTACAGAATCATATCAACCAAAGCACAGTTGATGTACTGAACAGCTTGAAGCTGGGATACAAGATTCAAGTCAGAGGCATGACAGAACTAAAGGTAAAATAAATTAAATTAACCCCAAATTTTTAGAACATACACAGAAGAAATGCCATATTCCTGCTGCTTCACAGGCGTCGCCACAAAAGCTAATGAAAGCTGATCATTATTTCTCTCCAGGGAAAAGGAGTTGAGAACACATATTGGTTGGTAGGGAGGGATGATTTCAACAAGCCTCTGCCCATACCTCCAGACCTTCAGGGGTAAGACAATGTTTTGGCATCTCCTCTACATTTACATTAATTTGATTTGCCTGATTTCATCTTTGCACTGTATACTGTATGATTTTAAGTTGCTGCCCCACATCTCAATGTAATCTTATGAGCTATATCTATGAAAGGTATGTCATGTTCTTCTCTGTGTCTGGGGCATAGTGAATAAAAACCTGTGCTCCTCATTGCAGGGGAAGCAATCATGGTATCGCCTTGGAGGAGATACCCGTTGACAGAAGACAAAAGTTTCTGGATCGACAGAAGAGGATGGGCTAGCCTGATGTTTCTTCACTGATGGAAAGTGAGATTTGTCAGTGAAAGAATCCACAGGGAGACGTGCGAATGAGAAGTTGAACATGGCAACATCCGGCAACATTCTGCTAGAAATTGTGCTTCGCTCAAAATGAAATCCAGCACCAGTGACATATGAATTCACACCTTTTTTTTTTTTGGATCTGTACTAAAATCACCTTGGAGATCGGTGTTCTTCTTCATTCATAGTTTTAGCACATTGGTGCTACGATGAACCCCGGCTCAAAGATGCAAAAGTGAGCCAAAAGGAGGCAACTGAAACTGAACTACAGGTGTTGATTTAGAGGACAGTACTTGCTTGACAAGAGGGGGACTGTGATCGATGTCTCACGGTATCATGTGTAATACTTGTGTACTTCATGTACTGTTTGTATTTGTACTGATTTTTGTGCTTTGTAGAGATGTTGGAGAGATTTTGTCATGAACTCCCCCCTCTACTGCTCAACTATGAACTACTAGAGAGTCTGTGCTGAACTCATTTTAGGTCTTTAGCCTTCTACAACATTACAGTTTGAATATGATAAAACATTGCCACAAGTAGTTGAAGCTGGAAAGCATTGGATGGGCAAGTCAAGGCGGAGAGCTCCTGTCAGGGGTAGCTGTGATTTTGCTTTTGAAGCAACATTACTGTGATCACACTATGGCATAATAATCAAAAATGGTCAAAATATGACAAACACAGCATCTGGTTTGGTCATTTTATGTTAGATTTGATTGTATTTATAGCATAAATATACAGTATTTTTGACTACTGGGTCTCTTTACAGTTTAATTACTGCTACGATAGGCTTACTTTAGCTGATTTGACTGATGGGTCTGTTTCATCGAACTAATCAGTTCGATTAAATTTTTGTTTTTGATGAATTGTTTCATCTGACAGTGAAATTTCCACATTTAATTCAAATCATTTTTTGAGAGCTGCCATGCGACTCACATGATGTTGTTCCTTAAAAGACTGATATGCATCTGCAGTACGTTTCTCTCCATAATGATGTTATGATCATCCTTCCACTAAGCATTGCTTTTAACGATGTGTGTGTTGCTTTTAACATTGTGCTGACATCTTCTAGCAAAACACACGTATGCAACATGCAAACAAGACCCCAACTATAGCCCACTAACTAGAGTGCACATTCAACAAAGCTTCACCTACAGCACATCAGAACTGTAGCCTATTACTGAAACATGCTGCATGCATGGCTGAATGATCCGTGCAGCACGCTGCATGTTCGACAGGGTCCTAATAAGACAGCAATAGGAAGATTTCAGTGACATACAGTGTATCTGCTCTGCTCTGATTTGCAGTATGTTGGAGTCGATTGACTGAAATGATCATCTTTGATAATGTGCTTCAGCAGATTGAGCCTTTTCATATGTATCGCCATTGCAAAGAGGAAAATACCCGACAGTGTCTGAGTTTTTGAGCTTTGAGTTTTCAGCGGCGGGGGGGGGGCTCTCCAGGACCCCAGACATCAGCTGCATCTGAAGACCCTCTGAGAACAAAACAGGTGGAAAGCTAGATGAATTTTATACAACATATGGGGGAGCATGCATACAAAAAGTCCTCTGAGTGATTTCTCTTTGGCCGGGGGATGTGTGCATGCTGTCAATTTGTACGTAGTTAGTTTGTCTTTGTGTCCTGTGCAGGGTTAGGGACTTTTCAGTGGAGTTTTTTTCTGCTTGGGTTCCCTAAACCCCTGACACAAAAGGAGATATCAACAAAACACAAGGGTTTAATCACAGTGCATTCAAAAAGCAAGCTACTGCATTGTTCACTCACTCTGTGTTTGCTCACTCATTGTCTGCCGCAGCACTGATATTGAGGCAACAATAGGCAGGCAATGTCAGGATGTGATTTTTCTCTGACAGCAGTCTCAGTCTGCGGATTTTTTTTCAACACTGACCACTTGTGACACACACACACACACTGACTTGTCACAGTAGCTCATTGTGTAGACAAACAGAACGGACATCTGATGACTTGATTATCAGGTTTGCTTGTGGTGTAGTCTTTCACACCATTAAGTGTTTAGCACCAACACTGGCTCCTCAAGCATGACTGAACCCCCGATGGAGACGAAACACAGGACTCGGGAGCACAAAGAGGAACACGGGGGAAACTGTCTCAGAGTCTTTAAATCTTATCTAATGAATTATTCTATCGCATAGCTAGGAACTACTTTTTTTAGATTTTTAATCAATTTGCCAAAGAGATAGATCTCATCAAATCTGAATGGAATGTATTGTTCATTTTGAAAAGTGATCTCAATGTGTTTCTGTAAATAAATAATGGTTTTAGTGAAGATTGTGTCTTCATGTCTCTGTCTTATTGCCCAATTGTGTTGAAGCTACTAGGGCCGGACCGAGCTGTGGTATTTTGAGCCGATTCCGATGCCAATCTTAGGGAGCAAGACAATCCAAAAGGCCTATCCAATACTTTGGCTGACATTATGTAATATCCGCTCAGTGTGGTTATCAGATACTTGCAGCCAGAGGTGTAAAGTAACAAAGTACAAATACTTTTTTGCCATACTTAAGTAGATTTTTCAGGTATCTGTACTTGACTTGAGGTTTATTTTTCTTACTCCCTACATTTTAACTCAAATATTTCTCCTCTCTACTCCTTACATTTTTAAAACATGCTTGATACTTTAGACTTAATGCTTTTGCCTTTTTGGTTTCACAGGACGCTTTACTAACCCAGTATGTTGGTATTTGACATTCTGGGAATGAGACTCAACAATCAACAAATTTTCTGGTGCGTTTAGGCTCAGCTCGAACAAATCCTACTATTCTACCTTTAGGTTTAAAGCCTTTGCATTATGATATTATGATGTGTAGAAATGGAGATGTCCTTAAGACGGATACTTTTTACTTTTAGACTTTGAAAACATTTCAGAACCTGAACTTTATTACTTTTACTTGAGTAAGGAAGTTGAGTCAGTACTTCTACTTTTACCAGAGTCTTTTTTTTACACAAGTATCTGTGATTCTACATAAGTAAAGAATGTGTGTACTTTTGTTACCACTGTTTGTGACAAAGATATGTAATGGAGGCAGGATATCTTACATTTTGACAAATTTGACTAATAACATCAATGCATCAAACTGACCGCCCTCTGCTGGACAAAATAGACAATTACATCATTTTAAATTACTAGTCCAAGTTTTTTCTGGCCTTAAAAAATAGTTTTAATATCAGTGCAAATCAGAGAACATATTTGCCTGTACCAATATATCTGTGCAATAGACTGCATGTTTTGAACAAACCTTCTACTGTTTTTGTTAGCAAATGATGGTATATCTGAGTCGTTTTTTAGTGGATGAACCTTAACAGAGCTAAAGCTCTACTGAGGCTTCACATTGTAGCTTACTTAAACAGTTTGCATAGATTTGAGATCAAATTGAAGGGATCCTTATAGATTTCTCAACCTTTTAACAACTAGCATTTTAGAACAACCAAATGAAAACGCTTATAACAGAAAACTGCATGGCAAAGAAAAATGCGTAATCAAGCAAACTGAACAACGTGTATCTGTCCAAAATAAAAACAGAAAAACATCAGATATTAACAATTCTATAAGTTGCACCAATTTGTTGTCTCACCAGCTTTCTGGTGTGTTTGAAGCAGCCTGTTGAACAAGTAAAAAAAATCTCAATGCAGCTATAATTTTTTTCTCAATTACAAATAAGCAACTCAAATGTTAAGTCAAAACTTGTTTTCAGTATTAACTACCACCACATACAAAGAGATAATGTCTTCACTATACTATACCCCACTGAGTCTGTGAAAGGATTAAAATATAACTATTCAAATCAGAATATGAGCAGATCCTGTCTGCATGTGCTATAGGTGACTTGAGGACAATTTCAAATGAAAAGCAATTCTTATTTCTGCCACGAACAGGGGTGCTGTGAGGACAGTTGGACCAGTTTGGGATTAAAAACAGCAGAGGAAATTAGAAATAATAGAGAGTAGGCTATAAATGCATTATTTAGTAATTTAGTCTACTGTTGAATAGCCCATATTGTACTTAAATCTATTATGACGCTTTTATTGTAAGGATGCATGTTATTATCACTTCAGATTGGAATTTTCCTTTCCTCTGTTTTCTTACTGCGTCTTCTGTATGAGCGACTGAGTTCGCCTTTTTAATTTATTTATTTATTATTTATTTATTTTCAAATCTGCACGAGTGTATTTCATGGCTGCATGATGTTCAACAGTACTGTCCCCAAAATACATTCCGTCTACAGCTGCATCAGTCCCGACCACCCATACAACGTTTCTGCAGTTGTTTCCCTCCTGTCCGCGAGCAGTCAGCGGGGTAAAAATCCCCCAAATTCATGCTGATGCACCGTGCAAACTGTCTGCTCGTCCACGGGATCAGAAACGAAGTCTTCCTCGGCTGAACACCGTGTTCCTCCGTGCACCTCATCAGTCCTGAAGCCCCCCTGGCATTTGACTGGCACCGGCTTGGAAGTGCCAGTCTAACAGAAGCTGCGTCAAGGCGGAGAGAATGAACCAGGACGACACCGGAAACGTGCCAGGGATGCTTTCACAATTGAAGCACATTAGTATTTGCAGTCGCTACAATGTGGTCAAAACACAACACCCATATTTAATCACACATGTATGACGCCGTAGTTTGTTAAGTGGACGCTGTTGGGATCATTGGAATAGTTTTTTTCTTTATTAATGTAGCCTTTAAGACCAGTAGCCTAAATACTTTTTAATGTGGCAATAAAAGAGATTTTCAGAGTCTAATATTTAGGCTTACTACGTAAATACTATAGCATTGTGTGATTCTGGTAGCATATAGGCCTAATTATAAGTCCACAGAGTTAACTAGCATAATAATCATAACTTATCATAACTCTCCCTTCTCTTTCCTTTTATATTTAGCTGTATTGTTCTTATCCTACTTGCCATTTCGACCCCTGTCCCTGTCGAAAATAAATAAATAATAATGATAATACAAGAATATAAAAAAGATGGAGATGGATAGGCTTCATTGAATTTGACAAGGAGTTTTATTTTGAAAAGTCTTTCCGGAAATCCCGATCTTACCTCTATCCCTTGACAGTAGTGGGTATAGACTGACTGTGGGCAACCTCAGACAGGTGGAGGAGACGTCCTTAAGCAGCTGAACTGCACCGTGGTCGGAGCTGATCGGGCAGGACTGGGCTGGGCTGCGGAGCGAGCAGCGGTGGACGCTGCTGTGCACGCTCGGTGCGCGGATCCTCCTGCAGCTGCTGGATTCACAGTATGATACAAGATCCAAAACATGCTTTGGCTGATTTTCCCATCCTGAGCCTCCGCACACATGCTGGACACTTCAATGTGCACACGGGCAGGACGATGGATGTAGTTGCAATGGATAAATGAGGAGCACACACAGACTTCGATTTTTTCCCTGAGATTATTGGCGTGTAATATTTATCACCTTGCCTTGGCCATGGAGAACCAAGCAGCCGAGCCGCAGAACTATGAAGATGTACAGAAAAGCGGCTATCTCCGCAAGCATAAATCAATGCACCGGCGGTTTTTCGTGCTGAGGGCGGCCTCGGAGCATGGTCCTGCTCGACTTGAGTATTACGAGAACGAGAAGAAATTCCGCAGTAAATCACCTGTGCCCAAAAAAGTCCTGAACCTGGAGACTTGCTTCAACATCAACAAGCGGGCAGATTCCAAGAACAAGCACATGATAGTCCTTTATACCCGCAGCGAGAGCTTTGCCATCGCTGCAGACAGCGAGGAGATCCAAAACGAGTGGTACCAAGCAATGCTGGACCTTCAGTGCAACTGTAAGATATGAAAAGTGTGATCTGATTCCCACTGTCTGTTTCTGCATCAGGCCTATCCTGCCGTAGGCTGTTTGTTCTCCATACACTATTTGGCTCGGCCAATCCCGATTGTTCATTACATATCAATAATTGGAATACTGTGATTATTTGTGCTGCAGGTCTGCTTCACCCATTTCATTTGCATAAATCAGTCCAAGTGATGCAATTTTGACGGTGTGTTTTTAACCATGAGGCAGGTGGATCCGACTGAACGGGGTAGACCAACACGCTATGGGCGGCATGTGCTGTGTTTGTGCAGCACAATCTCAATAAGCGTTGCTTTAATGCAGTTACAACCAGCGGATCATTTTCTGTCAGAAAAAAAATGTCATTTGATGCATGAAACTTCATCTACGAGTAATAATATTCAGATGATCGCCTATTCTGAGTGAAATGCAGCCCGTTTCATACGACGGTGTAATATTTGCATGGCGCAGTGGGCATATAGCAACCATCCAACGGATGCATCATATAGTAGTAGCCTATCGTGGTGCACTCCGCTGGAGCCCGTGTTTTTGTTTTTCTGCACAGCTCTGACTGCCGTTCGCCTAACCTACATTTCTGTTACACGGTGCTGCTGGTAGGGAGGAGATGGCATCATCAGTGCGCTCTCACTGGAAAATGCGTTTCTGTTGGTTATCCTCGTGTTTACGTTGTTATCCTTCTGCTGGAGACGAACACCACCACCCACCCTCCCCGTTATCCTTTGCGTTTCAGTTAGTTGAGACTGATAGGCTTGCCCAGCTTCAGTGTTGTTATGTTGTGGAACCCTAAATAGTCATATTAGGGCACTGACCCCCATTTTGTTGAGGGAAAGCCACAAGAAAACACTGTTTTTACTATTTTATTTTACTGTTTGCCTGTCCATATGAGATTTTAGGCTGAAACTCGTTGTTATCAGCTCTAATACATTACACTTTTTTTGTGTGTGACTGTTTGCCAAAGAAAAAACCCAATTATAATTCTGTAATTTGTCATGGGGTTGGCATTGAACTGGAAGATGATGTATTAATTCAAAACTGAACATGCTGATTTTCAGTGGATATATTGTAAACCTCCTACGAATAAATAATATAGCTGTGACTTAAATGAAGCTGATTAATTAGCCTCAGCACAGCTGCTTAGCAGACACAGTAGAGATTCTTGCAAGTAGCAATTTCGTAAAGATAAAGAAATAAAATATGACTGGTTTGCCATTTTGTCTTTGATACAGGAAATGTGTTTTATGAAACTCTAGAGTTTTTGGCATATTTCCTAATATATGTATAACGTGTTTAGTTATTCAATGCCCTAAATGATTTTTATTTATTCACTCTTTGTTGTTTCCTCAGGTAAGACTCCTGAAGACTATGGCAGTAGTGGAGAGTGTAGCTCTCCATCTCCTGTTCCAACTTTCAAGGAAGTGTGGCAGGTCAAGGTTTGGCCCAAAGGTCTTGGACATGCCAGGAACTTAGTGGGCATCTACCGGCTGTGCCTAACTGACAAGACGGTCAACTTTGTCAAACTCAACTCTGATGTGGCAGCTGTGGTGTTGCAGCTGATGAATGTCCGCAGATGTGGCCATTCAGAGAATTTTTTCTTCATTGAGGTGGGTCGCTCAGCCATTACCGGCCCTGGAGAGTTCTGGATGCAGGTGGACGACTCTGTGGTGGCTCAAAACATGCACGAGACCCTGCTAGAGGCCATGAAGGCCCTAAGTGAGGAGTTTCGTCAGCGCAGTAAATCTCAGTCTGTTGGAACCTCGTGTGGAGGTGGTACTGCTTCAAACCCCATCAGTGTCCCAAGCCGTCGTCATCATCCAAATTTGCCTCCAAGCCAGGTGGGCTTCTCCAGACGAGCCCGCACAGAGACTCCTGGAACCGGAGGCAGCAGCACGAGCACTTCACCCACATCACGCCACGGATTTCCGAGGGCACGAACTGCCAGCATCGGGGCCAGATCAGAGGAGGGCGGAGCAAGTGCCAAAGGAACATGGGCCAGCTCCAGTCCAAGTCTTAATGGTTCCTGCTCAACCACACCGACATTGAGGCCCAAGCCCACCAGGGCCCCAACTCCTGCTAAGATTACCCTCAGCCTTGCACGTTACACGCCTAACCCCGCCCCCTCTCCTGCACCGAGTCTGTCCTCCAGCTCTGGTCATGGCTCAGAGTGTGGCCTAGTGGGAGCAGCGGTGGGAGGCATGACAATCTGCTCCTACCCTCGTGTTTCTCAAAGAGTCTCTGTTTCAGGTTCACCGAGTGACTATGGATCCTCGGATGAATATGGCTCCAGTCCTGGGGAACATTCTCTGCTCGTACCCAGTCTGTCAGGACATCATGTTCATGGAGAAGGCTCCTCTTATATAGTGATGGGACAGCGGGAGGGTCTCCTTGGTTCCCATCATCGCTCAAAAGGCAGACGGATTCTGCGGCGCGCGTCCAGTAGGGAGTCTGAGGCAGAACGCAGACTCTTAAGTAAGAGGGCCTCCCTGCCTTTGGCAGCCCACGAACGCCTGACCCCACATAGAAAAGATGAAGATGATGAAGATGATGAAGAATATGCCATCATGTCGCAGAGTGCTAACAGAGAGAGAGCTGATTTGCACCATGGCCCAGCTGCTCTGGCAGTTGGTGGTGGGCAGCATGATGTAGTAGGGGAGAATAGGAAGAGGTCTGACAAAAGCAGGGGAGAAGTGGACTCAGGAGCAGTTTTGGATAGTGGCTACATGTCAATGTTGCCGGGTGTGACGTCTCCTCCTGTTTCACTCTCTCTTTCAATAGGTATGTCTGACACCAGTGCTAAACCTGGGGCAGATGATGAATATATGGCTATGACTCCTAACAACAGTGTGTCCCCTCCTCAGCACATTCACCAGCCCAGCTCAGAGGGCTACATGGTCATGTCTCCCAATAGCAGCAGCTCCACAGACCTACACAGACTGGGCATGTGGGATAGCAGGGCCAGCATGGAGAGCCGGGCTGCCAGTGACTACATGAACATCTCACCTGTCTGCAGCCGCTCTGCCTGCAGCACACCACCTTCCCACCCCGAGCAGCACCAACTGCAACCAAAAATGTTCAACTCCTACTTCTCCCTGCCAAGAGCTTATCAACATACTCTCTATACTCGTTTTGAGGACGACTTAAACAAAGGGGAAGGAAAAAAGGACAGCAGCGGGCATGATAGTGCTGGAAGGGGAGGGGGAGTAGGATACAGCAAGAGAAACAAAATTACAGTGGGCTCTGCAGGAGGCTGTCAACTCTCCATGTCTTCCTCTTCTTTCTCCTCTAGCTCAGCCAGCAGTGAAAGTCTGGAAGACAAGTCCATTTCAGCAGGGAGAGGGTTAAGTTTATTAAGAACTGGAGCAGAGTACAAGAGTGCTGGGACATGCACAAAAGATGGGCGTCACCATCAAAAACGTGGATCAAGCAGTAAGAGCCCAAAGCAACAAAGGAGGGGGCGTCCTCTCAGCGTGTCTTCAGACATTACTAAAGCAAACACCTTGCCCAGGGTGAAGGAGAATCTGCTGCCATCAGTGTCTCAAAACATTGGTGAGTATGTCAGTATTGTGTTCAAGGAGGAGAATAAGTATGACGGGGGACGACATGCAGGGTCTAAGCATGGACAACCTGTGATCCATGGAACCCTCCGGCCCATGAATCAACCACTCCTCTGCCACGATAATCCTGCTAACCTTCCCCGCAGCTTCTCAGCTCCATTGTCCAGCTCCACCGAATACGTCAGCATGGATCTAGGGAAGACCTCAACGCCTCTAACTCCTGTTAGATCCACATTCAGCAGCTCACAGAGCCCACCAGCCGTGGCCCCCAAGGCGCGTCATGAACACGGCACGTCTTCTCCTCTTGCAGCAGAAGGCAACACTGGGTACAGAGCAAAAGTAAAGATGGCAGCAATGCCAACCGACGCCCCTACTGCATTTATGGACAACAAATGTTCAGATCCCAGCATTTCAGCAAGACCTGCCATCCACTCTGGTCAATCCTTATCCATGGACCAGGAGACAGGGTCGGGCTTTTCCCCTGTTAAGTCCTTTCAGTCCCCTGAACGGAGCAGTAGACTGGTCCGAGGTGAACCGCACGGACGGCAGGGTCATCTCTCAGAGACATTTAACTCACCGCCCACTCTACCACGCCACCCACCCTCTTCTACCTCCCTCTTCACAGAGGGCAGCCAGGCATCGAGTCATAGACATGGTTTGGACTGCTCACTGTGGGAGAACAGGCAGGCAGCTGGTTTATCTGCCACACCTCCACCACAAGCCTCCACCTCATCTGCTGAACAAGGCCTTAACTATATTGACCTTGACTTGGCCATTAAGGAGAGTCCTCAAGCTGGAGTGGAGCGGACCTCTGCCGCCTACAACATCGCAGGAAGTGCTATGGGCAGCAGTGCTGGCTCCAGCCTCAACAGTTATGCCAGTATTGATTTCTATAAGTCAGAAGAACTGAGAGCACACCAGAACAGTAGAAAGGATGGTCAAGGTAAGTGCTACTTGACTGCAAACTGTTCTAAAAATATCTCTTAAACAAAGGATGAGTAAAGAGCAATTTCTTAACATCTGAAAACTGACTGAGACACTTTTTATATTCAAAACGCATTCTTCAATATCATCCTTTACATGTCTTAATGGCACATTGATCATCTCCTAGACAATCACCTAATTGGTATTAGTTGTGACTTCACAATTAAAAGACAGCGGTTACTACAGCAACAAGGCAGGAGGCAAGACATTATATGTAAGGCAACTTAAGTGTATCAACATGGCAGCTCATAAAATCATTATGTCAATATAGAAAATATTTTTTGAAATTTTTACACAAATGTTTTGTGTTGGCCTAACAAAACAAGAAGGTTGGCTAACAGTTTTGGCTTCTGAAAATTGTGATTTTGTTTTTTATGATAAATGCTTGATTAACCTGATATTGAAAATAATTGTTAGTTGCAGTTGCAGTTGTCTCTCATTTTTGAAAACAAGTGAAAGGGAAAGAAGTATTTTAAAATAGGCAAAAGTAAAAAGCATGTAATATTTGTCTAGCTGGATGTAAGCTTTTTATGTAATGTGCATAATCCACAGACAAAACTCATGTCTAGGTCTTAGTCACTCCTTTCACTCTCCTTTTCATCCTTTGCTGATGTGTACCTTTGCTTCAAGCTGGAGGGCAGCACCGTGTTTCCAGGCTGTGGGTTGTCTGTAGAGTCTCTTATTATCACAAGTGGGTGTTCAGAGAGCAAAGCCAATTGATTTGTCTGCTGGTAATGAGCCATTTCACATAAATGGAGGTAGAGGGGACAGAACACGGGCCAGGTGTTTATGTTCAGGTGTGGGTGTGAGGTAGCTCTCAGGTTTCCCTCACATAGCCTGGATCACAATTATTTAATGTTTAATGTTGGTGGCTGAAGAACATTTTGGTGAACATGCACTGAAATACATACGGGATGCATTTTTGTTGCATGGCAGGAAATAAAAGCTGCAAAAGGCAGAACTTAAATGCAAATATACAGATACATTTAAATACAAATCAGAGGACTAAATGGGACAAACAACTTGTGCACCTTATTTATTCAGTGCAGCTACAACATTTGCATGATTGATTCGTCTAATACTATTCGATCTCTACGTGTACATGTATAATCATAATAATTGCCCAATTATTTCAACTGGAGATGGTTTATTTATGCTTTTAACATGCATAGAGAGGAAAAGAAGGCTCTGTTCATGTTCTGCAAATTACTCTTTCACGTAATTTTTCACACTGCGATTAATGATTGAACGTGCTTCGCCTCGTATAAGCTGCAAACAGGGTTTTTTATGCTTTCATTAACTGCAGCTTTATACTTAAAATGGAAGTAAATATATGAAGTGTGGATATAGGGAGTATGGTGGCTGCACTGCAGTTAATAACACTTCAAATAGACAGACTTGGTTGTCCAATCAGCACTCACATATCTAATATCACATCACCCAGCTTGTTTAATTACATTTTAATTAGATGCTCAAATTAAATTAAAATGTCAGAATTAGGTAAAAAGATGTTAGCAGCGCCCCTTGTTTTATGTGCCGTTATGTCACATCTGCATTATAAATTATGAAGGTTGAAGTGTTCACATGAACAGATTTTTCCACACTACTGATGCTGAAATTAAAGAGGTTGCTGTCTGAGCACGATGCAAAGCCTGATCTCAGTGATGTAACTTTAACCTTCCAGGCTGTTTGATTGTAAATAGTTAATTATCTTTGTTTAATCCACTTAC
>JAQFJA010000006.1:9917403-9927861 GCA_029874485.1 Naso brachycentron
GCTTACTGTTCTACAGAGCTTTTAACATGATATAACACAGGCCTTGTTTCACCTCGTTTTGCACCATTATTTGACAGCCCACTCATGTAACTTGGCTTGAATGTAATTACATCCTTCTGTAGACTTCTAAATTTGGATTGCGCAGTCCTCATGAAGCTTTACTGATCTCTGTGGTGAAACTGAGTCACGGCATCTTTGCTGCAGTAATTGTTTGTCATAAACAATCTGGACTGGGCTTGAAATCATCTTCACAACACAGGGATGCTATTGCAGTTAGGATATATGATACAATCACAGTAAGCATTTCTCAGTGCAACTTTGATGGATGGATGAGTGCCATCACAACCAACTTTTGGCTAAACAACCCTAAACTGCACTCAAGACATTTTTTTCAGCAGCTTCATCAGTGACAGTTTATACAAAAAAAAGTCACACATACTGTGTTGAGTTTGATGCGTCAATATTATTCTGCCAAAGAGGAGACAGGCCGTGGCGAAAAGGTGCAGCTCCATGGAGACTGGTAAAATCTGTCCAGATCAACAACCTTCACACCACGCTATGACCTGCAGAGTCCAACACGGGACATTAAGTTTAACATGCAGCACACACCATCAGTGATGAAAGCAGAAAATACAATATGCTTATAATCCAGATACATAAAGCAGATATGCAGCCTGTAACTGCAGGTTACTGTGTAGGCTAGTGTAGTGTTAGCGGGCCTGGATATGCGGTTCTGCCTGCAGCCCAAATGCAGATACTGCAGGACTACGCCCATGCAGCGTCTTACCGCTGCAGCAACTGCTCTCCCTGTGTGCGCACATTTTGTCTTTAAGGGACCCGGACAGCCATGCAGACATGCTCCCGACACATGCAAAATCATCCACAGATGTTAGATTTTCCTCACTGGAGTGCAGATGTTTTTACTCTTCTGATAAGACGGTGGCTCGTACCTGATATTTGGCTCCTGTCGCAAAGCTGAGCTGCGCCTGTGTGCAGGTATGCGGAGCAGCGTCAACGGGGCAGCGCTGACTTTCGACTGAGGATGCGAGGTTGCGCGTCCTCAATCAAACACACACAGGGTCGCGCGCGCACACAGACAAAGACATGCACACATCCGCTGTCATCTGCGTATAATACAGTCCTGTCCTTACTGAGCTGCTCCATGGACCCAGAAATGTCCCATTTTGGAGGGGAATTGATTCAGTTTTTCATCCATTAATTGGAGAACAAAGTTACTCCTCTGACCAGAAAATTTCACGCTAATTTCCTCCTCAGGTGTGACCCAAGCTTGATGAGCAGGTGCAAAATCTGTTATATTGTTCCTGCATTTAAACGTTGGGGAACTGGAACTTGCAACCACTTTGCTTTTCATCATTCTGCCTCCTCCACTTTCATCCAGGTACCCTCTCTTGCGGTCATATCCGGATGCAAGGGAAGAGTGCCCTCTGCGGGACGAACACCGGAAGCACCACCATCAATGTGACACCACAATCAATGTTTTAGGGACATCTAGTGTCAAAAGGAAACATTTAAACTTATAGCGTCTGAGAGGAAACTTAAATTCCTCACTAACTTGTTCCAAACCACACATTCACATCAAGCCTGTAGATTTTTATTACTATTTTTATTTATTTATCTTTTTTTTTCTTTTTAACTCATTCAACGTTTACATAACTGACTAACACCTCTGCAGCAGTTTCTCCACTCCAGTTTTAAACGCACCAGAGACAGAGCAAAAAATAATTTGCAGATGATTTTTTCATTTAACACTTTCTTTTTTGTCGTTCTGCAGTTGCACATGCACAAGTGACCTGCAGTTTATTCAATTACTAACACATTTTATCGACCAGCAGTGGCTTGTGCACAGAAAACAGTGGAAGTTACAGCTCTTGCAAGCCTATGTCTTTGTAAATAATACTGAGCACCTCTATCAGACAATAATGACTGACGCAATGCCTGATCAGATCTTGTCAGTTTTACTGTATATTCGTACAGCTGGAGGCATAAAAGACACCAAAGAGGAGACAGCCTGTGGCAAACAGGTGCAGCTCTGAGGTGAGTGGTACCTGCCAATCTGTTCATTGACCTTCACACTATGTTATGACCAGAGCTCAACAAGAATGACAAAGAATACAAAACCCAATTAAAGCAGAAAAGCTTGCAATCTGCATTGGAACACAAAGTAAACGTGCAAACAAAGTGAGACACCTCTGTTCAGTCCTACATCACTGAAGCTAACTAGAGCAAAGACAGCAGGCTTGGATGTGTTGTGCTGCCTGCAGCCCAGTGCAGGCTGCAGATGAAACTACACCAGTGCAGTGTCTAAACACTGCATTTTGGGTCAGTGGGACATACTGGGGGAAAGAACCTTTTTATTTTTAATTTTCAAACAGAATAAGCACTAATATCTCATATTTTTGGTATTGTAATGTAGTAAATAAATAAAGAACAATACAAACAAGTTTTTTAAGAAACCATACACATGTAAACTCATATCTTTCATGTAACAGGCCCTACATGTACTGTATATATTCAATATGTGCTACATTTAATGCATGTAGTGTATATATTAATAAATAAATAAATATGGAAATGAAGCAGAAATTGATATTATTTTTCAGGGGCAAAAAATATTTTAAAACAAATTCACATTTGATGACAATAATTAAAGGTGTGTTCAGAATGTAAGAAGAAACATTTCAGCTTCTACACTGCAGTAGCTAAATATGCATCACCCCTGCAGTATTTTGTCCAAAACCGACGACACATTCACGATCGAATTAAGCTTTAGTAGATTGTTGATATCAGTTTAAATTTTTAGTATTGATCTGAATCAGTTGAGTGAAAACATAGTTGTAGGAAAAAAAAAAACGTACGAATATGTAATTTAAACAGTATTTTATTGATGGTCCCTAAGGAAGCATCACAGCTGTTGTGCATGGGGACTGAGGAGGTCTATTATGCAGACTGAATGTTAAAGACCAAACTGTCTGCTGTGCATTCATGTGTGAGAATTTTATGAGTCAAAGTGAAAAGTATGAATCAAACTGTCCACCAACTTTACAGACAGCAAAATCTGCAAACAGTCAGCAGCAACATAATCCTTTATATTTCCTTTAAGGCATTATTTTTACATCGTAGAACAACAATGCAGCAAAAACTGAGAGTTTCTCAGCCTTTATTTTATGAATACCTTCAGATAAATGCAAAAATTCTGCTTGTGCTACACATTAATACATAGAATTGAGACCTCACAGCTCTAAAAGCTGCCATGCCGCACATTGTAGGTAAGCTGTGAATCTTTCTGGGCCAAAAAACTTGCCCCTGAAAAGGCGTCCCAGTTGTCCCACAGCAGGAGAGAATCAAATCACCTGAAAACGAGCCACCTCAGGTACAGTAACATGAACAGTCTTACAACAGGGAACAGAGACGCTAGAGAATATACACAAAAATATGCATGAGGACTGCTTTTGTAACATGATACCAGTGTTTTCTGATGGACAGGGGCATATTGATCTATAGCTATGAACGAGGCTTTAAAAGGTAGCAACTTAATCAATGCCTGGTGCTCGAAACGATAATAATAGTATTACGGAGTAGTAGAATAGTAAAGCATACATCATTGAAGAAGAATAGATGGTGTTTCATCTGCAGTGTATCAACAGCAGCATCCAGCAGAGCAGCAGCAGGAATCACAGCTACAGAATCTCTAATGAATTCTTTTGGCAGGGATCACCTCACCTGCTCTCTCTGCTTCTGTTGGTCAATAGGGAGGAGAGAGAACTGTGAAAACGTGGTGTTAATATATCAAATAAAATACAGCGTAACGGCAGATATCCTCTGCTTTCAGTGTTTGCTGTGGTCTGTCCCTTTCAGAGAGCTCTGCAATGCCTCTGTTAGCGTCCTGGGAGACTGCTTCAGTATGGCAGTTATTCAGCAACTGCCCAAGAAAGACCTTGACAAAATGGATGAGCAGTGTAAAGAGGATTCAGAGGATACAGAGAATGGAGTGTGTCAAGCTCAGTGGATTTGACGTGCAATTCAAGTTGTTCTTTAGGCAACATAAGCCAGCGTTAAACAATTTTGGATAGAAATAGCCTCTAGGAATGTTGTCACATCATCTATTTGTTCAAATACGCCCTTATAGACAAATAAGAGTATGTTCAAGCAGACAACTGATAAGGTCACTGACAATTTTGTGGTACAGGTGGATGTATGGTATCATTTTGATCATAATTCTGCTGCATCTTCTTCAGTTCATAACTTCTTTAGTTTAAATGTAATGACAGAAGTCAGGCTGCTGAGTTACACATGTGATTTAGCAGATGAGGAATATGGGTCTCTCATTTTACTGCCATAACTCCCTGACTTTTCCTTTAGTTCAACTATGGGGTTCACATTTGTGGTTTTGAGTGAAATGTCCAAACTACTGAATGAAATTTGATGTCCTCCTTAGGTTTGTTTTAACTTTCTTGATCCTCTGGCTTTTCATGTAGCATCCATTGGCAGCACCACCTGAGGTCAAAATTTTATTTGTCCCATTCTTTGATTCATAATAGTAAGTGCAAAACCAATGACAATCCCATCAGCCTCTGCTGTACTTTTGCTTGCATTAAGAAGTGATTATTAGCTGCTAGCATGCTAACATGCTAAACCAAGCTGGTGAACATCACCAGCTTCTCATCTGCATTTTAGCTTTGTCATCGTGAGCATGTTAGTGAGCTGACTTTAGCGCTTAGCTTAAAACAGCCATGTTACTCTGCTGTGTAAATTTACAGTATAACCTCCTGCTCTCTGATCATGAAATCTATGTTTTACGGCTGCTGAACAAGTTTGTGTTGTTAGAAAATTGACTTAACATGAAGTGGCGTCTTCTGAATTTTCACTGCCTCACAGCTTCTGACCAGCTTAGATAGTCATTTTCCAAAAACTCCCATGCCCATCACCATTTTCAGATCCATCCACCCTGTAGACCTTTTTTGTGAAGCTCAGTTCTTTGTCGTGAAATCATCATCTTAACACGCTTTGAAATTTAGCTGGCTTAGTGAGGGCATGCTCTTGATCTGACATAGCCCTCATAAAAGTCTAATTCTTGCTCCTATACTGCTTTAATGTAATATTAACACAGGTAAAGATACTAATACCTACTAGCAGACTCCTCAAAGACATATAATACAACTATGTGTGTTCTTATGTTTTCATTTCTGATGTTTTAATTGTATGAAGGTTGAATTAAAGCAGCCTATCTGCATATTTGTAATTAATATGTCGACCTACATATTTCAGATAATGTTGGTAAGAGTAGCTTAGAAATGCTGACACATACAGTTTGAGCTCAGTGAATGAGGAAATATGCATTTGTCTCAGCTAATCAAAGCCTCATCACAACATTTCTTCTCTCTCTATCAGCAGCCTGAATATAATCTTTCAACATGAGGCCCGAGGGTTGTGTATTGACATGCGATCCTCTGGTAAAACAGAGGGGGTAAAATCAATAAAAATCTTTATACAATACGGAGAAATGTCCCCAAAGTCCACTGGAGCAGCATTTTCTCCCCCTCCCCTCTCTCTCGGCCCCCCTCCCTCCCTTCTCTCCTCTGTTTCTTCTCTCAGCCGACCTCTACTGTATCTACCGCTGGCATCACACTGCAGAGCACTGAGGGAAAGCTCAAACTGCATCAGACAAGGTGAGAATGATATATATACTGTTATTTTCAGGGTCTGAGCTCTGGTTAAATATTGAACTGTGGTATGCACATTGCTTCAGTCTGAACGAAATATTTGGTTGAACAGTGGAGTCAGCATTAAAGCAAATATCTGAATGAAGGCGAGAGGAGGTTTGCATCAAGCAAACAACACAGAGCTGAACCGCTTTGTGTGTTTTCTTAACACAAGTACGCTGATAATCAGCCGATGTTCTAGAGAGAGGTGAAGAAACAGACATGTATGAATGTTGGCAGATTACCGGTGAAGTTTGCAGTTCATCCGTTCAAAAGTCAGGCTGCATTGCACTGAGTTGTTCGGTATTATGGGACAGTGACTTTTCCACAGTAGCCTCTGTGGGTTTGCACTGAGCTGCAGAAGTTTGGTATTCATGTCTCAGAAATTTGACCCTCTCTCTTCACTGCACAGTCAGCTTTATTTCATTTGAATCTCAATAAAGGCAAGATCCTGGACGCTGAATGAATAGGCTAGCTGCTTGGTTCTAGTATTTGATTGCTTGGTGTTAGTTTGCTGACTCTGTTTTATTTATTATCTCTGTTTTTCAGGAAAGTTGGGAGAATGTTCTTCCTTGCCACAATTTTACTTTTTGGTGAGATAATTCATGGTTTGCATTATGTTTAAAGACATTTTTATATGATTTTTTTCCTTTCATTTTAAATGTGTCTCTCCTGGGTGAGTTTCTTGCACTGATGACCAGAGTGAGTTCAATAAATTAGTGTTTTTAATGGTTTTGGTAAATATCTGATCACTTCTTTGTGCTATGCCACACATAGGCTTTGCGTCAGCCCAGAAGGTGATTCAGGTAAACTACTGCTCAATAGACGAGCACCACCTCAGGATGGACTGCAAATATGCGCTGCCTGCTGAGGCACCAGAGCCATTTTGCAAGTACACAAATGGAGAGAGACTCTTTGACACCACCGACCCAGACGAGGAGCAGCATGCCCCCTTCAAGAATCGCGCCAAAGTCCGCATCTTTCCTGGCAACATCTGTCGCCTGCTGTTTAAAAACCTGCCCAACGGCAAGTCCAACTTCACCTGCAACATCAAATATGCCGACTCGACCACAGCCTCCAAAACCTCGGTGGTTGAGAAGAGTAAGCTGCCCGTGCTCATGGTCACTGTTTACCACAGCTGTGCACATCCTGTTTACTTACACAAAAAAAGAAAACATTTGAGTGACTGCCAAACAATCTGCTCCTCCCTCTGAACCTGCATTATTTTTCTTATTGCAGAGCTCCTCCTCCCCTGCTCAGCGTGGAGTGTCCTATTACAAAGCTGCAGTGGCCTACTGCTGACCTTGATGACACTTCCCATGCTGCTGGAAATTCACTGGCTGTGAACGAGGCGCCAAACTGCTGCATACGTTAACACTGCACCCATAATCATCCGGTGACTGATACTGGACTCTCCTGAAGTTGTGTTGTTGTGTTGCGTACGCACAACCTGCAATGAGTGTGTATTTGGTATGTCACAGGCCTGCTTACTCTGCATTATGCACTCAATACTACACATAGTACTACAAACACTTAATACTCTACAGTACTCCCACATAACAGTTGCTGAAATATGCAGTAGAAATCTGTTGGATCCATAGTGATTTCTGACAGCTTTGCCTTACAGGGTGATGAGTAAGAAGCATGAATGTGACTTAACCCTAAAGCTGAGGGTCTATATTCTGTAATATTTATTATCTATATGCAGTAATGTATTGAAAGACATTAAGCTTTAGCCTTCAGTTAAAAAGAACTGCCTATGAAGACTGCAAAGTTTAAAGAGGTGAAAAAACTGCTTTTGCTAAACCACTGAGAGATTGAAATTTTTCCCAGCTGAAAAGTGATGCAACGTTGCACTCTGCGACGTGACTTTATCGCAGAGTTTCATCACTCTTTCAGGTAAGCAATCTGTTTTTCTTGACTGAAATCTGTCCCCTGTGTCTCCTCTTGGCCGCCAAATGATGGGAGCAGACAGAAGCGACCTTGGGCTACACAGGTCCGCCAGAGGAAGATTATGTTATATCTGTCAGTAAGATCTGGGTGGGGCAACAAAGATAGCTTTGGAAGGATTTAATCTAATTATAAACAGAAAGACAAAAACTTAAAAACTGTTTTTGACTGCTAATGGATGCATGAGCAATAATGTCTCTGTTCTGCTGTACTCTAATCCAAGGAGACGCTGTATTAAGTCCCTTGACCATTTGACGAGGAAAACCAAAAGACCAGCTCAGTTTTTGTTTTGCCTTTCACTTGTGCCTCTGAGAGACATCATCCATGTTCAGCTGAGGCTTGTTGTCATAAATAGATAGTATGTCTCTGAACACTAAAAGTAGTCTTGCTGATGGTTCATTAGCTCTATTTATAAATTTACACCAAATATGCATTATATGATGCAATGTTTTGTCTGGTAATGTAAAGGATTTTTACTTATGTAGGCCTATGTGAGTGGGCGGTGTGTAGCCAAAGCACAATCATTTAATTGCACTGAAAAGCCCTGCTGTACTATGTACTGTATAATGACAATAAACTAACCTGAAACTTAACAGCGTCAACACAGATGAATGCTCACTGAAGGAAACTAACCAGCCAGTTAAATGTGTCTATGCACGAACACTGTATGTGCAATAAACTGAAGGTGCTGTTGATGTCCTGTAGAGGGCAGCGCTGGGTCAGACTGTGCTTAAAAGTGGCCAGAAGAGGAAGGAAACTGTTGTGGGCACTACAGTCATGAGAGAATACAAAATGCAAAGTAGAGGGTCCTCTGTGGGCAGGATAGATTAGAAACTGAGAGAATGTAATGAGCATGCAAATAAAAAAAGAAGAGAGACAAAAGAAAAAAGTTCAAATTCACACAATGGCAAAAAAAAAAAAATGTGTTAATGCAAACAATTAACCTCAGTAGCTACGAATGAGAATTGCATCTGCTCTCCACCATCACCCTGAAAAAATGGATACTAAAGCAATATGGTGATTTGTCCATGCAGCGCAAATGTTTTGTCCTTGTCTGAATAGCTCACATCAAACTCATATAGTGCCTGATCATTGTGCAGTCTATTTGAGTTGTTTCATTCCAGATTTATCTACAAAGTCGCTTAACGAAAACCTCTGCAACCACAGACTCCGCGTGGCCAAAAGTAGGCTACGCGGACAAGCAAAAACGGCTGCAAGTGCCTCAACACTACAACCACTCTAAGATAATGCACAACAGAAGCTGTAACTGCTTTCTGGGGATATTCTTTGCGACATTTATTGACCTGGCTGCAGATATTTATTCCCAGTCAGAGTTGTAGAGATCTTACATGTCGATGGGTGATAAGGCCTCACAGTCGTTATCCCGGTTAATGCCAGATGTATTCAAATGGGATTGAGGGCCAACCAAGTTCTTCAGCAAACCATTTCCGTATGGACTTCACATGGGGGACATCGTTTCATTTTTTTAAAATGCAAAGGGCACTCTCAAAAACTGTTGCTACCTGGTTGGAAGGACATTATTGTGTATATGTTTCTGTTTGAGGGTTATGCACTATTTGCATCTTAAACATGCAAAACAGCTGTAGATTTTTAAAAAAGTATCCACATACTTTTGGCCACATGGTGTAATCTTACATCCATGAGCAGAGTTACAAGACGGAGAGTGACTATATAACTCTACTAGCTGAGAAATGAGCTGAACAACCCTGCGTGTGCATATTGTCAAGGTTACACAGCTGCGTTTCCCATGAGGCTATTTCCACAATGTACACACACACACACACACACGCACTACGCTGTCACAGACTTGAGTCATCATCATGCTTAATTGTGCAAGTCCATTCCTCAGGTGAACTTGTGTAACACATAATAATGTGCAGTGCTGTTTAGTTTTCAGGCCAACCTCAGTGTTACTCTACCACATATTCCAGTGAAGTGACTCATGCACCTGTGCTTTTACACTGAAATCACAGGTGGTTATGTGTTTACATTCATTGTGATACTATTTCTTGTAATATCATTTAAGCTATGCACTGTAATATTATTTTAGCTGTTTTAAAGTAATATAACTTAAATGCAAGGAAAATAAACACATGGTAGCCAATGTCATTGTTGTACTAATGCATGTACTAATGCGGGCTACTTTGTGGTAACATTAAACGACACTTTAAACATCGCTCATTGGTCAAACTGCATCAGGCTCACTTCATTCACCGGCTACATTTACACATAAGAAGAGAAAAAAAACACAATACACTGTAGGACCTGTACACTGAGGACCTCACAGATAGTGAAAGAGAAAGAAGACGCGACACAGCACCTGCTTTATAAGATCATGCAGCATTTACACTGACAGTCTTTTGTTTGTCCAGCAGGGGTGTAACAGATTTAAGACCCAAATAAAACTCTGACATGACATGATGCACTTTGCTTTCACAGTGTCTATAATCATTGTTTCAAAGAGACTTACCACACTTTCCCACAGTCTTACAGTGTGACTATAATGCATTTGATGCCTAAATTAGCTGCACTGTATCTCCAGATGAATGTGAATAATCTAACAATGGCTGTAATATTAGAGTCACATCAGTTATAGGCCTACTAATCTAAAAATAGTTTCCATAGTAGCTCATATATTGCCAGTATGTCACAGAATATGGTGTCAATGATTAATAAACAAAATAAAATTCTGTCAATATGACTCAAGAAATGCTGAGTTCGCAGAAGCCTAATCAATAAAATACACTGGCTTAATTTTTTTTTTTTT
>JAQFJA010000006.1:9994697-10005466 GCA_029874485.1 Naso brachycentron
AGGGCTATTCAATTACAGATTCAACTAGGCCAGATTTTAAAACCAAGAAATTTAGCTGGACCAGGCATTTTCAGCGGTTGGTAAGCAGCAGGTATAACAGATTTCAGACCTTCAGAGATGAATGTAATGAAAAACAAGACATGTTTATTCATTGTTTCCTTTTAAATTTCATCACATCAGATAAGGGCACATTTTCAACTAAACTTAAAAACTTAAATTAGTACAGCTCTGGTGGTAAGATGCAGTCAAACTCTGCACCTTTGCAGCCGTCTCCTGTGATACCTCTGGAAAGTCTTTCCATAATTAGTTTAATGTTTATTAATGCGATGCCTCTGAAAATAGTAATGTTCATATACCATAATGCACTCATTGCAAATTTAACATAGCAGTTTGGCTTTTGGATCTGGCGTACAAATATTTAAGGGTGAAACGGACAGTTTTCATTGTCAGTTTTATGTTTTAGGGTTGAGAAAGATGTGTTTTTTTAGAGGTCTTATCATAGAACTATGACTACCACTGGACACACATTCACAGCAATGTGCTGCATTGTGGGTTGAATGTTGCTAGGCTGCGTGGAGTGTTGCATTCAAGGTCTGTAGGAATTTCTGTAGGATCTGGTATTTTTCTCTGTTTTTTTCGCTGGGTCACTCAGGGGTTGCCTCTGGGCCGCATGTGGCCCACAGGCCAACATTTAAAAAGGTCTGATTCAGACTGATGCAGAATTCAGTTAAAATATTGTTTTTTCCTCACAGAAAAAACCTTCCAAGAGAATACAACAAATTACCAAGCTGACCTAAATTCACAATGATAAAAACAAAGGAGACCCCAGCTCATGTTAATCCCTGTCTAGAGGTGATAAAATGAACCAGACTCATCTTCCTAAAGTCCTAAACAGCCACAAGGACAAATCGCAGAATAGAAGGACTTTGGTGTTTATTTATAATGAGATAAAAAATACTTGGCTTCAGGGTGGTCAAGGCCAACATAACAAACAAAACAAATTGAACTGGAAAGGTAACATATATACCCCAACAAAATAAAACGAAGAAAGTCAACAAAAACAAATTACTTAACCTTCCTAGCTGAAACAAAATAAACATAGAAAAACAACAAAATAGGCAGCATGCCCTCTGGGCCTCAAGTATGTGTGGCTGTTTGGAGAGAAATAAAAGTTTTACTGCAGACACCTTTTTTGCTCTGTATCTCTATAGACGCCACCGTAGTAGTCTTCATCATACAAGATACAAGATACTTGTATGCATGCAACGAAATTATGCTAGTGGAAATCAGTCAGCAGTAGTAATTCATCTTCATCTGCAGTAGGATGTGGAAGAGACCGGCTACGTATCGACTCTGTATTTGGGAGCAAAACTCACCTACAGGAGCCATCACCAAGTTGACCAATCGCATCTGCAGTCTCTTGATGTGTTTCTTTTTGTACATGCTCACACACATGCACAGCCTTCACACATCGTGCCTATTTATTTACAATGATGGACAAAACAGATCATATGTGGACCAAATGGCACAATATGACCATTGTCGCGACAATATAAAAAACTCTAAATCTTCACAATAAAAGCTTTCATCCTTTTTTGTCCTGTCTAAATTATGCAAAACCTCCATAATTTTCTCTTTTTTTTCCTTAATTTCTATATCTTTTTGGTGATAGTCTAGATTCGGGGAATATTTGCCTTTACTAAACAATCAACAATCAGAAGGTCAGGTGTTTATACATTTTTAGAAATTAAAACAAAAAAAATGCCTGATCTTCTTATTGATTAAGATGCAGGTAGCACAAATCACATACTAGCTTGAGTTTTCAGGCAATTAACTGTTATTTCCTGAGAAAGGCTGTTGCAAAAATTAATTGCCACTTGTTTGTTGTACTAGACCGACTCCGACAGACTAATTACTGCCATCTCAAAAATTAGATCATTTGCTGTCCTAGTCTTCCTCTACAACAGACATGTGTAACAGTCTGGCAATGTTTGTGTAATGTTTGGCATTTTTTTCCAAACCAGAGTGCTCAGCTAGCTGTTTATTAAAATGACGCAGCTTCAACAGTGATGTCCAAAATGAAAAAGAGTAACTTGGGGGTGGAAGGCGTGACCACAGGCTGTAGAAGCTACAAGGATGCAATGTCTGTGACATCACTCACTGGTTTCTGAAGGGAGGTTTTTAAGGCCTGGGCCTGGGTTGGGCAAAGGCAAGGCAGCCTGCTGTGACAAGCAACAGCAGACTACCCACACTGACTGTGAAAGGCTGAGAGGTCTGTTAGTCAAGACTCCAAAACCAGGGATTTCCTGGTCCCCTGATAGAGAATACTGTTGATGTCAAGTCCAGTCTGGTTTTCAACTCTCAGTGTGTGTGTGTGTGTGTGTGTGTGTGTGTATGTGTATAAATAAAGCCTACAGTAATGTTCATTAACATTAGCAAAGTGTCCGTGTGACAGCTCAACAACCATGAATTTTAAAAAAAAGAAAGAAAGAACCTACACCACACCTTTCCTCTAATTGTTTCACATTGGATAGTGTATTATGAACTATTCTTGACTTGAGTTTTTAGTTACCATTATCTCACTCACATTAACAGTGTTATTTGATGCAGTCACACAATACTGGGTTGTAACGTCTCAATAGGAACCATAATTGAATATCTTGACTATAGCTCTTTTATTAACTTGGCCTTTTTTTCTTTGATCTGTGTTATTATTATTAGGTTTTATGGATGCCCAAATTGCCCTTAATTGTTTGCTGCTTAGTTGCTCAGGCTTTTTAGTTGGTTCAGTGAGATGTTCATGCAGATCAAGCTGTGGTACAAATATGCCCCCAGAATAAAAGCTGAACAGACAAAGTGAGATTCAGTCACAGCTGAAGCATGCTTTGCACACAGAGGAAATGGCCTCTCCCTCACATGCTTGTCTTGTTTGCTGCATTACCTACACAGGCTCCGGAGTAATTATCACAGCCTGTGGGGGCAAACTGCAGAGTCATTTGAGTGATCTGCACTTTAAGTGTTCAAGTAACTGACTATTGCATACTCTTAATAATTTCATTATTCAGTATCATTGCAGACTAGGGTCTTACAGAATAGTCGGCTGATTTGCCAGTTGACTATCAAAACCAATAGTGGGCACTGTGCATTTTTGCAGACTAATTTTTCATTTGTAGTTTTGTCATGGCGCAGTGATAAAGTAGTGGCAAGGAGAGACTCCGGTTATGCCTGCAAGAAAACAGTCACATTGTTACTGCAGTCAAACAGAAGCTGTTTCTCAAAGTCAAGGATCCTTCCTTAGTAGTCCTCCCAAGTCAGATCCTTCTGAGGCAAGGCAAGACACCTTCCCAGCATCCAGAGAACACACGAATGGAACAAGCTAGCAAGTGTTCATCATTGCATTGAAAACTGAAATAAATAAGTGGACATGGGAGCCATGTAGTCAGCAAGCTGTTTACTCATTCATTTCATATATATTTAGCTACCCTACCAAGAAGTCTTGCTGGTTATTAATCAGTTAAATGACATGTTTGGCTTTACTTGTGATGGTACCTATTAACTTGGATAACAAATATATTTTGAACAACAGCAGGTACTTACATTAAATGTTAAATATTGCCCCGGTATGGTAGTCTTGTTCAGCATTCAATTTGGATGCGCATTGGATTGTGGGTACTGCTGACACATGCATCCTTAGAAATTTGCTCTGTGGAGGACTAAGTCCTTTGAAGCATCCTTGACACTGAAACAGTCATTCAGTTGCATTCAATGATGTAGCGTCCTTGGAAGACAGCCATTTGAGGATCCTTCCTTGACTTTGAGAAACAGCTAGTATCTCTAGCTCAGATAAGCTCACTGGGGATTTAGTCCAATCAGATCTCAACTCATTTGTAAACAGCCTCTCAGAGCCAATTGAGGACTCCGCTACTTCAATTTCCCCTAGGTTGGTTACGCCTGCAGTAGTTAACCCTTTACTTATTTTATGTGACCTATTGGCCAAGAACTGATCATTGTTTTTTGGTTAAAAAAGGGATATTTCTCCCTCAATTCATTAACTAGTTGTAAACTTTTCATAGGAGTCAGTGACTGCTAAAATGTGGAAGTTGTGAATGCCCTATAATGCAGACAGGAGTGTCACTGCATTTTTGTTGTCACTCCATTCTTGACGATGTCAACAGTGCATGTATTGATTGGGCATTGAGAACAAAATCAATTGTATTAATTTTCGTATGGTTTTCTGGAATAGGATTTGATCATTCTGGGCAGTAATGTTGATTTAAAAAGAAACAAACAAACAGGATTAAACAACTTCAACGTCTTTTCAGATGCTTTTGTAGACTACTTCTTGCCAGCTGAAGTCTATATTTTAGGCCGGCCTCTGTTAAGCTGGCATGAGTCTTGCGGCCAAGCGCAACATTAACTGGAAGAATTAGAAACTCTGAGAAGTGGTTAATCACCACAGTCATTCACATTCCACATAGACTCTGCTCTGCTCAGGACCTCTGTGAGCTGGGGATGGGGCATGGTCTGGGGGAAGCTGGGCCAGTGCTCTCGGACCCAGTGGTCTTTAATTAGAGAGAGAGCTTGGCAGGGACTGATGGAGGAGAAAGGCTCTCAGGATGTGAGTCCAGGGTGAGAGGGTTCACACACAAAACACTGGCTTTTCATCACCGCATGACTCACTCAGTTTGTGTGTAAAGTGTGGTTTATGTGTGGATGTGTGGATGTGTGTATGGGTAAGGCAGAGAAAGTGAGAAAATGTGTGCGTGTGTGTGTGTGTGTGCTCGTACTGTATGCTTGTGTGTGTGTGTGTGTGTGTGTGTGTGTGTGTGTGTGTGTGCACATGACGTGTGCGTGTGTTTCTTACCTCACTGCTCAGGCATTCCAGTACAGAAAATGGTGTGAAGAGAAAGAGCGGCTCTCACAGTGTGGGTATTCATGGATCTGGCCCCCGTGGGCCGGTCCGGGCTCCAGTGTTCACAGACAAAGCCTCTCCAGCAGGACCCAGACACACTCACACAGAAAGGGGAGCAACAGAAGGAGAGGAACACAAGAAAAGGGGAGACAAGGTAACAAGGGGAGAGAAAAAGGAGAAGGGTTGGGAGGGGGAAATGGGAGAGGATCTGTGTGTCTTACTCCCCTAAGACTGCAGGTGTGATGGGTTGTCGTCTAAAATTGGACCAACCCAAACTAGCTTTGCTTTGAGCCAGTACCTGTAGTTGTTTTTGTTGTTTGTTTGATGTTGTTTTTTTTTAAATTTGAAACAACAGCAACAAAGTGAGATTTTTATATACTGAATATTATGTCTAGAATTACAGTTTAGAAGTGAAATACATGCCTCTCATCTACACGGCAGTTTTATTTGAAGAAATTACCACTTTGGAAGACGTTCGGCCACTCTGCACTCAACACCACCTTTATTCCTATTTTCTCCTTGCTGCCGGCAGGGTCCATAAATCCACTCTCCTCCTGAGAAACAGGCTCCTCCCTCTCCTTTTACATCAACCAATCCTGTCTGTCTCCTCCAGCGCTCCGTGCTCCCTCTAGCATTAAGCCATGAGCTTGAGCTGTTAGGATTCCATGAGAGTTTCTTTCACTTGGCCGTCCCGTCACTGTTCCCCCTTCCTGGCCCCTTCCCTAGATCGGGTAGCCTGGTTCACTGTGTCCTTAAACAACCCAGCAACCCGTGTGCATGTACAGGAAAGGGGCCCCAAAGTTGGGAGGCCCAACTCTAAACCTTTGCTTTTTGAGAGTCAGACTTGCTCCCAAAAATCTTAATACTGACCTTGCTCTTTTTAAATAACTCCAAGATGCCATTAACAATCATCATCAACAATGATAACAGTACTGTCTATTACATAACATAGACGTATACAGTGATGGAACATACTTTATATAAAATATAAATAAAGAATACAATATTAGTGGTACACAGTATGTGTACAAATTTAGACAGGAAGCATTTTGATAACCAGTAAAACTCTCAGATATTCTAAAGATAGGTATTTTTCATGTTTTATTTAGAATACAGTAAAAACAGCTTTAGTGATTTTGGCAATATTTATAACAATTTCTTCTCTCAGTACATGTGTGTGTCTTCACACACTGGCATGGTCCATCAGCAATGCAGTTTCTTAAATTCCTTGGTATTTAAATGATGGTGCCAGTTTCAATAAAGAGACGAGCTCCTGTCGATCTAGTGCATCCAGCAGTTCTCATAGTTGTGCAGAGGCTGTTGATATTGTTATTCTTTGATACTGGAGGATTTGGCTGAATGCAGTTTGTCGGAATATTTTTGCTTTTTCACAATTTAAGAGAATGCGATAGAGTACAGAATTCTAAGACCTTTGTCTGCCTGTGCTGCTTTGTGAAAATAAAAAAACTAGACCAGAAACTGGGACTTTTAAATGGGGTTATGAGAATATTGTGCAGTAAAAATAATCATAGGAGGAAATGATGGATAGATTTTAATGTTCCATTACATTACATTTCTGAAATATCTAAAGTAAATGGCACTATTAATTTAGACAGATTTGTAAGCTATCTTAACAAATGGAACTTGGCCACCCATCCCTTTCTCTACAGATACAGTGGCCCTTAACATAAGGCACGTGTCCGTTCTGAGATGGATGGGTGGATAAATAGATGGATGGATGGATGGATGGGTTGCACCTGCTAAGATGAAATTGATGGCCTTGTCCTCAAGGTGCAGAGTCACTAGGCATATGAATATCTAACAGCCAAAAAATGGAAAGCAGACAGATGATATACCTTCTAAAGTTTAACTAATGATTTAGGGAGTGATATCCATCATCAGTTATGTTTTTGATGGCACAGTTTTCACAGATACGCCTGACTTTATATACTTTCTATTGCAAAAGGGTGGGGGTGACTGGTCTGATGGGGGTGTGTGGCAGTGTACCAGACATGGCAAGGGGGGGCAAATTCATTTTATAGGTCATATGTTTCGATGATTAATTGCAAGATTACAGAAAATTTTGACCAGAATTATCAAACACGTCATGGAGTCATATTTATAAAGCCTTCCTTTAATTAACTACAGAACATACCGACTTTGTCCTCCACTCTGGTTCCTGTCAATCAACCCCTTCTTAACTTATTCGCTCTTACATTGTCGCAGCAACGTTTTTGTTTTAAAAAGATCTCCTTTCAGTCCATAGCAAAAAACTTATGCCTCTTAAAAACAGTTTAGTAGTGTGGATATAGCCACATATGTGTGCACAGAGCTGTTTGTATGAAGCATGGATAAGCCACTCTCAGTAAGAACACAAGAGCAGGACAGAGTCATTGCTCAGGACAGCGAAATGCATAATAGATGTTCATGCTTTAATAAAATAAAATGAGTGCACATTGAAATAATGGAAATTCTAGAACACAATATTTTGTGCCCAGCTGTTTTTTTTGGGGGGGGGGGGCCTCCAAATGCATGGGAGGGGAAACACCGGTAGGTAACGGGCTCCCTTGACTCACTGAGGTAGACGGTAAAGGCGATTATTTGCTAAGAGTTGTTTTTTGTGTGCAAAATGTATGAATTCTGTGCATACGGGGAACCGTACGAATACTCCAGCGTCCACAGACAAATGTTGTCATAGCACCTGCTACATATATGTTGCACTGTACAGCCCTGTTGCATGTACTTCTTTGCTTACATGTACTTCATTCTGTATATGAAGCAGAATTAATACTATGTTGTTCTGTTCTGACAGTGCTGACTTGCAGTTTTCAATGACTCAAAACAAATATTTATAACAAAAGTTACTTAGTCCAAACTTTTTGCATAATCATTCAGAGTTGCACTGCACATGCATATATCAAGAGCTGTCTGACTCATCTCTTTCTGCCTCAGACTATAACCTTATTAATCACCATTAGTATTATATGATCATTATTAATAGTATTAAACAAGTATTCAGTTTCAGTTGGTTAATAATTTGTGTCAAAGTAAAATTAACTATTGTGTGCAATAGCTTTAATGTGATTTAGAATAGTCTGTGTGAATGTTAGCCAACTAAAGCTGTGAAAGTAGAGGATGTCACTTTTTTCGTAGGACCTGATTAAGGCAGAGCTCTATATTGTACACTGAAATGCACATTGCAGTCAAATTTTTGAAGTGCATTTGTGGCAGAGCTCCTACATGCATTTGCACACAAATAATCAGCAATGAAATAACCAGACTTGCAGCCAGGAAAACAACACCAAGGTCACTGTACTGGTACAAAATTAAGACTTCAATATCATGTTATAGTACATGTTGCAGCTGCTACTTCCACACTCATTGGCTCCATCTACACAGCAGTATGGCCACTCTGAAAAAAAGTGGTAAAAAGTGGTACAATAGAGGTTTTTGGAGAGGAAAAGCATGTGTGTATTTGGCTGATAGGGCTATTTTGTAAACAGGATCAGTGTTCATGTTGCTTTTGAGGAAAACAAAAAAGAGAAAACAAAGATCAGTCATAAGAAGAGGTAGACAGTAATGCCGTGGCAGCAGCTGAACGATCTGTACAGTATTTCTCTTGTCTGGTGGCTTTGTAGAATTCATTTTTTAAGATGAAGCAATAATGAATTAAATGGCTCATTGTCACTAGTTTGTTCCACATGGGTTCTGAGAGATTTAAGGGCAGTAAGCATTGCAAACTCCTAATTTTGCTGTAGAAAAAAACAGTATGCTGAGCTTTACTGTTGCATAAAATCAGTTGCAATCATTTGTCAAGGCTAAATCTCAAATTAAGTGTGTGAACCTACTGAACTGAAGAAAAGAGCTCATTCGACTGGCTTTGATTTGCAGATGTTTTGTGGTGCACTCCAATTCTTGAACTAATTAGATTGAGCTTACTATTTACCGTGTAATTTGGAAATGAATCTAGATGTTTTTAAGATGGTGGCCTAGCAATTTAAAAAGCTGAATCTTCACTAGAATATCATAGATTCTGTTTATGGTTGAATACAGATATAAGTATCTTTTCCACTATAGTGTACCAAATTGACTTGAATATCGCTAAAAATAGACCATACATAGTTGGTTACTCTATCATCCTTATCAGGATATCTCAGTCAGCCAGCTCACATGAAATGGATTTTATATCATGATAGTATAATGTCTATTTTGACTCTGATTTAGTCTCTAAAAAAGTAAAAGGGGCAACAAAGAAGGACTTAACTCAGAACCTACTTCTGTTTGCTTGGGTGGAGTTGGGTTTATTAAATGTGTTGCATTAAGTAGTGAGAGATTGTCTGCAGAAGCAGGCAGACATTGATGCCCCCATAATTAGAGATGCATTGCATAAATGTAGAAAACCTGAATCCACAAATCAGTCATCCATCGCTGCTGGATGACCACTGCAGGTATTGACAACTTCACAGTACTAAAACTACTGCTGTCCACCTTTTACACTTTCAGCTGGAACATGAATGAATGGCTGTTGAGTGGGGATATTGAACGCACAGTAGACACACTGTCATATGGCTTTATGATCCTTTTGACTCCTGATCCCCTCCAATCCCCTGCGGCCTAGAGACCATGACCCCAGCATCTGCCAGCAGTAGCAGAAGTCTGAGTCACACCTAGACAGATGCTCTGTAAGATGAAGTCTCAGCAGTGAACCCGTCCCTACGCACACTACCACACTACCACTGACTGAGTCTCATAGGGCAAGATGAGTCATCAGACATTGATCCTAACTTATCTGGCTTCAAGCTACAACTAATTTCTTAAAGCACACACAGTTTAGATACAGTGTTAGAAACACCCTATAAGGATTCACTTTGGTCTAAAACTGCTACAGTATAAAATATGTGTCTCAGTGTAAGATATGAGAGTGAGGTTGAGGCCAAACATCTAAATTTTATGTGTTTGCTCTATGTTGCCAAATAAGGAATGTCATTTGAAATGGGGGTAACAACAGTCTGTGATGTTGTGGTTTGAGAATTTACAACAGTGTCAAAATTCTGTCACTGAGACACCTCAAGGGAGCATGTCAACACGCCATTGTGCTTGTGCAAGGGCTTGTGATTCCAGATGGGGTTTTTATCGATAATGGATAATATAAGATTTTATAATTTATGATAACATGAAAGTGAATGTTGGCAGATGAAACCGTGAGAAAAAAAGCACAGCCCTGTATTGCATCCAGGGTTAGAAATTGGCACTCATCACCGGCCAAATTTGGGGTGAAATTTTGAGGCAGAGTCTTTTTTTGGAATTCAATGTGTTCACCTTGTCGTAAAGTCAGTGCAGTGTCAATGTTACATTTCCTTAACAGACCAATCACAGTCTGGATGGGCTGGAACATTAAAAAAAAAAACTTGATGGCTTATAACAAACTGTCTAGTAAATTTCTGTGGCGGGCCAATCACCTCGTAGAGCATAGAAACGCCCAACGCTTTGATGGCGCTTACTAGCCATGCCTTGTTATAATTCACATCAGCTCCGTCAGGTAAGGCCTGTTATGCATAAATGATTATGATTACTGATGAGTTTGTAATAAGCATTATCAAAAGAGAGACAGTTTATGTGTCTGTATGAGGTAAATTATTAAAGGTTCTGAGTTTAAGTTTTGACGAAAAATGGATTTACAGTGCACCGTGGTTTACTTGCGTTAGTGAACACTCAACTACCGGCTGACACACAAAAGACCTGTCATTATGCCAGCTTCACTTGTAGAGACAGCGGCAAACTACTAATGCTACCCTAGTTTGAGATTTAAGATAGCATGCCTGCATTTTAGAAGCAAAAGACTTGTCATTTGTAACAC
>JAQFJA010000006.1:10038467-10049093 GCA_029874485.1 Naso brachycentron
TCCTCATCTTACACACACACACACACACACACACACACACACCCTGCCCGTCTCTGTGTCTCACACACAGACACCCCATCTTTTGTTTGGATTCAGACGGTATGAAGGCAGATCCTGTGGCCCTTCTGAGGAGAATGTTAATATGCCCGCTCTGGTCTCTCTGGGGAAGCAGAGAATGGACTCTGGCTGCTAATGCAGTGTCACAGTAACCCGTTCACTCGTCTCACTCTCAGTTTGCAACAGCAGCTCTACTGCAAGCACCGAAAACTGTTCAACTACAATCACAACTGGACTGATTTTTTAAGAGTTAAGAATAACTCTCCCACAAGCATCTTTGTCTGCAGAGTTATGCAAGGTGGACTCTGACTTATTGCGTGTTTTTAAACCTTTCCACTTAGTTTTATCAGCACTATTTAACATATTTTGTTTTTTAAGAGTTTGTATTTAACTACACACAGTAGCTAATGAGGAATAATTTCAGCATATTTTGTTCAATCTCATTCTAACCCAATCTTAAAGCCATATTTACTTTATAAGTTTTTGTAGACATATTACAGAGTTATTTGTTCCACCAAAACATCATCACAGGCATCTGCTATTGGCTATTCAATGTTTTGCCAAATCAAACAATTTTTGCTGTGTTTAGGGTTTAACTTTGTGTCGGATTCAAGCACTTTAAAGAATTTGGCAAAAACAATAGGAAATATTTTGTTTGCGGTTTGGTGAAAAGAAAAAAAAAGACTAAAAAACTTTCCCCAAGAAATGCCTCTTCATGAACTGAACTGAGTTCAACTCTGAGGCAGATGTAGCACAGATGTACCAAACCAAAAGGGTCTGTGTGTCATTTGTTCGTTTAGTTTATTCAGTTGGAAAAATAAAATACCCCCCTAAAAAATAACAGATGATTTCCTTTTTCTTTTCAGCTTTTGTAGGTATACAAAAGTAAAGAAGGACATTGTCAGCAACAAAAATGTTTTCTGTTGTTTTGGCCTTTAAAAAAAGTATCAAATAAACAGTGAAAAAAAAAAAAAAAAAAAGATTTACAGTGCCTAAAAAACAGATTCACCAAAAGTTGAAGTTGAAATGGTGCGTGTTGGAAAGACATTTAGAGTTGATCCTTCATTTCTCGTATTATAATAATTCATACAATAAAAAAATGTTAAATGATTTTAGAGGCATTAAAGATACCTGCAGTGGTGATTTGTGCTTATTTTAGTTTTAGACATTCTTCTAATTAAAAACAAACTTTTAAAGGTTCAGTGTGTAGGATTTAGCGGCATCTAGTGGTAACGTTATAAACCCTTCTGCTTACCTCCCTGCAATGTAGGAGAACCTGTAGTGGCAGCAAAACTCACAAAACTCCCTCTATATAGCCAGTGTTTGGTTTGTCCACTGTGGGCTTCTGTAGAAACATGGTGCGACATGGCAGACTGACTCTCTGTAAATATAAAAGGCTCTCTCCTATTTTCCTATTTATATTCTTATTTTTAGGTGATTACACAGAAATAAAATTTACATATAAATACTGGATTCCATTGCTGCCATATCATTATATATACTAGACCCCCTTAAATCCTACACACTGGTCCTTTAACTCTAATTTTATGCTTTAAAATGTCTCTCAAATTCAGCTGTTTGCATTCACTGTATTTTTCTGTACATCTGTAGCTGTGAGCGCAGTTATTGACATCATTATAAATTTAATATCCCAGACAACATTTCACTAAACATTCTCAAATCAAGATCCACTTACTCATTTGTTCTGGAGCTTTCCACTGTTTCACACAGTCTTCATCAGCAGACAGTGAGTCAGGATACACCCCCGACTTATTTCCCAATAACTGTCCAGCATGACTGTAGGATTAGCATGAGGCGCTTATTGTGAAAACAGAAAGTGTCAGTAGACTTCCCTGCATTACACTGCACAGTAGAGTTTTTCTTTCACTCATTCATTTCTCTCCCTCTGTTTCCCAGCTGTGAGCAGAGAAAATGCACTGCACTGTCCTCCCCTCTCCCCACCCTGCCTTGCTCCCCATCAACTGAAGTCCTTTCATAATGAATGGCAAGGTACGATAATAGCCTTCAGGTTGCCATAGAAATGAGACAGGGGCCCTGTATGTGATTTTTTTCTTTTTTTTTTTTTTCCAAAGCATAAATGACAGAGGACACTGAGGCAAGCGCGTCCCCCCCCCCCACCCTCACAGGCAGCGCCACACTTTGCTTCCTTTCTTCCTCTTCTCACATCTTTTCTTAATCAGCATTTCTTCTCTCGTCCAGGCCTGTTTCCACCTAATCGGATTTGATGCATTAATATAAGAATCATGCAAGTGAGCTGAATCAGTTTAACAAAAAACAGAAAAGCATTCAGTTCTCCATATGCGACTGTGTTTTTTATTCATATATCACTGTCAGTCCAGACAGTTTTTATACCCAGGGCTCTAAGGGGATCTATGGTTCGGTCCACACACTTTTAGATCATAAACACCCGGAAAACTTTTCAAAATGAGTCTGATGCTGAAGGCTGGTCCAGGAGCAGATGGAGCATTTTTGCCACGCGAGGCATCCGCCCAACTCAGGTCTCCTTCCTGCATTGAGCATCATCGTGCAGCTGCTGGCCTGGCTGCTGAAAGTGAGCTCTTGTGATCTCAGCTCTTCACCAGCAGCTGCTCTCAAGCTAAACAAAGTATCGATCCAGTTTGTCATTTTCACACATATGTGTCTCGAGGTCAGCAGTGATCTCTGATGTGTTTATGTCCTGTTTGTTTTTCGTGTCAAGGTGATAAAGTGATGAGATATATCTGCTATAGTGCAAGTGCATGTACCTCCATTAGACTATATGTATGTGTAACCACTGTTGATTTCACTTACCAGCTTCAACTGAATGCTGCAGATACAAATATAAATAGGCTACGTGTACACAGCATTTAATACCTACAATCGACACAGCATGTTGTACAGTCTGAACCTTTGCAACAAGTAATTAAGTAATTTAATGGAGGAGAAGGAGGCGCTGCATGGATCAAAGAGGCTTGAAAACTCCGACAGGTGCTCTTCAGTGGCCAGGTGAATTTACAAAAACAAGGTGCAGGCGGTCTTACTGTATGTAGACTTAAAACTTGTGAAAATTGTAGACAACCATGAAGAAGAGAACTGAGGCACTCCATCTTGAGGTCGAAAAATACTCTATTTATTCTTTGAGCATAGGCAACTAGACAGACCAAAGACCTGACAAACAACGAATCAGTCTCGATTACATATCAGCCACGAGTGGCACTCTGTCCGGCACATAAACAATAAACATTAGGGGGCGCTAAAGTGATGGTATAGATCCATAAATACACGTCAAAGAAGATTATAATTCTTTGGCATGCATTTCTTGACCTGTACTATGTTATGGTATTTTTTTAACCTCAAGTTGGAGTGCCTCAGTTCTCTTCTTCGTAGTTTTCTGCATTTTTCACTAGTTTAAAATCTATATACAGCAAGACTTCCTGAACCTTGTTTTTGCGAAAAAATAAATCAGGCCTCAAATTATTCACAGATTTCACAGTGTATGTACATACACAGGTGCTGAAACTATTTGTTGATCATTATATTAAATTCAGTGGACAAAAAAATGACCATCACAAAAATATGATGGTTTACCGAGCACAACAGATTCTGGCTTCTCAGTTTTGAAGATTTGCCTCTTTTCTCATTTTTTTTTTGCCCTTAAAGTGGAATATTTTTACACTTGGAATTTTGGTTGGACATAACAAAGAATTAGAAGATGTGACCTTGTGCTTAGAAAACCTGCGATGTTTTTTTTTTTCCTTTGAGGTCAGTTATTAAAAACAGTCATCAGTTGCAGGACTAGCATGCACTTGAGTCATTGTAGACTATAAATACCTTCAGAATACTGACAACCATACATATATATTGATTTATTATGTACTAGAATAATGACAAAAAAATGTTAACAAAAATTTAAAAACATAAACAGAGGGAAGATATGTTGATATTCAAGTCTAGAGTAGACTGAGATAAATGGTCAGCTGTTGCAGCCTGGCAGCCTCTTTACAACTGCAGACAGAAATGCAGCCCCTGAAAACTTGAGTTCTTCAATGCGTCCCCATAACTATTCATATATTATTCAAAGATTCATAATCGAGAAGTACAGTACAACAGTCAGCGGTGCGGATGTGGTTTGATCAGATTTGATTGACATTAAACACAAGGAAAAACATAAAAAGAAAATTTTAAAAGGTCCTCAGTCAAAGTACTGTATAAATAGTTGGAGGTCAGTTAGCGCTGTTGTGGCCATCACATAAATAGCTGATAAAATGAGTAAAAACAAAAAAAAGTGTGCTCTGAATCCGCAATAGATAAAAATATAATGAAGAGGGTTTTTTATCATTACAACAAGCACATTTTAATGACCTTTGTTCAAACATCAGCTTTTAATTCACGATCCTGTTCCTCTTGTTAATAAAAAGCCAATGCCATGTTTTGATACTGTAGTTTTTCAGCAGAAAGAGTCACACTGACTCCCCTCGCTGGAATGATCGCAGGTCTCACTGTGTTCACACCACAGCAGCTGCACAAACTTGTCGCCTAGATGATTCTCCTTTCACACAAAAGGTGGAGGCATCTATCAGTGGTTGACTGTCTGTCAGTTCTTTTTCAGCTCTGACAGGTGGAGAGAAACATGCTCATTTCCTTTCTCTTTGTCTATTAATGTCTCATGTTTGTTTTCCATGTAAATACAAGTCAGGTTTACCTGCTCCTGCTCTGTCATCTTTACAATATAGTTTTGAACTTGTTTGTGTGCTGTAAGCCCTTCATATTTGATTTTCATTTGGTTATTTTGCCTGTTTCATACTCTTTTAATCATGTTTTTTTTTTTTTAAATAAAAGCAAACAAAAATAAACCAATCCATTCAGCTCCAGCAGCAAGGTGCTGAATAATGTCCTTAAGATATGTCCCTTTTTGTAACCATAAATTAATTTGAGGTGAATTAATGTCAGTTTCATTGATAGCTGTTGATGTCGTTGAAAGATGAAGTCAGTATCTGTTTCCTGATATTTCTGCAGAAAACTGACTCCATGAAATTATCCAGGTAATAGCGAGACTCAAATCAGTTCCTCTGAAATTGAAATCCCCTCTTCTGAAGATAATTTTGTTCAGTTTGTTTGTCTTTATAATATTTAAAACATCTACATTTGTTCATTAATTTTTAAAAAAGCCTCAGTACAATATTGAGGATTGTTTTTCAGCTTGTCTAAAGCAGTTATTGGCCGACAGGACTGGTCAATCTTTTAAAAATTTCTCTGAAACAGAGAAAAACAATTTCTTTTTCACCTCAAAAATCTACAAAAAAATTTCAGATTTGATCACAGGCTAATGATTTTTTTGACAACTGAAAAAATTGTACTGATGTCAATGTCAGTACAGTAGTAAAAGCAACGGAATTTGACAAAGCATGTAGAAATTAGTAGAAACGGAACATGTGACATATTTGCACCAATCACGTTATTGATCCGTGTTTTAAATACACAGCATGTCAGCTTTTTGCTGTTTGCAGAATGGATTTTTGACGGGCTGGCTGTAGTTGCTGTAAATGTAGATGCTGTACCAGATAGATCTACTCAGTCTGACAACTTTTACTGCAGCTTTGCTGGCAAATATCATATAATTCAGAGATACTTTTGGTTCCTCTAATTATTTCACACCTCTGTAGAAGCTGTGGTTCTGCTTTTCATTTACATTACTCAGCCAAATTGCTTTAACTGAACGTAGAATTAAATTCAAACAACTTAATCAAAAGAATCCTGTTGATGTGACAGTGCAATCCTCCAGTCCTCACTGCATCTTATTGTTGTTTTATCTTGTTTGTTTCAGCTTGAGTTCCTGTAAAAATAGACATTTAGTTCATTTATACAAACAGGCGAGCATATCCTTGAAACATTTTGCATGCATAGTGAGTTTTCACTTTGCTCGAATATTTATAAAACTTTGATGCTCATCTGCATCAGCTGGTAATTCCCTCATGGTTGCTTCCTCATCGTGTGTTTGCTTTTAATACCGTTACTAAATCAGACAAGCTAAGACGTAGAAAAGTCATGTATTTGTGGTTGTGTGTTTCTATGTTGACGAAGACCTAAAGCCGAACAAAAGCTTTGCATCTTAAGGACTGGACTACACGTCAAGTGTTCCGGGCATTTTTCTCTGATAGAAGTTCATTTTTTTTTAAAAAAAGGAAAAAGAAAGATTTGTGAATGCTGAATATTTGTCACTGACTTGTTTTATAAAGTCGGCACTCAGATCCATGTGTAGAAGTTCATGCACAGTTTGAAGCAACACAAATAAGAAACAAATATCACACTGTGCACATATCTGTTGCTTGCTGGCTAGCTAACATTAAGACAGCCGCGCTGAGGAGTGACCATCTTTCTGTCATGGACCTGCTTTTCGCAGGTCTCTGTGGCCTTTGCAACCAAAGGCTCTTTTGGCCAAATTCCACGTGGCACGAAAAGGCAGCGGCATTCCTGATGTCTGTGGCTAATCTGTGGTGTCAGCTTGTGTTAACGCCGCACCGCCAAATTTGAGGGCACACAGGGCCGGGGAATATTAAAAACTCCCATCAGCAGCATTCCTCTGGAGGAGGGTGGGTCTGATGAGAGCAAGGGTCACCTAAGGTTGAGCAGTGGTTGTGTGTTAGCGCCGCTCGTACTGTAATGGTCTGATCCACTGGACAGGAGGTGGGGCCGGAGCAGGACGGAGGGAACACACTTCAAAGAGAGAGCGCTCTTTCCTTGTCTATCCTCATTGAAAGTGGGCTAAATGAGCTTTGCGGGGGCTTTTGTTCCTGCTGTTAGACAATTCAGAGACTCGACGGAAGATGCAGAAAAGGACAGGAGGTCACATGGGCAGTTAATTATCTGCTTCTCAACCTGCCAGACCCTTTCTACATGCCACCCCAATTGACCTATAATAAGCATGAGATATTGTTCTGCTAAATTTGAGAAGTCTAGCAAGTGTAAGGTCAGACTGTTCCTACAATTGCCACATGTCAAATTTCACACAGCCATGCGACAGAGACTTTGTACTCGAGTACAGGCATTTCTCATCATTTATCCAGCACTGCGGCCTTCCTTTATTTCAATACACTAATTTCCAAAGAGTGAGACAGCTAGCTAATTCAGAAAATTAACCATAGCAATAAATCAGGACTGACAAAGCAGCACATGCAAACTAATTATCAGGTCCAGCGCCGTAAACTGTGACCCACACAGCTCGCTACAATAGCCAAAAAATTCAACATGTTTCTGGCTGTCTGAGGCTGCTGTGCAGACATGTAACATGTGTTCTGCTCTCCCTGACTCCCAGAGGGGCAAGGACAGGAATGCATTCAGGGTCAGAGGTCGGAGAGTCATGTGCACGTGCACGGCTGTAGCCTGGCAACAGGTGCTGTGCAAGAGCCACGGCAAAGTCTTTCAAGATTACAGCAAATTTCCTTCAGTGTTATCTAACAGGACATTCCTGTGTTTTTCTTACCTCTGTTTTAATAGAATATCTGAAAATGTTCATTCCTCTCTCTTTCCTTTAGTTTTGTTGGAACTGTTAGATACACAGGCCGAGCTGCGAGCGTAACATCTGCAGAGAAAGAAGCTAATAGCTGAGAGGTTGGTAGTGTCTCGGGGAAATGATAGCTCTGTGCCAAGGTATTTCTTCTCCCTCCTGAGAGAGGCCCCGCCATTCAGCACTGCGAGGTCAACAAGTACAGACCATTACCCACAATGCCCCTGAACAGAAAAAAACTTAAATATGCAGGGCTGTTCCTTTAAGATGGTAAGACAGGAGCTGCCTGAATGCACTTGGAGACAGAGCTGCAGCCAAGATGGAGAGAAGGAGAGAGAGAGAGAGGGGGAAAACAGGAGGGCAGGAAACGGGGATCTACCAGAGATGTGGAAAAGGATAAACCTGCGTTTCCCCGTCTCTGCCGCGAAGCTGTTAAGTTGCAATTATTAATATTGTAAAATTATGGGTGTCAGGTTGCTGATTGCACCGCTCCGAGAAAAGGAGTCTTGTTGCTAGGAGAGGAGAGATTCAGCCTTCTCTTATTGGCCGCTAGGATGCGTAAGATGGCCCAATGAGAGCCCTCCCCCCTAACAGCGGTGCAATAGTAGAGCTACTCCCACATGCAGACCTGATTAATATGTCAGACATGTTTTATGGGTTAACGTGAATCAGGCGGGATGTATTGAAAAGACCGCAGCAGGGATTTAGTGTGTGGATATGTGTGTGTGAGTCTATATAATATGTGTGCCACACTGACATATCACACGCAGCACAGCACTGAGGTCAGGCAACGCTCTTGATTCTGAAAAATGTTCACATACGCAGCACGCTCACTTTAGTAATGAACTAACTGGAAACAGACTAGTGTGGACTGGAAATAGGAAATAAGATTCCTCACATGTACATGATTATCACGAGAATGCAGCGCACAAAAGAGAAACAGAAGTGAAAAGCTGAGCTGTGTTTTAGTAGTCTGATGTTACTTAAAAGAGCTGTGGTATATTTAAAACACACTGTACAGTTGTTAACACGCTGTGGATCTCAAAACAAATCTGTCAGGCAATTTTGATAAATTTCTTACCTGTCAGAGAGAGAGAGAGAGAGAGAAAAAAAAACATGTTTAATTTTCTCTGACAAGGTTACCTCAGTAAGTCATTTTTTCCTGTATTTTATTCCTGTAATAGCCTGACTCCTCTGTCATGAAAAAGCAGAGTTTGAAAGACACATCTTGTACTTATTTGCTGTCTTACCTTCCGTCAGATGAGAAGACTGACAGTCACGTTTCATCACATTTTGTCCAGATAATAAAGACCAGGCTGTAGCTAACAGTTTGGCTTAGCTTAGCACCGAGAAAGAAAGCAGAGGAAAAAAGCCACACTGTATTCAGTTTGGGGCAAACAAGGCGATACAGTGTATTACATACTGTATTTTGAAATTCAGAAGGTGCAATTTTCAGTACTGTCAAAAACATATTCAGTGCTCTTTCTATAAAACTAAAACAGAGATGCTGCATTGGGGGAATGTATTCCAGTGCACAGCAGGGGCCACCAGACCTCAATCTCTACTGGTGCAACAGGCAGCCGAGCTTTGAAAAATGGCAACTGCGAGTAAGAAAAATGCTACAGGACTTCTTGAAAAAATAAAAAATAAAAATCTGTACAGCTGATTGGCAGTATTTTGGGTTTTGTCCTGATGCTAAAGGCGAACCGGTCAAACATAACAAGACTTTCAGAATCGGACTAATTTTAATTATCTCACCACCTACAGCTGCTGTACAGTATGTGGATTCAGACAAAGAATATACCTTTTCACGGCAGACATTTTGGCCTCGTCCACATGTATGGGTATTTTTTTATTTACCTTGTTATACATCATCCAAATAAATGCACATCAACACAATTTAGCTCTGTCATAAGCATACCAAACCAAAAGGTGGCGATATAACCGTAATTCTCAAGCCATACTGACCAATCAGAGGGCTGAAAGGAAGCTCTTACTGTGGGCAACTCGCTCTAGAGGGTTGACTTTGCCTGGGCTCAGACCAGGGACTCCGCCCCCTCCACTGAATGGGCGGAGTCTCTGGTCTGGGCTCAAGCTAGGTTTCACTGTCTCTCATCCAAAACCTCAAAATCGCTTGTCCACGCACTGTGTGTCCTGGGTGTCTAGTGACCCATGTCACCACTGTGACACCTCTGGCCTTCTGTACAGTGAACAATTAACTGTACATTTATGGCTAAACATGTTAAAAAACAAAAAAAAAAACAGAGAAGATAAGAGCACACTCTAATATCAAACATTAGTGATAGGAGCTCTTCTCAATATTTTATATATTTTATATATGAAATAGCTGTGTGTCATGTGAAATATGTTGCTTTTAGTGACAAACTCACAAGGAACCATCATCTGTTCATTTGCTGATGAATGCTCAGAGCACTTTAGCATCTCTCAGCAAGTTCTTTTGGTTTCCAGCCTGCAGCTGTACTGTCACAGCTTTCATAACTATTTCCAGATACAGTAGGCAACTAGCTGGAGAACACAGTGGAGCATTTAGCAGCTAAAGAGCCCAAAATTTCCCTCAGGAGTTCCTGAAAAGCAGAACGGAGCTAAAAATAGAGTGAATATTTGATTTACATTCAAGTCTCGTGTCAGCTCACTCCTTCTCAAAATGAAAAAAAAACAACAAAAAGACACTTTTTGCTAACACATCTGTCAACTTCATATTGTAATAGCCAAATATATCAGTGAGCCCCCATGTGGCCAAAACAAAGGCTGCAAACCAGTTTTTTTTACTGTCAGTTAAAGTGAATTAAATCCTGTCTGGTAGCTAACTGTTAGCCTCCGTGCAATAACTACTGTGAATAATATACAGGAATTATCATTACGCTCTGATATAAAATGTCTCAAGAGGGTCCTGGTGACTGTCAGTGGTGTCTGACTTCAAACATTTCTTGAGTTTAAACAAACGGCAGCAGCTTTCAGAGCTATTCATATCCCAAACAAGGAACAAGCTAAAAATAAACGCTGTGCTTTTTATGCCACGGCTGATCACAAGCTACTATCCTGCA
>JAQFJA010000006.1:10093572-10108024 GCA_029874485.1 Naso brachycentron
CCTGTGATCATGGACTGTAAATTTAACAAAACAAAATTTTCGTAGAATTAGGAAAATTACTGTTACAAGTAAGTTAGTATTGCAATAAACATTACTTTCCACTTTCACAATATTTAACAATATCCTATGAGCTTTTTTTAACTTAAATCCTGACAGTTTTGTACCTATTAGACCACAGGCTTGTACTATGAAGCGAAGTAACTGGCTTGTCAAGTTTACTCAGGAGTAACTTTTGTGATGACTGGTGTACCTTCTTGATTAACCCGTTCAATGAAGTTTTACACCAGGTGTTGTCATGGTAATATTTGCTGATCTCTAAACTGCTCCAGGCAGTTTATCTTCGCACTTAACTCCTTGTGATGTTACCCTTCAAGCACCACTCCTCCACCCAAAATCTTCTCAAGAAAAATGCCAGCACATCTGGAAAACCCGGTGGATGTTAGTGCATTGTGAGAGCCTCACAGCAAATCTGTGCGAGGTGTTAATGATGAGAGGAATGTTGAGACACACCACCTGAGATTTTATTTTGTTTTTATCCTGACACGCGCAGAAGCACCTTTCACTGGGGTTTCAGCTCAAATGATCACTATAAAAAAGTCATAGGTAACACAGTAGCATTACAGCCTTACAGCATATAGTGGAAATAGATGTTAGTTCATTAACAGGTTGATTTCTGAGATGTGGTGCGTGTAGGTAAGTACATATGCACATTTAGGCCAATAAAGGGAAAAATAACAGGGGAGGGGGTTAAAAATCGAGGGGAAAAAAAACACTCAAGAAAAAAAAATTCAAGTGAGTTTTTGTTTTCTTCTGAATAACCCCAGTATATGTTATTGTCTCTTTAGGATCTGGATGGTTATAATAATATGGTGATTGTGGGCAAGAATCAGGAGTATTTCCTTATTGCTATACACAATATATTTGCCATAAGTCATCCACTGCAGGCCTAATACTGTGCTGTGATGAATTTGATGGCCTTACATGAAGCAGTGTGTTATCTTGACAAAAACATCTCTTTCCAGAATTTCTCTCATAAACTTCTGAATACAGCATCAAAATTTTTAAGATTTTTTCTCATGATTGTGTGATTTTTTCCTCTTTAATTTAGTGCTTAAATCTCAGAAACTTTAAGCTTTTTGTCACAATGTGACTCTCTCTCTCTCCCTGGCTTGAAAATGTGGGGAGTTTTTTTGTTTTGTTTTTTTCTTTTTCACAATAACTCTTACATCTCAATCAAATGACAATAAAGTGAAGAGATGGTAAGACAAACAGAGAACACAGAACAAGAACACTGTAACCTTACTTATGGATTTACTCTGTGGGCAATGTGCAGCCGCGGTGTTAATATTTCCTAAAACTAAAAATATGACATTATCATTCTGTGTTTCATCAGGGGGAAAATATGGATCATGAGCCATGATGAAAAAACTCTGCCTATGTTACGACACCCACGCTTTTATGTGAACACACGCAAAGTTCAGTTAAGGCAACACAAACCCAACTTTCCAACATCTTACTCACTGTGTAAGTACCATTTAACACAGCTTTTGCCATTCAGAGATTATCAAGACTGATTTTCCTTGATACCCCCTGGTTAAATCTTACACAGATAAAATCACTTTGTAGTAAAGGCGTCTAAGACAAATCTTACACGCTTCCTTGTGGAATATCAACAAATACAGCTACTTTTACCAATGGAGCTGATTTCAAGAACATGCTGACAGAGTATACAAAGAGAATCTTGCCTTTTTGCCAAAGCCACAATCACAGAAATTGAATATCCAACTCAGCTGGATCTCCACGAGGATGATAATTCAGTTACATTTTGCTTCACTTTGTGATCACACACATCTCATGCAGGGATGATGAAGGGAGAAGTGGTATCACTTCGTCTGTGCTGCTCTTGAGCCAGAGTTGGTTTCCCTCCTGTGGAGTCAAAAGGTTTGCATTAACTTTACTTCATTGCTTGGCTCCACAGAGAGGGACTTTCTGAAACTTGCTTTGCTCTTGGAAGTCCTCTCTCTGCCACGACTATAAGCAGTTTCAGCAGAAAGCAATGAACTTTGCACATAGCACAAACACGAGCACAGTGTTCAGTACAGCCTCTCACTCACGTTATCCAGCAAATATCAACTGTTCTATCTGTGAGTGTCTCTGATGTTTTGGCATTACATTATAACTTATGTATTTATGTTTGTTTTGACATCACTTTCCCCCCTTTGTTTGTCACTTTTATTTTGGTCATGTGGAAACAATAGCTAGTTTACATCCCAGCAATGGAACCAGAAGATTTCCATATCTGTATTTAGATCGACATAAGACATGTACAGAATGACTCATTTCCAAACACAGTTTGCTTGCCTCGTTCACATGGTAAAATGCAACAATTAAGTCAGTTCTCTTTACATAGTGGAAGTCCTAATCTGGTTTTTATTGCTAGCATCATTAGTTGATTTTCACTGGCCAGGCTACGTTGTTAGGGTGAAAGCATTCGCCAACAGTGGCTTATTTTTTATCATCAAGCAGTTTGGGCTCTTCAGGCTATCTAGCTTTTGGCTACTTCTTTTATGTTGAACCACTTCTTCTTTTTTTTCTGAGCCAGTCATTCAGTTCATCCACCACATGTTGCCACTCAAAAGCCATTTTGTCTTTTGTAACGCTCACACTGTGTCAACCCAACAGTATCTCACTCTGCTTTAACCTCTTCAACAAAAACTTAAGTTTCACCTGCAGTAACATTTCTTCATTCAGCTTTTCGGTCAGAATTTGTAGTCATTGTCGTGATGGAGTCGGCATGGATTAAAATGAATGATAGGCATTTCATCGCCCATTAATTGGCAATTACAGATGTTAAAAAGGTGTGATTAGATGCTATCTCATGTGCACCAAATTTCGCGATGATTGTGATTTATAAACAGGCACCGGCATAGGAAGTGCATGTGCACAGTGTCATAAGTCAGAATATTTATGTGTGTAAGCTCCTCCTGTGATTTATCCACATGCAACCCTACGACCTGAATCTTATGGACAGTTTTCTAAATGAGGCCCTGGTGAATAAAAATCCAGTGTTCACTCTTTCAAGGTCTGAGTTGTTCTCTACATCCTCTGGAAAATATCCACTGCTTACATTTGGCCACTAAATGCTCCACTATGTTCACCAGCTGGTCGCTTACTTTATCTGTGCTGTATTTTTACCATTTTGAGCTTATTTGCTAAAAATACCTGCTGTTGTCAAAAACAACACCGATGACAGTAATGTTGCGGGTGAAAAACATAAAAGACTGGACTTAAACACTGTAAGGCTGCAGAGTTGATCCATGCTTAGTGGATGGAAACCAGAAGAAAATTAATGTCTTCTCTTGGAGAACTTCTGTGGTCCCACGCAACATGTTTTATTACAGTTTTCCTCCACTGACTTGTAATGACACCCGTGTGCCACAGTGCCACCCGTGATGAAGACGAGTCGACCCTCGCAGGCCCTGGGTCGGGCCTCATACGCCGGCAGCTCAGTGTTTGGCGTCAGTAAACCCCTGCTGGGTTATGTAACACCTACAGGAGTTGACTGATGATTTATTGTACAGGTGTTGGGAGGCTCAGAACTTTTGGAGCCCCAGTCATAAAACAATGCTAGGGGCATGTTCAGTGCCGAGCAGGGTCAGGACGCACATGTGTACAGGTGGAAACTCACGTTTGCCTCTGCTCACGTCTAGATGTAAGTTTTCACGCTTGAGACTTTAATACACATGCACATTTTTTTTTTTTTTACAATTACATCAAGAACGTGAGTTTCTTCTTGTTTTTTTTATCTTGTACGTTACATTCCAGTGCCAGGTGTTACGTTGGTGAAGGTGTGTGTGTGTATCTGTGCGTATGGGCGTTGGGCCAGAGGCTTCTCCTTGGTTCTTTAAACTGTGAGGCTTTTATTAAGTCATTTTAGATGTTTTGTCTTTATGGTCTAACAGAAAGTTTGGGAGTTTTTTTTAAAGCAAGACTGAAACAAATTATTTGTTGATGATCAGTTTGAAAAGGTGCTTCCAAAGGACTTTTTCTACAATTTAGAGGACAGTTAGTTTTGTCCAGACATACTGAACTCTCCAAATGTAAGTCAACAAGTCCACAAATAATTGTTCAAAATTCTGGTTTATTTGGTGTAACCTGTGGTAACCAGTGATAACTGAGTTTTGTTCAGTTCACTGGAGGTTGGAAACACACTTTAAGATTACTTTGTTCCTGATCACAAATCCCATCACCCAGTGGCGGTTCCTTATAGGGGCGACGTGGGCAAGTGCCCAGGGCGTAGTCTTGTGTAAAGGCGCATGAGTGCTCCAAAAAAAAAAACGGAAAGGGAAAAAAAGGGAATATTTTGTAGTGCTTTCATTTGTGCCAACCAGTTTTCTATCGGTCATTTGCACCGTCACATAAGGTAATTGTGCCATTATGTCACGTATTTTGTGCAGGCGTGTCGGCTTGTTGCTGAGAGACTCTCACTGTTGTTGTGGTGAGAGAAGGGCAAGGGGGAGCAGGGCGGCGGGCATGGGATACGGGATAGGTTCACCTCAGGTCACGCTACCGGAGCTGGGGATCCATAGCGCACAACTAATGCAATTAAAGCCAATCACACCACAAGTTGCTTCCAAATAAAGTACATTTTATTCATAAAATTTTGATGATAAAGACTCACAGTTTCACACAGGCCTACATGTTTTTTGGGGGGTTATTTGAAATTGTTAAAAAAAGGCAGCGCAGTACATCAAGTTAAATTCTGGTTTACTTAGCGTAGTCTACTTGATGGTGTTAGTTGGGGGATGGGTAATTGATTCTCAAGCCCAGAGTGCCCAATTAAACACAGATGGATGGATCATGGACAAGAAAAGGTCAAAGAAGCCATCAGGTGCCCAGTTTAGAAAAAGGAGGAAAGAAGAGGAGAAACAGGCAAAAGATAAAAATATGCAGCTGAGCTATCTATGTCATCTCTCTGTCTTTGAGTAGTATGATCATATGTCTGTAATGAAACAGGCTAACATGAGTAAGCACTCTTTGTGTTTGTGTTAGCTAGCCTCTTGCTCTGTTGCTGTGGTCTCATAGGAGGATAGAATTTAGTTTTTTAGTCTTACTGAGCTGGGGTTGGGGGGCTTGCCCAGAGCATCAAACCAGCCAGAACCACTGCTGCCATCAACTCAACTCTTTTTTTTTTTAGATCTTTGTGTAATTATCTATGGAAATACATATGAAAATCTTTACGTGAGGTTACATTCATCGGAAACATTGTGGTAATGGAGACATATGCTGTACGTCTCCATGACCGCATATACCAGGGCTAGGAGACAGACTGCAGTTTAGGCATGAAAAGTTCAATGGTGGAAACCGATTTCGAGTAGAGAAGGGATCCCTGGTTTCTCTGTGAGGAGTCGAGGATTTTTCCAGTTTTTCTGAAGGAAGAAAAAGCACCCTGATCACTCTGTGAAGTATATGAAGGCCTTTGATCAAATGCCTGGGAGATGTCTGTAGAGCAGACATGCCTCCTCAAGTAGGATCAGATCTACAGTGAAGTCTGAACGAAGACATGTTTTCTTAAGCACATGGGTCTCTGATATCCTGACCTTCAAATATTGATAGTATGTTATTTGTACTTTTGCTTTACAGCTCTGGGTTTATAAGGAACATGGCAAGTTGAAGGCCAATTTTATTAAGACGCAGATCATCCTTCTTCAGAAGTATGAATATTCTGGTGTAGAGCCACATACAAGTCAGGAATATCTGGACATATTTAGCTTTACTCAGAATCATATTCCATCAATAACATGAAAAATGTCCAGAAATGGAAGCAAAGTGGAGACTAAGAGTTTTGCTGGAATCCTCAGCCAGTGTTATAGATCCACAAATCTTCAATAGGATTTTAAAAAATCATATTTGGAGCTCACTCACTTTATTTCCATAGATAATTTAAAGGTGCTATGAGTTTTGTGACATCATTTTATCTCAATGTGTGCACAGGGCTGCAGTGCAAAATGTTATGCAATAGTACAAATATGTTCTAATGTATTAATCCTGCTATCCTAAATGTTGGCATGAGAATTGGAAGAAATGTGGTTTGAAAATAAAAGGGATTTGTAAGAGGTTATATCATGGATAAAAAGAGTGGTTAAAGGCAATTATTAATAGTGGGAAGAGTAGAGCTCTCTGGCAAAGCTGAGCTGTTAATGCTGTCAGCTTTCCTTTAGTTTTTGACTCTCAAAAGCCCTTTAATGTTTCATATTTCACTTTGTTACACACTTGATGCTTATTTTCCAGCTCGACTTCTTCTTTTGCAGTTGTCAGGTTTTGTTATTCTGGCGGCCGCTGTGGACAAAAGTGGCATGAGCACCACCAGCTTTAGTTGTAAAGATCTTGATTTGGTTGGTGTGTGCATTTGATCTGTTAGGGAGAAAGATGCAAATTACTTCAACAGTATGAGGAGTGACTGATAAGTTCCTGACCAAAGACTGAAGGGTGTGAGTGATATATATGCAGTTTAACTCTTTGAGTGTTTATGAGAAAAGTTTGAAGTTAATAACTATTGTGGTTTTTCTGTTTTGGGTAATTGAAAATTGCAAGTAAGCAAATGGGACAAAATCAGACCTTGTGCAGTCATCTGCTACCTTCAAGGGTTTGGGAAAAATTGACAGAGACATGAAGGCAACACCAAGCTTCTGTGAAGAGGTGCGCTGCTGAAGCCAAACTAGACAACTTTTTTGGCTTGACTTTGTCATTATGATGAATAACCTGATTAAACAGTATAATGGTGGTTGAAAAATGACACCATTCACTGCTAAACTGGCCTCCAATAAGCCCTGTTTTTACCATATTTTCTTGCCACTGATGAGGGTTTCACGGAAGAATGAAAAATCAGTGTTGCTCTCTGTATCTCTGTTTAAATTTGCCAGTTTACACTGTGCTTCTTAGCAACAGGTGACGTCAGTACGAGCTGATTAGCTCACCATGCTGTGACTTGCCTCTGCTGACAACAGAATGTCGGACCGTCGGATGGTTTGAGCTCAAGCTAGGATGAATTGGTTTACTCTGCAAACATTTCGTCTCAGTCAAAACTGGATTTAAAAAAGAGAGCGACAACGATCGAAGTAAAGCGCAAGCCTCCACAAGCAGCTGCAGTGGATTTGCTACTCAACAAATCTCATGCTACACCTAACATTAGCTTGCTAGCTTGTTTGCAGAAGTCATCTACTGCAGCTTTAAAGTGTACCAGAAGGAACCTTGAAGTTGACGCTGTCATGGAAGGCTCAATGCTTCCACCACACTTTGACAATGTCCATTATATGATCTTAACAAACTGATGAATGACTCCTCAGTAAAATGCCACAGGGCAAGGTATCTCCAAACAATGAGACCATGCAGTTACAGAGTCTACCACAAACTCCAAATGAAAAAGGTGTCTGTGTTTTGGTTTGATGACAAGCAGATTCACTAAACATGTTGAAGGACAATCTTGCCATCTTAGAGGGAAATCCTGATGTTGAAAAGTAAATATGCTTGTTTCACTAAAATTGAATCCTTCTACCGTGAGGTGTGGGATTATCAGTTACTCTTTTTTTTTTTTTTTTTAAGTAAACACCAGTTTTTTCAGGATGAATGGCAATGTGGTACAGTAATGTATCTATTTGTGGTTATGTAAGATTACAGTGCAGTACCGCACTAAAAGTGTGCAATTTAAGCAAACAATCCAGGTCATCATGGAAGCCCACAAACCCTTCCTGGGCAGGATACATGGACCAAGAAGGGCAGTATCAATAAAGATGAGGTACATACAACACAGGATGGCATTTAAACAAAGATCATAGAATATAACTCACAGTATTACAGACAAAGTGGCCAGCAGATTGTTTGATTTAAACTATCCATTTAAAAAAAAGAAAATATCAACAAGGTGCAGATCATTTTTCTTACAGAGGAAACTCTTGTTACTGCTCTAAATACCTCAGTGTGCCATATAGAATTATGTCTGCACTTAGCAAAGGGCCTAAGGCAAACTGTCTGTTTGTGATTATAGTTTAAAGGTTACCAAGCTTATATGAAACTTCAAACTCTTTGTGTGAATAATGCAGAATAACAAGATTGTCCTCTGGATGACTGAAAAGTGCAGTTTAAACAATAAATGAAACGCCAGTGCCACTAAATTTGAGTTCATGTTGGTTTCAAACGTGTTCTCAAACAGGATCCACTCATTACTTTCTTAGCCAAGCGACCTCAAGGTGTTACAGTCTTTCTCACTAAAAATCTGGAAAACATAACTTTGTGTATGTTGGAATGTTTTCTTTGAAGTCAGGACCTGCACATAAATCATTGTGCTTGTTCAAAGACGTGGAAGTGTTGAAGTAAGAGTGGTTGTAATCAACGCACTGGAAAGAAATTTGCCAGAATAAAAAGAACTGACTGAAGTAAACCAGATCTGACTTCCAGTGTTTAATTAGTGGTAACCACAACTTATTAATATTAATACATGTTCACTTGATGCAAATTCTGGAAGATGATGTCAATGGCAAGTGCTTCCAAATCGATCTGACAGACAGGCTCCCCCCCAAACTGAACTCAAGACAACACGAACATCAGACTACTTCCTGCATCAGTGCTGAGCCATTAGATGATCGCTGTTACAGAATTTGCGGATTTATTTCATATGAGGTTAAGTTAATTTAGCGATAGCTCATTTCTAGTTCCACCAAGCACTCATTACATATTACTCACTCATGACAATACTAATAACTCAACAGCCTCGCTCCATTACATTTGGTACACAGCACAGCTCTGCGCAAATAACAGTAAATCCTTAACACCCAAACGTTAAACTTTCTGTGCTTAACATGCCATAGGAGTAGAGCTCAAGACATTATGGTCAACCAAGCAGCCAGCCTTTAAATTGGAAATTAATCATCTACCATGAACACATGACTGCACACAGCTCTTCCGAAGCCCGATCCACAAATCCCCCACCTCTAAAACCAAGTGATTCTTCAAAATACATCAACGTTAGCAGGCCAGCTAAACTCTGAGTTGTTAAAGGGTAATTGTTTCCTCACATTTCCAGGCCAAGGTTTGTGTACAGAACCTGTTTCTCCACCAAACACAGAGAGAACAAACAAATATCAACCCACCATCAAACTCTCAATAGGAAGATAATCCATCTAATTACTTGTTACTGCAAAAAGTAATTGCATAGGAAGTAAGGCACACATTCATTACTCAGAGTTGCAGTTGTCCAGCTGACTGCTGCCAGAACACAGCAACATGAAGACCAGATGATTGGCCCTGCAGTGATGTTTTACCTCCAGTATTTTCTGGACCAGCTCTCCTTTTCTTTTCAGGGCTGTAGCTTGGAAGGGAACCTCCACTTTGGGTTCAGAGATACTGGAACACTCATGAGAGCAAGTGTGGTTTCGCTGCTTTGATGGCTGTTTTTCTGCCAAGCCATGGAAATGTGCTGTAGCGCTGGGGTTGCTGTGATGTGATGCTGACTCCATTATAGCGTGACTGTGAGTCAATCTCCAGGAACCCCCCAGGGGTCCGAGTGCCGGGCCCAGTCAATCTGTAACAACAACATACTGATGGCTGAGTAACACAACATACAATTTAAGAGATTAGCTCGCCTCTGCTGATATTTTCCCGTGAGAGATAGCAGTGGAAATGTTGAGGAGATCAGAGTCAATGGACACTGGAACAAGTGAATAGCAATATGGAACATGGATGCTGTCACTGGGTCTTTTTTTGACTACACAAATCAGGAGTCTTTTTTTCTATATATCATGGTGTGTGGCTAAATGATGGCACTAAGAAAATAAGGATTCAGTTTTAATGCCATGAGGAAAATGTTAATGTACCCCTGCAAAGACTTGTTGTTACACTAATTATTCAACAACGCGGAGCTCATCATCACTAGCTGCTCCATATAAATGAATTAAAAGTAATGCTCAAGGTATTTTGAATCTCACCAGCAGGTCATTGGGCTCAAAAAGATTGTCGACAAGCTTGCAGCAGGGTACATTTTATTTGGCCTAATGAGCAGCTGTCCTCTTTAAAGAGGTTGATGATACAATACCATGCCTTACGTTAATCATGCCTCATATTTAATGTAAACCTTCAATATGATAGATTATAGCACCACTACATGGATCTGGTGGGTGCAATAAACATCTCCATAATTTGACCTGTGAGTGTTTACATCCTGCTGTGTGGACACACAAACCTCAGAGATCCATTTCATAACAAAACACGAGCATCTTTACCTATCTGACAGGCGATATATCATATTTGCATAAAGGATTACACTTTGGTGGTTGTACATAAAATATTTGAAACAAGGCTGACCTTGTGACATTTTCCCAAGTTGTTTTGGCACATTAGTAAGCATGTGCAGCTGGACAACACTGTTTTATGAAGAGAACCAGCAGAGCAGCTTGAGTAACACACTGCAGGGTGCGAAGGTTTTATGAGTCCTCCCATCGTTCATAGACAAAACACTTAATCCTGCAACACCCAGTGCTTTGAACTGCAGGAGTGAACTCTGGTCATCCCGTCTGTGTTGTCTTCCAGGAATTACACGCACATGGTCACATGCACAAACACACAGTGTCTCCTTCAGGAATGAGAAAGAATCAGAATTTAGCTGCAGTCTTACAACATGTAGGGACAACATAAGATGTAATCAGTCTTTTTCAAGCCATGTTAGCAGCTTGGCTTTAGGAACAGCAGTGCCGACTGTTAGTCAGTCCACCACTGTGGCTTGATACATCTCCATGAAATCTGATGCACACATTCATGGTGCACAGAGGAGGAGCAGTGCTGACTTTGGTGATTTTTTAAGCAGAGAAAAGTTTTATCCCTTATCCTGTACAATTTATCCACAAGCAGACCTAGAGTGATTTGCTTATGGTGCCCAGGCAATAAATATTAATGACTTTGGTAATTTTCTGACTTTTATTATTGCTACCAAGACAGCTGTGGCTTTCATTCATATAACAGTAGATCAGTACAGTCATTTCTGTTCCTCACTGGATGAATTATGAAATTTTTTGGTGATGTTCTGGCACAACCTACTCTCATTCCCAACTCGTCACAGCAGTTTGGTGGAAACAACCCCTTGGCGTATCCTTTAAAGTTATGCTCGGGCTTTCAAGTAACTGAACCCATCCAGGTCAACGCTGGATGCTAATGGCAATGGCTCCATTTAATTAAGTACAAAGAACAAAAAAAGCCAGAAGTGCTCAAGGTTTGGACAGAGTGGTGGATCACACACTAGATTTTCTGCCAGGATTCAGATTCAGAAAACTTTTGTATCCCACAGATGGAAATTCGTTTGGTCCAGTGCTCCAGACAGAAAGAGAACACATAAACAGACATAAAAAGACCAGATCTACAATACAAATTGGTAAACCAAAAAATTAGACTAAAAACAGAATAAATATAAATAAGTCACAGAGTCAGAAAAACAACCGTAAAGTCAAATAAAAATAGTCAATCTGAAATCTTTAAAATCTCTACTAGGATGCTAGAGTTTAAGTTCAAGCGAAGGCAAAAAGTCCACAATCTCTTTTCCTAAATATAGCAAATAGTTTTGTTGATTGAATGCAACCAAACTATGAATGCTTCAAAGTTAAACATGTCTTAGAAAGGCTGTGGCAAGAAAGCTTTGAACATAGTAAAAAGACACTTATGAAGTATCCAGTGATTTAAAAAGCGATGCCAAGTGGGTCCTTAAGCTTTGATATAAGGAGTACAGAGTGAGAATGTGTTGCTGCAAGAATGTGTTGACATTATTTTAGCCTCAGTTCTAGTCTATGTTTCATGCTAATTAGCTTGCTAACAAGCTAAACTAAGAGGCCGAACATATACAGTAATTGTTAAACTCTAAATAGCAGCATTCAAGCATGCTCATTGGGAGCGTGTTGGTTTTGTTTACTGTTGGAAAAAAAACATGTCATTTCTTTGCTGTCTTTTGGAAAGATCAAAAATGTGATGGGTTTAAAAAGATGCTTACTTAGAAAATAGCTTTAAAATGTGCTGCAATTTTCATACCATTGATATAATGAAAAAATAGGGGGTTAATGTTTCCCAACCAACTCCAACACCATTCGTGTCAGTCAGTGTAAGTCGATCCAAGTGAGAGAAAATCAAGAGTTACATTCTGTCAGCATTCTGTGAGGGATCTGAGGACAGCATACTTTTAAGTAAGTCCCACATCCAAATGTGCTGTAAATCATCAGATTATATTATGTAAACGGCGATATTATGGCCTAGATTCACCATGAATTTAGATTTACTATGTTCTTTCCTGACCTGAACCAGTTTTCCGTTTGTTCTTTTCCAGTAACAAAAAAAAAAAAAAAAATTCCAGAAAAAGGAAAGAAAGCACAACTTCTCCATTTGCATTATTCTTATGAGCTGCACGTGTTCTGTTAGTGCCAGTACGCACACACAAGTCTTAGCTACAGCAGCTTATCTCAGTACTACTCAACTAATACAGCAACCTGCAGTACACAGACAAGACCTGACTGACATTCAGTAGATGTATTTAGGTTCTATAAGTGTGCTATTTCATTTTTTTGCCCCCAAATGGTGAAGTTTGAGTTCTAATACCTTGAATGTGTTTTCCCTGATTGGAAAGTAAACATTACAAATTATGTCAAGGTAAAAGCAGTAGATGTGTAATTTAATATCTTGACTTTAATATTAATATATAAAAAATAATATTTCTACATTGTTATTTAACAATAGTGGCATTTTTTACATGAAACAATGGTATGTTGAAGATTCTCGGTCATCCAGGCCATGGTAATTTTAAATGCTATATCGTAGGCAACCGGGCTTGTTTTGACTCAAAACAAGTCCAGTCTATGAAAAAGCTCTTAAAAGAACAATGGCATGGTCCTTAGGAAACAGATGACATTCATTAAAAACAGATATTTTGTGTCTTGCCAACATTTACAAAGACCTCGAATGAGACTTAAAAGCTTATTGTATGGCTCACTGCACCAGAACAGTCTGACAACCTGTCCGTCTGTTGCACTTACTAACAGGTGATTTCAATCAGTTTCCCTCAGACTGACTTGTCCTTACATGGTGCTCTGCAGAGTCCAAAGACTACTATAGCATCACCTCTTTGCTTCCAAAACACAAAAATGAAGCATGTTTTTCATCATCACTCTGCTGATTTTATACATCTTACTTAATAAAGTCAGTGTCCTGTACTTTTGAGGAAAAATTAATGAAACTCTGCACAAGTGGTGACTTTGCAAGACCGGCATCAGGATGTGTGGTTTACTTTTAGCGTAAACAAATAAAAACAAATCTCTTTCAAGACAAACTATTGCACTTCAGATGATTGAGATTTAAATGGTTCAAGCTCCTTAAGTGCCCATCTGTTTAACAGGTTCCTAAGTGGCAGGAAAAAAGAAAAAAGAAACCCCATAAACATTATAATGACAATTGTAGGCATGACATACAAGTAAACTCATGACTAATCCAAACAAGTACAAAAACAATGATTCAAACATTAAACACAGAAAAAAGCTCAGATTAAGTGGCCATAAAGTTAAGTCTTCTAAATGTTGTGGTGTGTTTTTTGGTGTCTATTATCTCTGCTGCAGCCTTTGCTCACTCCACACCTCAGTGGGGCAATAAAAATTATATAGAACCATGTGGATTTGTTGATTGTAATCCGGACTTCATCACCTTTAGCAGTAAACCTCTTCATGGCACACTTGAAAGATTATGGATGTGACGGAAAGGGCGACATCATCAGCAAACAGCAGGGACCCAAACAGATGTTTCTTAAGCAGACAACAGGCTCTAAGCATGAACATTTTTATATTCTTTAAAATTTACTTACTTTTTCTGAGGCTTGCTTGTACTGTTGTCACAAAGATCATTCACAAAACCCTTTCACACAACCTTTTTTAAAATCCTTTCTTTCTTTCTTTCACAAAATTACTGTAAAACACTCATTTCATGCTGCTAATGAGTGCCATTGAGGTGTGGCTCAGATTTCATCATAAACCCCTCCTGTTGCTGACACAATGCTGGGGAATTCAATTTATGGTGTCACTTGTCGAAAATCCATCATGATCTTTTTTTGTAATTTAAGTACTCTGAGAGAAAACTTTAACTTAAGCACTTCCACTTGGCTCTGTTTTTAGGCTTTACAAAATCTTCACAACACAGGCCATTTCAGAGAGAGGCATACCTACTAGCTGTTACACAACTCATCACATTTTCAGGCTCATTACCTTTCATACCAAAAGAGACATAAAAACAAACAGTGGGAAATATTTTTTCAGGAGTGCCAGCAGTGTTGTGTGGCACAAAGCTGAGCATGGCCAGTTTTCCTTTATATGTTGTTAGAGGTCGGTGTGACAGTCCAATTAAATAATAATCCTGAAAAAATCAGGTCCTCCACTGTTAATAG
>JAQFJA010000006.1:10150314-10173104 GCA_029874485.1 Naso brachycentron
CTACTGTAGCCTTAAGATGCTAGTCTCAGCCCCCCCCCCCGATTTTGATGATTCTAAAATTTGTATTGTGTAATGCAGATTGACGCTGACACACACTCACTCACTTGGAGCAACTGACATCACTTGAACCCCGTCTGAAGCCACAAAAGACTCTCTTCAGCTTTTTCACATACACAGGAGCAGTCCCCAAGACTTGTTAAGAGGCTTTGATGTGTGAAATCAGTGGCCTCTTTAAACAAACGATGAGGCTGTTTGCACTCAAACACGGGGGTCAGGGGTCGTGGAATCTCACCGTGCCCGCTGTCCAGGAATTCAGTGATGATGGCAGCGCTGCAGGGGGACCAGGGGCTGGTGCGGTTGATCTGAATGAGGGTCGGAGACATCATGTGGTTGTCCTGCAGCTTTCCAAACACATCTTCACAGGCCTTCACATTGTCGTGTGGCATGTTGAACACGTGTCCTGTTGAGAGGGAACGTGATGCCAGATGTCTTTCAGTAATGCATGGATACCTCTATCTTTGTTCATATGCATTCAGACTTCAGGAAACCCTCCAGTACTAATGTGTATCACATTGCTCACCAAGCTCGTGAGCGGTGGTGAAGGCTGAGGGTAAGCCGTCGTCTTCAATCACAGAGCAGCTCCTCTTGGGGTCACACATGGTGCCAACGTCCGCCATGCCGAGAGTGTCACAGGTGGAGGCTCCACACAGGTCCTAGACACGAAACGACATTTTGTATTAGTACACCTGGTCAGATCAGTGCTAAATAATCCACCAGCAGAACATGACACTTGACAATCTCCAGTTTATTCAAAAGTTTATAGCCTTGACCTTCATTTCTCATTGTTAAAAAAACACTGTAAACTAGCCATCAGTTATCATCAGTAATATTCTCCAGGGTCATTGGGTTTTTCAGGGTCTTTCAGCAACAGATTGTCTGACCCAGGCTATCCATTCAGCTAATTGTGCTTTTTCAACTGCCTGGCTATTTTTTTGTGATCTGAGAGCGTAGCAACATTGCTTGAACAAAGTCCTATAGGGCAAAAAAAGAAGATCTGTCAGGTGATTTATAGTTTAGTTTCATTATTTAAGTCGGATACCCAGAAATGTCCATAACAAACCCTCATGGCACATAAATGCTGTACAGTATCATTACAATGGACCATTATTTAGTCTTTTTTTTCTTTTTTCTTAAATATTAAGAAGTCTCACAATTTGAGGGTATGTATACTAATGTATCTCTTGCAAGACAGCAGCAGGGGAACAGGCATTTAATATCCTTTGGGCTCTGTGCAGGCACCTCAACTCACAGATATCACTGATGTTCAGTGGATGGGTACCAATAATGTTCTGGGCAGTTTTAATCACCCACCAAGGCCTTGTGATTCGCATGCCAGCAGTCAGAATGGTTTCTATCGCTCCTCTGTAAGTTGAACTTGCCACCAAAATATCGCTTTTTAAATTTTTCTTCAGTAATACAGTTGTTTCAGGACTCTTTTCTTTTTAACAGGGTGGAGATTTTTTATGATTATGATAGATTCTCCCTCTGCTTTACTTCAGCTCCATTTCTCTAGACAGGGGTGTGTCTTTGCCTTCTTTTTTTCTAAAATCATCAATCAGCTCCTTGGCTTTGCTGACACTGAGCAGTAGGTTGCTGTCTGTGCACCAAATTTATTGATTTCCTCCCATGATAAGAGTGAGATTTGTTCTTTAGAAATTACGCAAAGGATTCAACACCACCACCCAGAAGTAAAGTGCTAGTTTTAATCGAGCAACAATGTTTAGAGCACACCTTTTCCTATGATGTAATGCAGTCGTCACTAGTCGCAGCGTTTCCATTCCAGATTTTCCAGACGACCTATTTCTCCACCGCAAGGTTTAAAATCCAATCTTAGCGAGTATCCATTTGGAACTGAACCTCCTAATCACAGGACGACTTGGTAACCGCCACAGAGAACCGCCCATCAGCCTGGGCCCATAAACACCACTGTCTCTACATAGCTAGGACAGAAAACCAGTGGCGGGCAGCTATTACAGATAAAACACATTATTGGTCTAATGCCGCACAACCCTTACAATCCTCTGCTGCACTAAACGTACACATAAAAAACACAGTGCCAGGTGAAGATCTTGTGCGCTGTGACAAATCATTCCTAGAATAAACCAGAATACCGCACTTGTTGGCCAGTGCAAATCTAGTCCAGATGTGCTCATGTATGACATCTGCACGTTTGGGCCATTTATGAGCAAAATCTGAAAAAAACTGCGAGACAAAAATGGGGGAAGAAACAGCCGTGTCAGTGAGTTGTTCTTTGCTATGACCTACTTCCCACATCTTTCATCTTTCCTGAGAGTTTTTACGTTTCTGCAATTTAAAAACAATGTAATAAGGTTTCTCAGCAAAAAAAAATGTTTTCATTTTCTTTGTCTGTGTGCAGAGTTCAATGCTTTTAACTTCCATCTGGCCTTTTACAGTTTGTGTTTTAGGAGCAGTATCCATAAATATTACGTTGCTCAGAGGTTAAGTTAGTGCTTTTTCTATGAGAAGTGGAAAAAAAGTCCTGATATGGCAGAATCACAGACTCAGTTCATGATATTCAGACATATTTGGGTGTACTCTCTTCTTTCCCAACTCATTATTTGTCATGTAGGCTAAATAAAGGCAAACATGCTGTGAGTTGCAGTACAAGCAGCCCCTCTCTCCCAGGGGATTTATAAATATGTCAGATTTACAGTGAAATTCAGTCTTTTGGAGAGTGGTCGTTCATACAATGAACTTTCTGTGTAATTTAATGAACTGAGTAAACATTCCTTACCCAACAATCATGCTGGTTGGAGAGTTTAAAAACAACCACAGTTGCCTCTGGACAACACCGAGTTGGTCTTCATAAAACCTACAAATTACACTGCGGCCTGGCAAACAGCAGACAATGGCCATGCCTTAAATGCCCACTGAAAGTCATGGTAAACCAAAGCAATGCCGCTGACTGATGTGACTCATGAATCAAAAGACCACGTGGACTAATATCTGACTTTTCTGTCCTTTGTTCATTCACTAGGCAAAATGTTGTTTAACAGTGGACATGTGTGCAGACACCTTGTTTGATATCCAAAGCTGCACAATATTTTACTGCATTTGAGTCTTGCGGGGCTTAATTTCTCTGTATGCTAGCTATAACAAAAAAGACCTGGCAGTTGTTTCTGCAATGTTATGATCATATTCTTAAGGGCTCTCAAATGGTATTCTAAAACACTTAGTCCTTGAAGTGTTGACATCCTTAATGATGCTATCAAGCCTCAGACAATCTTGTGTGTTGGTTTATGAGGATTTGTTCACTCCGATGGATTCAGTATTTTATTTAATCATAGATAAACCTGTAATGTCATTATTTGTTGTGTGGAGAATTTAAGTAAAATGTCAATACAGGCATAAATGCCATATGTTCCTACTGTTGTACCTAACAGTAGCTTGGTTTGATGGATGGATGGTGATAAAGGAGGTGCATACATTAACATTCATTGTTTGCTTTACACTTAATGCTGCCCTGTGTACTTACACTGTGACAATATTTACCCATTTACTACCATTAGTTTGTCTTGAACAATTCCATTAGCAGGATTCTGTGTTTTAGAGATAAGATTTAGAGCCACTCAGGAGAGGGTTTTTTGTTGTTGTTGCTGTTGTTGATAGTCCAATCCTGGTAAATGCAGCTACTTCTGAATTACAACACATGTAACAGTTCATGAAACCTCTGATCAAAGCAGCGCAGATCACCGATTCAGTCCAGTGGGATGTTAACTCAAGCAGTGACTAAATCCCTTGATGGACGTCTTTCTGCTTTATTAAGCAGTTTACAGCCTTATGGCTCGCTGTCTGCAGGCAGGTCCAGTGCAGTTAAAATGAGGTAATCTAAACTCGCTGCAGAGTTTTTAACATCAGCACTGCATGCGAAGCCTGTGATCCAAAAACCTGGTAACACCCTACATTCTGCATCAGAAATATCTCTCTGGAAAATACAACCTCATCTTTGTGGTGTCATGACCTAAACACGGTGAGCAAGTGAGCCTCACAGCAGAAACAGTGACAGAGAGAGAACGTGTCTGCGACAGAGTGAAGGATGCAGCAGTGCAGGCTGGCTGCAGCTGTGCAGAAGAGCCTCTCTGCAGCAGCTTGTGTCATACCCGGGGCCAGCAGGTGGGGCAGATACATGGAGGGATGTGACTTCTCTGAATGCACATAGGAACCCCCGCCCCCTCCTACACCCTCCACCCCTCGTCTCTCCCTTCAGGGGCCTGTTTAATGAGGAGCAGGCAAGGTGGAGGGTAGGGCTGGAAAACCCACAGCTGGAGGAAGAATGGGAAAGGCGGAGAGAGACGAGACACTTCCGAATGGTGCGTCCCTGAGGGCACTGCAGGTCCTTACATTACACCAAGTTACAGATAAAATAAGTTGTTAGAGGTCTATTACCATGATGTGCCGAGTCATGTCGGTAACATTGGCCAAAGGTAAATTAGAACCTTATTGTGTTACCTCTGACTGCTTAACTCCAAGGTTTTCTTTCTCAGTAATTACATATGCATTTGCTGGGTCCATATGTCAACTTTATTCCGAGTCGTCAAGTCCATAAAGCAGACAGTTCATCACAGATCTGCGGTTTACACACACAGACGAACGAATGTCAGCAATGACTTCATCTCTGACCTTGTTTCCTCTGCCAAATATTAAAGAGGGCAGAAAGAACTCAGAGCTGGGATCCAAGTCTTTAAAACTACCCTCTGAGGATGAATAAAGAGCATTCATACTATTGTTCTGTTCAGCTGAAGTAACTTCCTCAGAGCCCCTGCCTCAGTGTCAGTGTGTTTTGAAAGCAAACTAATTAACTGACACAGTTCAAGTGGAGGCCTGTCATGTAGAATTTACAGCATTTGTTCTTCTCTTATAAACATTAACATGCCTCGAGTATTTTTTTTTTTTTGATCATTATCACCATGGTTGTAGTCATTTTTTCTTGAGAAAAAGATCAGATTTACGCATTTCTGTGCGTAATTACGCTCACTCGCTTACCTCAGACCACACTGTGAACTAAAATGAAACACTTTTTACCTGTCTAGTGAAAAGGATTGCTGTGTCCCAGTAGTCTGGATGCTTGTCGTTGTTTTTGTTCATCTTCTTCTGCCACGTGCAGAAATTTCGCAGCGTCATGGCTGCGTTCCCGGACACCTTGAGTCCTTGATCTTCCCCAGATAAAACCACGATCTTCACGACAACGACGCTGATGGAGTTGAGAATACTGGGGTGTTTGTAGAGCCTCGCTGCCACCGACATCAGCGTCAAGATGTAATGTTTTAGGTCATCTCCGTGGAACTGCGCCATGGACTCGTCCGCCACAACGAGCGTCTCCACGTACCTGTGGACGGAGGCGAACCTTTTGGATCTGCCCATTCTCCTCAGCATCGTTTCGGTCACATTGTTGTAATCGATTAGTCGCTTGTATTTCTCCAACGATTGTGCAAGCTGGAGACTGATGTCGCTGTCCACTGCGCATCTAGAGGTTGAATTGAGCTTCAGGTTGTTGCTGGCTCTGCGCCGGATGATGTGCGCACTCTCTGCGCTTATGGTGTCATTTTGCACCGGGCTGATAAAATATTCCCAGCCTTGGAAGCCGAATGCACCTTGTAAACCCTTACAGAGGCTCAAAGCAGCATAAGAATAGCGGTCAGCATTCACATATCCTGAGTAAAAACACCGGCTCAGGTCAGTGGTGGCGTCGGTGTTGGAGAGCCAGAATGCGTCTTGATTAGAAAGGGAAGGGGCAATGAATTTAGAGTCCTGGTGTAAATCGATCACTAATTCCTGCCGGAAAGCTCGTATTTTAATGACACATTTCCCATGATTGTTTTCCACGTCGTTGTAAAAATCCCTCCTGTCATGGTCGTGGTTTTCCAATTTGACCGGGAAGCACAGTTCACTTTCCATGCAACGAACAAGTTTTAAGAGTGAGACCACAAAGGAGACGAGAAAAGTTGTTCTGATAAACATGACGATGTTTGCATTCAATGAAGAATGCAACGGCCGGCAGAGAAAACAAATCGAAAAAAATGACTGTGCAAGCTCACTGGAAGCGGTGACAGACACAGATCAGGATGAGGAGCATAATTCAGCGCGCACGAGTCTAAAACAATGCAGGTCGAACAAGTCCACTCAGATGTAACTCCTCCTGTCATGACCCATTCTCCACCTGTGTGTGCTGAGTCGACTGCTGCCTTCTCTGGACTTTATGCATTTTCGTCATGTGTAAAAATAAGGAAACCCAATCTCTCCTTTGGAGGGGGGCAGTCTTTGGAAGCGCTCATTGGATGCGCCACTTGAAGCTCAGTGAACAGCAGACTTATCATTATGTCCCAAAGCACTGCGGTGAATTATCAGATCTGCCACCTCAAGCGCTTTGAGCGCAGAAATCGACTCCGCGTTGTCTGCGGGATCCAGAAATATCTCAGCTGACAATTCTGGCCACATTTAATAATTATATAGTTAATAAAATGATTTTTTTTTTTAATCTCACATAAGGAACAACACACCGGATGAGCCGAAATGTGTCCTCCGCTCCTAATGTCCACATGTCACTAGGGAGGGAGCTTTCACAACTTACAATCATTACATCTCAGATGGGACATCAGGCTTTAGGAGTATTTCAGAAACATGCTAATAAATAAGGTACACACGACTCGAGTCCCCGCTGTAGCTGAAGTCCCTCAGAGGTTGACTTGGCTGATTCGGGTCCCCAAATCTAACTGTTTCTCTGCGTAAACCGCGCGCGACATCTGGTGGACAACAAAGGAACTGATATTTCAGTCTTATAAGGATGGAGAGAAGTAGGTGATGATACTGAGAGCAGAGCTGTGTTGGAAAGTAACTAAGTATATTTACTCAAAAACTGCTTTCTGGTACTGCTTATTTAAGGATTTGCATCTAATGCTTAGAAAACTTATTACCCAACTGTAGCGACTAATTAGGTCTACTTTGTAAATTAAAGCATAAATGCGGAACATATTATCAGCCTATACTGTTTCCTTATAGACTTAACTAATAGTGTATATAGGCTAGTTTAAATTAGCTTTAGCTCGACCAATTTGTCCAGTAAAATACTGTTTGTGTTGCAGCAATAAAAATAAAATAATAGTCAAATCCATTTTCTGTCCCTTTAGATTGTTTCTTACACATGCTGTGAAGTTTATCCCAGACGGCAGTTAAGTCCAGCAGGGGTTGTAGCCGAAACAGCGGTCTGTCCGGTGACCACGGTCGTTGAATGTCATGGCTGGTCCCTACCACTAGGGGCGCTAAAGCTCAGTGGTCCGTGGCGATTCTGCTGTATTATGACACCTACTAAAAATAAAAATAAAGGATGCAAGTGAAGATTTGATTGGAGATTTTATGTTAGTGTTATATTAATCTTAGTGAAATTTTGTACATAGCCTAGTTGAAACTGTAAAGTAGTTGAAACAATAAAGGTAAGGTGCACTAACAGGAATACGAATCTGGGCCCTTCACAGGAGAGACGTAAGACTTATTTTTGGTCCACGATGGCCCAACAAGAGACCTTATAAGACTCAGCATATTTAAGAATCAATCTTTTTATTTTCATGGATATACGACAGCACCATCTCAACGATTTACAAAGAAGACAAACAGCGCGAGACCTCTGATGTTGTTGCCTAAAACGCGGCGAATTAATCAATAACTAACATGTCATATATGTTATAATGCTATAACACAGCGAATGGGACCATTCTGAATAACGTTATCGAAAAGAACTTCCAAACAGAGAGAGGTAACCCAGAAGGTGAAGGGCGTAGACAGCGTCGTTGTAAGAGATTTAGCGTTAGCTTAATGAATGAATTCATGCTTCCTGTCTGAGAGAAGCGGACGAGACGATGATTTAACCATCACAAAACAGACGGCTGTGGTGCAACGTGTTGAGTTTTAAATGAGCGGCTCGTCCAGGTCCACGGTGTGGCGCCCTCGGCTCTTCACATGCTGGTTTGCCGCTTGGTTTGTCTTCGCTCCTCAGCCCGTTGCCAGGAACGCAGCAGTGGTTGCTAGGCTAAGGACCCCAACTTATTTGTTGTCCACAGAGGAGCCTGACTTTTATAAAAGATGTAGGCCTGTGAAACATACATAAAGGAATTACACACGCCTGTTTGTTTGTAACAAAAATAATACTGAGAAGCCACGCATGTGAATACTCAATAAACGTTAGCGGCAGGACAAACTTCACTATGTTTTTTATTTTTGTGAGACGGCAGTGAGACGTGCTCGCGAGCGTGTATCATATCTGTTGTTGCCATATCCAAAAAGCAGCGACGCACAACTGGAAACTGTAGACTACGGCTGAACAAATGTTAGCATTTATACGAGGCGACTAGCCATACCTTTTGGCTAGTACGGGTAAAGTTTGTATCCAAGTACACGTGTAACGTTACTGTATCCTGCTTTAGTACAGAAGGAATGAAAAGGCGTGACTATCGACCGAGCACATAACTAGTTAGATGACAACTTTCTGTCAGTTTAAACGTTACCGTTAGCCTCCGACATGAACTCGTATCACGTTTTGGAGCTGGTAGGAGAGGGCTCGTTTGGTCGAGTTTACAAGGGCAGGAAAAGATTTACCGGCCAAGTAAGTGTCTCGTGTAGGAGTGTGATTAATTAAGTTTGTTAAACCACACAGCTTCACCTTCTGTTAACTCGTGTCCTTCAGGTGGTGGCTCTGAAGTTCATGCCAAAGGTGGATCGTTCCGAAAAAGAGCTGCGAAATCTCAAGAGGGAGATTGAGATCATGAGGGGTCTTCAGCATCCCAATATTGTCCAGCTCTTTGACAGTTTTGAAACGGAAACTGAGGTATGTTTACCACAATCTTCTGTCTGAAACCCACAGATTGCATCATCACTTCATTCACAGAAAGTTTGCATCACTTCTATGATTTGATCTACCAAGCTCATTATGTTTACATCTTAGTTAATAATCCAGTGATTATAACCCCTGATATGTTTGTTACAGGTTGTGGTTGTAACTGAGTATGCAGAGGGCCAGTTGTTCCAGATTCTTGAGGACGATGGGAACCTTCCAGAGAGCCAGGCATATGCTTTTACAGTGCTCAAAGTTATGTTTGACATTTACCGTTATGATTATTTCACTGATCACCGTTTACTCATTGTTTCCTTCCTTCAAGGTCCGTGAGATTGCCTGCCAGCTAGTCTCAGCTCTGTATTACTTACACTCCCATCGCATTCTCCATCGTGACATGAAACCACAAAATATACTGTTGGGGAAAAGTGGGGTGGTGAAACTGTGTGACTTTGGGTATGTAGATCCTGATTATTTCAAAAGTAGCATACCTGTTTTTATCATTTCTGCAAATATAACCCATATGTGATGCAATCTCGCTGTAGGTTTGCGAGAGCCATGAGCGTCTCCACCTTTGTGCTGACTTCTATCAAGGGAACTCCACTGTACATGTCCTCTGAGCTGGTGGAGGAGAAGCCATACGACCACACTGCTGATCTCTGGTCTCTGGGCTGCATCCTCTATGAACTCCACACGGGGGCGCCTCCATTCTACACTAACTCCATCTTCCAGCTGGTGCAGCTTATAGTGAGAGACCCAGTCAAATGGCCAGAAACTATGAGCGACACCTGCATGGTACGGCACAGCCACAGTCTAGTGGTGCTAAATCATGTTTCGGTCAAAGTCAACATGCACTCTGTATAAATCACGTGATTTCTCATTAGGAAAGCTGATTGGACTGTGAAAAAAGTTACACCAGTCTTTTTAAGTGGTTTGAGAATCTGAAACAAATTTTGTTTCCCCAAATGTCAAGGCGCCCCATATACAAAGGTTATGTCCTAGCCGCAGCTAGGGGGACTCAAAACGTCATTTTTAGGCAAAAATATTGAACACATGTCCCGGGTATTCTTAGAGATAGCAACAGACCTGCTGAAGAAACCAGAGGAGACAAAGCATTAGGTGTTTTAAAATATGACAAATATTTATTAATCTCAGCGCTCATCTGGTTTTTCCTTTACAGAGTTTCCTGAAAGGTTTGTTGACCAAAGACCCTCAGAAGCGATTGTCATGGCCAGACCTCCTGCACCATCCCTTTGTTGCTGATGGCGTTCTAGGTGAGGCTAAAAACTCTTGAATCTAATGAAAAACGCTGGTTTGTTTTTGAATTGATTCTCATGTCCGATTTGACCCGTTTTATTCCCACATTTCTCTGTCGGCACAGTGCTGTCAGACACAAGTGCTCTCAGCCCTCTGACAGTCACGCCCAGTCCAGACATGCTGGCGCTGAAACTTGAGCAAGTGGCGGCAAAGACGGTGCCGACCTCTGGAGAGAGCAGATTATTGCGAAAGGCCAGGGAACAGAAGGACAACGGCAACAGAGGGAAACCAGCAGGCAGTGATGGTGTGAAAGTGAGTCCCAAATTGATTTCTCGTTCTTAGATTCATGTGGAAATTCATGGAGGAGCTTTAAGCCGTTCTGTGAACATTAACAGAAAAAGAAGGATGGAGTGGGAAATGAAAGGGCCAAAACTGCGACTGCAGCAGCATCCCCTGGAACGAGACCCCCTTCCAATGACATCTCTGTCACCTCATGTCCCCTGGTCATGACGGCTACCAATCAAAACCTCAGCACAAAGAATCAAGCCTTTGTGAAGTCAAAACACAGGTGTTTGTGGAAGCTCAGAATACAGATGCAATATGTGACATGAATAGATTGATGTGTGTGTTCATGATTACATGCGTGTCCTCTACAGGGGTCAGATCAGCAGGGACTATGAACAGGAATTCCCCTCTGTTGAGGTCGGACCACGACTAGTGCGAAGATGCAATGAGGACATTCGGCCCACACTGCACAGACAGGTCAGTGTGTGCGACTTGTGAATTGATTCTATTTAGAAAATGTATCAAGTTCAAGTTGTTATCAAAGTGCTGTCTTTAGAGGCGGTCCGGGGGTGGGGGGAAGCAAAAAAAATTAAAAATTTCACTAAAATGCCATCCATAAATAACACAAGATCGATGAGTGTTTTGGTCATGATTTCACACACTTTGTGCACAAAACATCTTAACGCAAAAATCTTATCAGACTGGGGTCTGTGACCTAATTTGTTTGTGTGTTATTCTAGAAATAACTGCAAAAGACAAGTCATGGGATCTCAGGAGGCAGGAGGGAAAAAAAAGGCAATAATATTAAATAACTCGGGATGAGGCCTCGAAGAGATTTGTGTGTAATTAATTTGATCTTAAAATCAATTCTAAAAGCATCAGGTAGCCAGTGTAAGAATGCCAGGAATTGTGTGATGTAGTCTTGTCCCAAGACAAAATCCTGGTGGAGGAGTTTTGGATGACCTGTTGGAAGGAGAGGGTTTTTTAGTGATGCTAGAGAGGTTTTAAGGAATTACAGACACATTGAGGGCAGGCATGATAGTTTCCAGATGTTCGGTAGAAAGAAATTGTCAATTTCTAAACTTTTTCTGAGATGGAGGAAGCGGGATTGATTTAACATATTTGTCTAAACTAAAGTTTTGATGAAAAATGCCACCTAGATTTTGCAACTCCCAGCTACAGAATGGGACAGAGAACCAAGAATCTTTGGTAATCGTGCATTTGCACGATCCTCACTTGTGATGAAGGACTTCACCTTGATGTGAAAATATCTGAGAACCACTGATATTGAGTATTTGTCGTCTTCCAGTTGCAAATCTGTCCTGATAATAAATAAAATGGTTGCCTTCTTGAAGGAAAATGTCTCCAACAGAATCTATAATATCTTGCTCTTCAGGATGTTGACAGTGAGGACTACTGGGAGAAACTGGTCCAAGAATCAGATCCAAACAGGCAGCAGAAAGAACCATTACACCACAGTGCCATCACACCTCAACTCAAATCAAAGATCCTGGCATTTAAAGCTCAGGTATTTATGTAAAAACTTTCAAGTGAGCATAAATCGATTCCACCTCAGGTCTGTTTGGCATTAAGTTTCTTTTTTGTTCGGTCAGCTGACAGGTGGTGCAGTTAAAGAAACCTGGCAGATTCACCAACCAATGAAGGTCTTGCGTAACCTGCTTCTGGCTTCTGACCCTGAGAAGTCATACCAAATCGGACGGGAACTTGGATTACCCCACATCCTTTTTGACTTAGTCCATGATATTGTCAAAAACTCAGATTTCATCAAGGTTACTATTGGCAAAGAAACCATATCCGAAGTGTGTTATCCCTGCAAGAAGTATTAACTGACTTTTTTTGTGCTTTTTGTAATTATGTCCTGCTCAGCAACCGTGGAGTGTGCCAACACTTGGAGAAATTATAATTGTGCTTGTGATCTACTGGGAGACGCACTGGGACTGGCAGCAAGAAGAGCCGAGGTTTGATCATTTTGCCGATTTGTTGAATGCTGCATGCCAACAAGTGAGTGACTATCACACTGACATCGCAGTCACTGAACTGCTGCAGCTCATCATCTGTTCTCTTACTGCAGGCTGGAAGAGTTCACCAAGCCATTCATCACAGTTCTCAGTCAGCCAAGCCTCATTCCTTTAGCAGTTAGTACTCAGTGAAGTTGTGTGTTTATAGCATCTATACAGTAGTTTTTCAGTCAGCTTGCCAGTTGATTGACACAGTCGATTTTGATCCCCCCTTCAGCCTCTGGCAGCCTCTGTTCTGTCTCTGTTAATACAACAAGATGTTGATGTTGAAGTTGATGTGGACAGTCTGAACTCCTTGCTGAAAACTCTGCTTTCAGACTCATATGAGGTACTGAACCTTGAAGAAGTAATTTGTTATTTTGCAATTATTTTTTTACTTTAATCAGTCAGTTTTATTTTAGTCAATTACTGTCTCCTGTGCCTTGTCAGCCCAAGCCTTCTCTTCCGTCTGGCTGGGGACTCTGCGATGGCTTCCTGTCTTTACTCCTACACTCTCTCTATGAGGTCAGACAATAAGTACAGTGCGATAAAGCACTTGACCAGGGGATACTATGAATAAAATTGCATTTTGTAATGTATTTCTGCTTTTAACAGCATGAAAATGGCTCTAGATCTTCATCTTTGGATCCAGTTCTGTTCCTGGATCTTTGGAAAAGAACTGGTGCTTCACTAGCAAAGACACCAACAGACACAGACTTCTGCTCAGCAAATGGTAAAAAGGCATCAAATCGCATGAGCCTACAATATTAAAAACACATTTTTGATGCAGTTTTGTTAAATTCTACCTTTTCTTTTTACATCAGGGCTGTATTCCTTTCTGTCTACCGCACTGTTTGTCTTCACCAAGGATCCACACTCGTGCATTCCTCTGTTTTCTGACTGTGAATCAAAATGCGTGTTCACTCTTGGCCGGCTGCTGGGAACCGACTGGTTAGTGATCAGATTTTCTCATTAAATTTCTCTTTTATGTGCCACCAGTCTTAGATCGGCACAGCTTCTACACGTGGAGCTAACAACCTGTTTTATGCCCCACAGCCTCCATTTGTTTGCTGCACGCAGTCCTGAGAGACTCGAGGTGGATTTAAGTCACAACAGCGTGTCCGTGTTGAGCTGCCACTTGTTGTGTTTTCCTTTTGCCCTGGACGTGCCTTCACACACCATGTCAACCATTTTGCAGCTGTATGACAGTTGTGGTATCGTTGCAAGCCTCCTGCAGGTAACGGCCTTCCCGTGCTCTGATTAAGACCTTGCTGACAAATATAATTCTCTGATGCAACACAGGATAATTCTTGCAATAGACTCACATCAGGCACATATTACTGTACATCGTAATGTCTCCTGTGAGAGCATTGTCTTGTTTGTTGTCAGCTGTTTGATCTGTGATGAGTTGTCTGGAAGATTTAGTTTTTTCGTGCTCTGGCAGGTAATTCAGTCTCTTCCTCCTGCGCTGCTGGAGCTGCCTCTCTCCCTGCTGAGCCGTTTGCTCCTGTGTGACCACGGGCGCTTTGTTCCCCACCTCAGAAAAGTTGCTCCTGGGTTTTTTGCGCCACCCAGGAGCAGTCAGCTCAGTGCCTCCAAACGCCAGACTCCGGAAACCAGAACGGCCTCCTCTCTGCTCTCGGAGTTGCTGCAGCTGGATGTGCTGTGGGATTCCGCCAGGGAGCTCCTCACTCTGTTGTCCCAAGTAGCCCGTTGTTCCCCTCAGCCTGCCTGCCTTCAGCTTCACCTGGAAGCCTCAGTGCTGCACCAGGCGCTGGCTCACTCTTATGACCAGATCAGGGCTGCCACATGCAGACTTTTGGGAAGTTTAGATCCGTTCAGGCCTCCTACACTGCAACCTGACATTTTCAAAAGCATGATTGACTGTCTTCACGATTCCTGCATGCCTGTCCGCAGGATGGCTTGCAGGGCAGTCGGGAACTGGTTGGGATATATTGCAACAAGGGCAGAGTTTAAAATGGGTGGGTCCAGTGGAAAGGGCAGTGACACTACAGGCTGGGACAAAGAGAAGGAACAAAATACACAGAGGTGTTCACACACGAAGGTAGCAGGAGATTTAGCTACTATAGAAGAACAGGTAGTAGATAATGAGGAAAGGCGTGTGTGGACAGAGGAGGCCAGAAGGACGGCGGCCAAGCTGGCGTCTCTGATCACTGACCCCGATGCCCTCACACGTCGCCACTGTTGTGCAGCCCTGGGGAACCTGGTAAATGTTGATGGCGCGGTGTCCTTGCTGTTGGAGGAAGACGTGTCCAGCTTACTTCTGAGAGCTGCGTGCACTGACTCCCATCATGCAGTGAGACAAGCTGCCGTAGCAACCCTGTGTCTGTACAGCGAGCAGGACTCAATACGTCAGGTAACGAAATAAAAATTTTAGAGGAGGGCAGATGTCGAAATTACAATGAGTCTGTTTGGTTACAAGGACCTTTTTGTTCTTGTAAATGTTTCAAAACAACACATTAGCTACGAGAGTGAATTTAGTTTCTTCATGGAAGCAAATATTTCACACTCACCTCTCAATCAGCAGTATTGCCTTGAGCTTCAAATACACATTTGTTCACTGGTTCTATTAAATTCCTTGTATTCTCTCATGTGTTCTAAACGATGTTCATTAATCAGTCATTTCTCCATGCGCGTGTTTGCACTTAAACTACATATTCATAAAATTATTTTGAAGTGAGTCACTTTCTCTTTTTGCATTTATTTCTCAGGTCCTCATATCGCTGGATGCCAGTGAGAAACTTCTCCAGGCTTCACATAGTGCACCTCCACAATGTGACTATCATCAGCTCATTAAACAGCTGTGACTCCAGTTTACTGGGGATGATGCAGATTGAAACACCATGTGGAAACAGTTCTTCAACTTCCTCACTTGTGAGGTAGAAGACTGTGATAACCGCATCCTTTTTTTTTTTCCTTTTCCCAAAAGGTTGTCTTTAAAAAATGTCACTTGAGCATAATTCACCGAATAAAAACAGTGCTAATAAAAAATTACTTTTGTGTGTTCGTGTGCAGCTACTGAAATAAAACCGTTTCTCCTAACTGTCATCTGATGTTTCATTTCATTAGGCCTACACCAGTTCAAATTTCATTAAAAAAACAGAAAAACATGCAGCTGGAAATTCCACTGAGCTTTCTTATTAATTACAGATTTTTTTTAACTTCTCGTTCTTGTAAATAATAATCACAGATTTTAAAAAAAGATGGATTAATTAATTTCTGTGTTAGAGATGCTGTCCCGCTCTTGAAGTAGTTATTGTGTGCAGTTTGTTGCGCACTGACTGATTTTGCGACGTCTTCTTCCGAATCGACCACATAAAAATAAAGTGTCTTGTGTCGTGTGGACATCAAATTGAGACAATTTCTTTTCATTTATTCATGTATTTACACAGCCAATATTTTTTGGATCAGGTAATTGACTTAATTTATTCAACTGCCGGGTCAGTGCAAACAGCATTATTTTTTTATTTTTTTGGACGGCTGAATGTTTGATTTGTCCGTTTCCTCTTTAAATTGTTCACCTCGCAGCATAACATTGTCTAAACAAAAAAGGCGCAAACAAAAGGCTGTAATGATACAAGTCCTCGTTTCTGTGGAGTGTGTGACGCGCTGTCGGGTCGGGAAGGAGCGCTTGTCCGCGGCCATCAGGCCCTGAAGGCTTCAGCTTTGCTTTGTCATGTAACAAGTGATAAATCACATTCAAAAACGCACAGGACTTGTTTGTAATCCGACAGCAGCCTGAGTGGTTATTTTTGGTCGTTCATCAGTCAGTGCAGGGAAAAAAAAAAAAAGTCATTTCCATTCAACTTCCGACTCGGAATAAAAGCATGTCCAAAAAACACAACGGGCTGAGTTGATGACACACTTTATTTTTTGAACGGAAAAAGTTGCCTTCACACAAAGAAAATGTGCATATCTGATCAAATGAACGTGAAATTACAAGGCGAAAATAATGTTCTGTCTTTACACATTTTTGGTTCAACAATCGAAGCTGATAATCGGTTTCCCGCATGACGTCAAACATTGTGACACTTTTTTTTTCCCTTTTCCAAAACCTGAACAAACATTATAAAGAGCCTAAATGTCCAGCGCTCATATCCAAGATTGTCTTAAAATAACTATGCATAGAAAAAAATCCTCTCCTCTGAATAGGCATGATTAAGATAGCCAGCCTAAGTGGTTATTTGCTTAGCAATAAATGAATTGAAAAATAATTCAGACCGTATCCTCTTACACCAAAGCTAAAACTGCAAAAGCCTTAACAAATATTCTAAGGGGATTTTTTTGTGTGTGAATTTTCTACAAAGAAAAGGCAAACACACTCCACTCCCTGAACATACAAAAGTTGTTAGAAATTAGTGCAGATCAGCCAGAGGCCTATAAAACTTATTGCCTTAATAAGCAGTTTAGAGAAGGAGTCCCGGACTAAAATTCTACATTTTCTATTTTCAGAGAGAGAAAGAGAGAGAGAGAGAGTATATTTATGGAAAAAACATGCAGAGGGAGGCTGCTAAAACTCCACTAATTACAATATTTGTACAATAAGGAAAACCTTTTTATACATCAGTGAAACCTTTAGATGAACTGCAGTGAAATCTTTATCACTCAAAATGAAGGACAGAAGTCTGTTGCTCTCTGAACCATCCGCTCACATTTGTTGGACTGAAGGAGAAATTGCATATCCTGAGCTGCAAAATGGATTGTAGAATTTGCAATGTGCAAAAGGAGTTTCAGAATATGCAATTTTTACAAAATTGCCACAAACACAATGAAAATGTCAGATACCACCTTCAAAGCAGTGCAAGTGATAAATTTGTTTTCTTTTGGTCGCAGACTGTTTCATTTGGACGTTATTTGTAGTCAGTGCTGTAAAATAGATGATTTGTCGCTTTAAAACCAAATACTCAGGAAATTAAGGAAAAATAAACACAGCAGAAAAATAACATTTCTCACAAATCAATAAGGGGAGACAAATAAAATACATGTTAACAAACAAACCATTCCATTTACCTGTCAAAAAAAACAGTAACATCACAAAAAAAAGAATAAGTGGCATATTTTTGCCAAAGGTTGATGACAAAAAGTTTTTTGCTCTGCTGTCAGCGGTTCCTTCCGACACTGTGAGTTAACTTCAACCACAACTCTAATATTTTAAAATATTCATAGCATTTCCTGATCAAAGGAGGCGAGAAATTATTCTAGAGCAGTATTTGGTTTGAAAGGTGAGTTCAAAATAAAATGATGTTTTTCTCAATAACATATTTGACACCTGAAGGATGAAAAAATGGCAAAAAAAAAAAAAAGAAAAATCATAAATACAAATAAATTCTATTGCCGACATCAATTCCAGTGTAAGGCTATTGAAAATACTAAACCTGCATAATGAATAACATTACTTCTTCAGAAATAATCCTATTTCAATAAGTAGATTCACGCAGTGCAAGATCTTTAAAAATGATTGTCATTTAAAGCATTGCAATGCCACAGTGCAGGCTCAAGTGATTAGAGTGCGAAAGCAATGGAAGCATTGAGTAGAGTGTTGACTTCAAATGTAAAAAATAATTCACATTAGCAAAGCATGCATTTACCCCGCCAGCCATAAAAAAAAAAAAATAAATAAATAAAATAAATCAAAAAGAACAATCTTAAAAACCCAAAAGTTGTCCCTGTTACTCCCTCATAAATGTACTTGCGGGAGTTTGGTGTTACGCTGTTGTGTCCTGCTTGTGCCTTTGGCTGCGGGCCTTGTAAACTTCAATCAGCAGGTCTTTGACGTACTGGATTTCCCGTTCTACAGACTCTGCCTTGTCGCGGAGCTCCCGGTTCCTCCCTTCAAGGCAGTGCAACTGTTCCTCTAAAGAATCTAGCTCCGCCCTTTTTCGCTGGCGATACCTGCATGGAGTAAAACACACTAAATGAAGATATTTACCCGTCAAATCACGTCAAAAGTTTCATTTGATCAAGAAAAGAAACAAAACTTACCTGTGAGCGGCAGTTTTGTTCTGATCTCTCTTCTTCTGTTTTCGCTCGCCGCCTTCAGCGGGAATGATGTCCACTTCGTATTTCAAAGCGCAGTGGTCTTCCTTCAGCCTGCATGCTTGTCTGTGCCCTGAAGACTCCAAGTTCAAACTCTCCCTAGCCATTAAAAGACACTCTGGGCTCTGATCCTCCAGGAAATTACAGTGCACATCATGTTGCCCTATCTGTAGACTCTCTGACTTCACCTGCTCGTTGATGTTGCCCAAGAAGCTATGATAGGCCTCAGACTGCGGCGTTGCTGGAAGATAACAACCTTCGCTGCTCTCTGATTTCCAAGAAACACTGGCTTTTGTCACCTCCACACTAGTTTTGACACTATTCAGCACCTGGTTGTTGCCCGTGCCTCCGCTGATCTCCCTCATGCTATACATCAGTAGATCCTCTTTCTTATGTGGGACATCAAGTGATCCACCAAAGCCAAATCCACCACCACCAACCTTTGCACCACCTATGACATCTTGACTGAAACAGCAGTTTTTCTCTTCCTTTGGTAGAACGGAACATCTTCTGACCTCGACTGCACTGCCCAGACAGTAGCTTTTGCCTGCCAGCTGCTCGTCACCTACACAGCCATAGTTACCTGTAAGGGTCACCGCTGAGTTACCTGAGTTACTTCCTTTGGAACTCGACAAACTGTTGTCATAGCCTTCACTGAACCTCACACCATCAGGGACTCTCTTCCTACCACACCCACTGGGGCGACTGCAGCTGTACGGGGTGTGTCTTGGAATTTTGGATCGCCCAATGGGCCCCCCACAGATACTCAGCAGGTCCAGTTCCCCCGTTGCCAGGGTAACAAGAAGTGGGCTGGATTCCGATTGGTTGGAAGCTGAGTATGATGCGTATGGCAGCTGACTGAACGGCTGAGGACCCGCCGGCAGTGGACCTCTGTCGCATTTTCCCAGCCTCGGCCCTTTCTCTGGCAGTGGTTCAGACAGGAAGTAGTCCTCCAGTTGGGCGAGTTCCTCTTGCAGCAGAGAGGTCATGACCTCCAAGTCAGAGGGCACCTGGATATCATTCTGAAGGGGTGAAGGGGGAAGGGAGGCATTGGTGGAGGAGGGAGGGGAAGGAGGGTTTGGGAGGTACGAGGAGAAATCCACTTCTTCCGTCATCCAGTCAGTGAGACCATCACCTGTTGAGGAGAGAGAATAAATGCAATCGTTACATGCGGTTTGGTGGAGAAAACTACTGCAGCTAAATAACATTCTGCAAACGTTGTAAAAAAAGAAAATCAGTCATGCAACATTGCACGTAAAGGCATCATCTGATCGACGATCATAAATGCAAAGCAAGAGTTTTCTAAATATAGTTGCAGCATATCAGTATATTAGACGTAGCTACTTTATTACTTACTGTTCAAGAAGGACGAATGTGGTGCAGTGCCGAGCCCACCTGAAATGGGGAAAAATATAAAAAAGCGTACTCGCTGCAACTCACCAATTAAGTGCTGACTCTCCTCTGACACCTCCCCCCTGCACCCCTGTGATTGGCTGTGGTTAGCCTGTGGGTGAGAGAGAGCGAGGGGGTCTGCCGGGCAGACACGAAGTGTCTTCCAAACAGGAGCTGATGTTGCCATCATTGTGTCTGTTGATGCTTTGATTCAGTCCAAGTCCAAACATATGCTGAGAGCAAGCGGCGTCTGACAGATGGGCCACAGAGAGCAGGGCTGGGTGAGCATAATGAAACCTGGAGGGTAAACAGAAAGAGGGCTGCTAAAAAGATGCAACTTATTCAGTCCACTGATGGGAGCTGGAATATCACTCTTGCTGCCCTCGGCAAGTTTCTCGACATGAGTCTGTGGATGGAGGAGTGACAAGTGGCGAAAACACCTGCAAGTTATCACACAAGAGTCATGGGGTTTTGGCAATGTGCATTCATCTCCTCCAAACAAGCACCTTCACAAAGACATCAATGCACAATACACATGTCACGTATTTAAAACAGGATTTAAAAAATCAGCTATTATCATAAAACAACCTTCAGAATTGGCAAAGCCATAACACAGAGATGGGAGCTGTGTCCTTTGGGCTTTGACGTCCACAAAGCACGTGGGACCTGGTGACGCTGCCCAACTGTTGTCAAGAAGCAAAAGAGTAACTCAAGAGACACCCTGATCAGTAAAGCTGATTAATGCAGATCAACTGCTTCCAATCGCATGTTCCCTTTAAATAACCTTGTGATTTCTGATCACCTCTGTTTGACCACTTAGGCAGTTTAGCTGACTGTCGTGTCCTTAAATGCAACTTGGCAACACATACAAGCAAAAGTGACCCAAAAAAAATGTGATTATCTCTCGTTTACAGGACAGACGCTGGAAGCTATACGTTCACTTGACATAGGCTGTAACTCAACATCACACTATCACATACTAACACAGATCTGATACTAAGCCTGCCACGCAGTGTTGGAAAAGAAATAAACAACACTCCAATCCCCGATTGGACAAATAGTCTAGTCTATATGAAGATATTCAAATAGAAGAAACTGTATAACCAGTCAAAGAGCCTAGACTACTACTCCACAACTGTAACCATCTGTAACAAACAGCAGACACAGAAACAACAAACTGCCAAACGGAACAACAACAACACAACAAACTTGACGCAGCTGTACGGACAGAAAGAGTTTGACTTACTCCATTTTTGCCGAGAAAATGTAGAGCACTTCGAGGTGCGTTGCTAAAGCAAAGCACGACTTCTTTTCGGGTCCAACAACTTCACGAGATTAAAGAGCCATATTTTAGCTCGGAATATCCGGGGCAGCGCAAAAAGGACGAGTTCTTGCTTTGTTGTGGTCGACCTGTAAACTGAGGAGCTACTTAATTGTGAGAAAGCATCAGTTCATTCACACCTAGCAACCAACTGCGTCATCAAGACAAACCGTGCTCCAGAGTGTAAATCCCTCCGCCCCCACACCGAAGGACGTCCTACAAGCTACTAATTATCTTCGACATAAAAGTAGTTACTCGTTCCTTGTTTCCACTTTTACAACTAGCACCACTACTTCGTGCAGCACGTTGTGATAACTTGTAAATTCTTGCATTACCGTTATTGTATCGCCACAAAATGATGTTTTGTTTTTTTGTCAAATTAAAACAGGCTGTTGTTTCTGTTGAGGAAAACAAACTTTTTTTAAGTGAATAGAAACGTAAAAAACGCAAAATATCTGCAAAATTAGGGTGTAATTTATAACTGTTAAAAAATATCGTGTACAAAAATCTGAAGCAGCCAAAATAACATTTAGTCAGAGACTAATGAGGATATAAGTAATTCAACTGTATTGAGAACTTTAAAAACGGAAGGAAAACAAGTGATTTCGGCTCGTTTTAGTTGTTGTTTACATCTTTGTAGTAATCCAAAATTTAGTTACTCTTACGCATTACGTCATTGTTTTTTTCGACAGCCCGTTGTTGCCATAGAGACGGGGCAGTGCCGCTAACCTTCTGAGCTCAACGGCGTCAACCGCTGCTTTGAGTTCCTGTCAATAACCGGCTGATAGGCTCGATATGTGTGAACACAGCTCTCAAATAAACATCGATACAGGTCGGGGACTGTAACCTAGCCCGCTGTGTGGCACGATATTATTTTCGTTGGGTACTATTTGATTAACTACGCACTTTGTTGTTCAGTGGAACTCTTGCATCTCCGTTGCATCAGTGGTCCACGCTCAGAGCGATTGGCTGCTCGTGCTCAGACTGCAGCTCTCCTATTGGCTGGAATCGGCTACATGTGAAATGTGATTGGTTGATGGTAGGCAAGGCGAGCATCAGTGTGTTGTTATCTTTTTTTTTCTGCAGTGCACACTTGCACATGTTTCAAGTAAACAAACCGGGCGTGGATATCAGTGCTGCAGTTTTTAAAGCTCTGGCACTTTGTGTTGCAGTTGAACCCAACTCATCTACATTCTGATAAAACAGAACAGCTTGTGGTGATAAAGTCTTCTGAGAAAAAGTCTGTCTGGCTGAAAAACTGAGCCAACTAAATGACAGTGTTTTTGATATATTACAACATTTAAAGGATTAGACTCTGTGCATCCAAATTGTGATCACAGGCATACATTCTCTTTTAATTATTAGGCTACTCTAAAGTTGTAATCACATAAGTTGTAAGTCATGATTTAATTTTCAATTTTTAACTTACATTAAGATGTCAGCTCATATAGCAGGCTATTATATTCACCAAGCCATTGTTTAATAAAATGGCTGAATTAGGGGAGATGAATCAGGCATAATCCCCCTTTTTTTTTGTTTACTTTGTTCCTAATATACT
>JAQFJA010000006.1:10236093-10249146 GCA_029874485.1 Naso brachycentron
ATTAGGATGTCCTTCTGTTGACATTGCTGCATATAACTCGCTGTCATATAGCCTCATGCCAAATCCTGGATTACGGGGACACAGGAAGAGTGAGAAGGGTGGTCTTCTTAGCAACCCTTGAAGTCATCATCATTAGACTAGAAGTAGACTTGACATGTTTTCAAAATAGTGGGGAACCCAGCTGCAGCACATGACCACCAATGACTCTGCTCCTCACCCTGGGGTTGCAATTGTCCTCTCTAATCTGTATTTAAAGAAAAGCACTTCGAGTCTCTCAACATCTTCTCAGCCGTCGTGGATCTCAAGACGTGGACATGAAAATACAAAATCTCTTGGCTGCATGTCGTCAGAGAAGAAGCTGCTCAGGCCACTGTCGCTAACACGTTGTCTCCTGTCTCTACAAACTCAAACAATGATGCTACGCTTGTGCCATTTTGTGTTGTTCACTCTATTTATGTAACAATTCCCAAACTGCCTGTCAGGATTCAGCCCCCTGAAGCATTTTTTACTTGTCTTGTTGTTTTAAATGCCGGATTTCAGGGTTCAGGGTCAGGTCTCCCCTTCAGGGTTTCCCACAGCATACTGATGACACTCAAAATTAGTGAGACAGCATGAGCTGTTCAGTAAACTAGTAGTGTTTGCAGGGTCCCACATCAGTATTTAAGGTCTCCTGGCCTACGTCATTGTCTGCTGCAGTGGACAGAATATTGACGGGGGAAGCTGAGCCAGACTTTTGACATGAGTGCTGTTCAAAACTACAGACAGCGACCCACTGACACTTATGCAATCATCAAAACATTGATCAAAATCGTATTATGTCAACATACACAGAGTTTCAGCCCTCCTTTAGAAGGTTCAATAGCCTTACAAATCAAAACTGAATAAAGAACATTTTTTATCTTGTGACAATGTTGTTTCTAAGGTCCTGAAATGAATATTGTGCTCAAAATTATGAGAGCAGTCATAAAAAACCCCTATGACTTTTGCATGCGACACCAGTCTGCATGCCAAATTAGCTTCTTTTCCACATCATTTCATAATAAAAAGTCAACTGTCTATATTTGATGTTGTAGAAAATTGCAAACTTTAGAACCCAGAGAGACATTTTACCACAGTTCTTCAGAGAGCAAAAGCAATAAGAGGTTATAATGATGCTTTTTCATCTGCTACTGTAATTTCAAGGTCGAGCAAACCACTCAGTCACAATATATAAGGGTGGTGACTGGTCCAATACTTCTGTGTTAAAAGAATAAATAAAAACACAAGGCTTTGTGTTAATGTGAATATAATGTCACAGATAAAGGAGAGATCATTAAATAAGAGCCAGGAAGTCTAATGCAGAGTTTTAAACTGAACGTCCTTTCCTATCTACACTTGGAGACAGTTTTCAAGGTTTACATAAGCCTTTCCTAAAATATGGAGAGCCAGGGAGGACAAAAACAAGCTAAACTGACAGCCTTCAATGCTACTCTGTCAGGATTGTTCATGTCATATAGGAACACAAAAGCAATGAGCGATATGGATAAGTTTCTTTAACAGTACTTGTAATTTTTTTATTACAGTATTGCGATGTACTAACCTTTATAAAAATTTGAGAATTCATTTTGTTTTTGGTCGATCTACAAATTGCTTCAGCTTCATATAAAAACAACTTCATGGTGGAAACAGAAAGATATTTGAGCCAATTTTCATTTTTGGTGTCACGAGGTGTGAGTAACAGCAGTAAAATAATTATCAGGAAAAAATCATAAAATAATTAATAAAAAGGGCACTCTAATCACTGAACAAACATAACAGGGCCTGCAGAGGAAAGGACTCTCCTTGTTTAAAGTTCCAACTTTCCAAGCAGGCTCAGTCAATTTTATTTGGATAAATTTCGACATAATTATTTAAAGACCTCTGTCAGCATAAGTTTTAAATGCCACAGAAGTACTTAGGTTAATGCCATAAAGGATTTGTGCTAATCCCCACATGATGACACTGCAGCCGCATCTTCATTGCCCGTTGTTTCTCCAGGGAAGCTCATGTTTGGCCTAATGTAGGAACATAATTAATGAAATGCAGGTTAGAGGAGAACACGAGTCTTCAGGTCCACGGACTGGACAGTAGCTCTTGTATCTGTTTCCCATCTGGCCTCAGCAGGTGGCAGGTTGCTTAGTGTATGTGGCAGGTAAAGAATGTGATGTGACTTGTCACAAACCCCCGGAGCAAGTTTCTCCAGTCCATTTTATGAGGAGGTGAAAGGTCAGAACGTAGAGTAAACCCAGTTACAACTCGGAGTCTCAACAGTGCTGACAAAAGGACAGAGATAACTGACAATTCTAACACTTTGAAAACACTTATTTTTACATTTGACACTTATGTCTGATATCAAAAGTGCACTGTGGTGACAATGCATGTGACCTTTAAAGATCCCCTCATTCATAAAATGGATTTTTCATGTTTATATCCTGTGAAACGCCGGCCTTAACCATTCTGACTTGTATCTTAACAAAGTCCAGTCTGTTCCTCTACATCCCTCTTGGTATGTCACAAATTTAAACGCTAATTCCAGGCAAAGAAACCTGAAACCTTATCTGTACATAGGGTGAGACTTCGTATCAGCACAACCACTAGCGATGTGTCGGCCTCTGCCGGTTACAAGCTAACAGGCTAGCAAACAACTTAAACAACTAAAACATGCTAACTACACTTAGAATTCTGATACACGGCTGACTGAAAATTGTGGTGCGCAGCAGACTCCTCAGCTGAGTCTGCGTGAGGCTGTGGGTTGAACACGTAGGGCTGAATTTCTCCAATGTTTCCTCTAATGCTAACATTAGCCATCTTGATGCACACGGCTCTTTCACCAGTCAAACTAGCGCAAGCAGAAACGGTGGGCGGGGCACAACGCCTGTGACTGTAGACCTAGAATATCTCAGAGAGTAAGAAAGAGAAGATGGGCTTCTAGCACCTTCTTAGGCCTTTTTAAAAACTTTTTCAGAATGAAAACCATGTGGAGCTAGCAGAGTATTTTGACAATGTGTTTTAAATTACAAAACAAGTACAGTTTTGTATTTTAACTTGAGTCCTTAACGTATAGGCTATCTACTATATTTAAAAAGGCATTTTTGCCATTTGTAATCTCAGCATCAGGTTCAAAGTTTTATTGACAAACTCAGAGGTGATTTGCATGCATCCCAGACACATTTAGAAAAACACATTGCTCTGCACACAGACACAATGACTAGCAGGTATTTTATTGTGATGGGTAAGCTCGGGAAGCTTTGGCTCACACTCTCAGTTTGCAAACTAAACACCACATGGCCACATACACAAACACACTGACAGCTTGTCTGACTCTTCCTCCACTGACGCATTTTACCAGACTGAAGAATTTTCTTACTATAAACCTCATATTTCATATCAGCGCTGGGTAAAAACCTAGCATCTACGCGTGTTGAGTTTTTAAGCATTTCAGAAGCCCAGAAGTCATCCGCTCACTATAAATGAAACCCACAGAGAACCATGACGGTATGAGGTTCTTATGTGCAGAAAAATATCCATAGCAACTTCCTATTTCAACAAATACAACACTTTAAAAGCAGCTTGTCTAATTTCTAAGCCTGCCCGTGTGTTTAGGACTGCCATGAGGGTTATTTAAACACTGGCTAAGATGTTTGTTATTTACTTTTCATGATTGTTACAGACAAATATACAGTGTGAATGTGACCGGAAAGTCTGCAGCGCCAACTCTCATCAAACACTCAAAAGTTCACCAAAGGTTCACTCCAATGTTGTGGAGTTTCTTGGTAACTGAGAGCAGCGAAGGTCACAATGGATCAACTAATTAGGCCATTGTTAGATAACCAAGTCCAACTTACCGCCACATGTATATCAAAGAGAAACCATTTAAAGAATCAAGCCGCCGTGACCTCTTCTACTAGAAGAAACATGATCAACACCTCGATGGAAACAGATATGAGACCAGCAGGCTTAATTCTGCGTGCCAAAAAATAAGTGGAATGCAGAAGAAATAAATACAGAACCTAAGACTATTACAAAATTCACATGAAGAAACATGAGCATGAAGCAACCTCCATCCGCAAAGCTCTAACTCTATTTTGTCTACCTCTAAACATCAGCTGAAGCTGTCTGTACTGTTTATATCTAATATTAATGAAGGTCGTAAAGACACACAACTGTCACACAAACACTGTCAGACTTTAAAGGAACAGTTTGACCTTTAGGGAAAGGTTTATTCTTTTTCCTGCAGAGACTACGATGAGACAATTACTGTCACTGCCTTATTTGTATGCTAAATATGGAGCTAAAGCCTGCAGAAAGTTAGCTTAGCTTAGCATAAAGACTGGAAACAGATGGAAACAGTTAGCCTGGCACAGTCCAAAGGTTTAAAAAGGAACTCTCTTAAGAGTTACTTACAGTGCTGATATCATAAACCTAATTGTGATATTACACAAAAACAATATATTAATTAAATTGAAATTTGCTCAACATCATTTAATTTGATGAGTAGAATTTTGTAAAATGATAACATATAATAATAATATCACCACAAAAAACAATAATACAATAAGAGGAATAATGTCATATTTTAGTTTCATTCTTGTCTTTGTCTATTTTGGATCAGAGCAAGTTTAAAAAAAAAAAAAGCAGATTTATTTTTAAAACCTTGCAACCTTTTCTAAACTAATATTTTTCCGGTGTTTACTGAAACATGTGAGGGGAGACTTTCAATCAGCCAAGGTGTGGCGACCCTTTATGACTCATAATCAAGTGCTGTTTGCTGTGTGTGTTCACACCGTGAATTGATCTGACCCCTTTAAACTCACCGCCAACTCATCTCTCATTCAACACACACACACACACACACACACAGTTGCCAAGTCGGGGGTAGGGGATCCATCTCCTCTTCCAGCGCTTATAGGAAACATCTGACTGTTTGTTAGACTTTGATTCACACAGATCAAAGTTAATATTTAAGGAGACAGACCTTTAGGGAATTATCCTCCAGTACGTGTCAGACGTGCTCTTGAATCCGCTGTTTATGTGTGTAACAACACTCATGTTGAAACAGTTTCATTAATTCTGCTTTAGGCAATTAGGTGCAAGAAAAAGTGAGACAAAAATTCCTCTTTCCACATTGGTTGAACTCATCTATTCCCCCCCACAGGCCGGGTGCACCAGACTATTTTTACGCTGTGTGGGTGTTCATACTGTGGCTGTGCTTTCTGCTCTTGCTTCTCCCTCTTCTGTGCATTGATTCAGAGCTGTTATGCAAGGCTCTGCACCCCATCCTCTTACGGATCAGACACTCCAACTCCCACACTATCAGCGCACATGTGCACACCAACTACAACAGCCATCACTTAACTATTAATGCATCTGCTTAGTGGTAAGGTGTGCTCTCTCACACACTATCATCATGCTGATTCCTCCTTTGCACTATGGTTTGAGCTACACCTCCTCCAACCCAAGATCTCAGGATAACAACTTACCCCATGCCTGCATGCTTGCTCATTTAGAGCTTTGACCCAGGTTCTCTGCCAGTGCCCCCTGAAGGACTTGAAGGAGAACAGGGACGTCAGCAAGCCTTTAAGCCCGGCCTCAGATGCAGGTCCTCCATCGTGACCCGAGCGGAGCTTCAGCAGGAAGCCCAACACACCTCCAGTCTGACTGTGGCGAGGCTGCGTTGGGGAGAGCCTCTGCCAGCCTGGTTGCCTCCCGTCCTGCTCGGCTGTCTTCCTGGCTCTCCGCAGCCGCAGCAGGTTCAGACAGTACTGGAGCAGCCATCCCAGCACGATCAGCAAAGAGGCTAGAAAGAGACCCACCAGACACAGCCAGCCCAACTGCCGGAGCTCCATCACCGCTTCCCGGAGCCTCTCATATCACCAGGTCCAGAAGGAAATATCAGGGCTGTCAGTGAAGGCAGATCTGCTTCCTTCGCCTGTGAGTGGCAGCAGTCACTGTCAGTCATCTTAATTCAGTTATTACAAGTTACAGCTGAGGAATGCATTGTGAAGATGGCTGTGACGGCATTAACTTTAATTTGCTGGGTTAAAATCACGTTGAACACCACTTGTGCTTAACGTAGGCTATACGAAGCAGAGGCACTAAACTGCGTTAACGTTGCGCAGCTAAATAAGAGTGAATCGTGCATTAGCAAAGAGGACGATGCAGCTCAGGCTAACGGACCAAACTCGGATAATAAACAGTATCTTCATACCAACCTACCTTTCAGCTTAAACGGTCCGAGATGCGCGCTGCAGGTAATCGAAAGCAAAGCATTGGTAACATGCGGCTGGTTTTGTGGCGATGCGCAGCGATGCCAACAACAAACGTGTGTTTCCCATCGCCGAGATATCAGCGATGTGTGGCCTGGCGTCCGCCTGCTGACATTTGTTCAAAATAAAACCGTTTGCTTTCCGAATTAAAGTGCGTATCAGATTCCGGATGGTTTCAATTTCTCCGCTGGTGGTGGCTGTCCCCCGCTGCCTCTGCAACCTGTCTACGAGTATGATGATTTGACAAGTAACAGCAGTGACCTACAGGGGGCGCTGTGGGAAAGGACCGCCGCAGCAAAGTGGAAGTGAAATGTGGGGACTTCAAAATAAAAGCGAACAAAAACGAAAAGACATTTTTTTTGCCACTCAGCCCCTCAACAACCCTACAGTCACTGTGTGGACATTTACATTACATTAAAGCAAAGTTTCCACATTATATTTTTTGGATCGTTATCATGTTGTACAAGGGTTTTGTACTTCATACAATAAAACTGCACATTCATTAGTCAACATTTTGCACATTCTTCTTCAACAGTAGCCTATGGCTCTTTAAAAGATACTGTAAGTGATTCACGCTTTGTTAAAATAAGTGTTAAATAGCTCCATATTTGACAGCCATCACTGATAATAGAGTTTGGTCAGTAATGTGGGTTTCAAAGTCTCTCAGTTCTGCAATGAATTGAAAACACATTTCTTCTGAAAATACATTCATCTTGATCTTGTGACCCTGTCTCAAAGAGGAAAACCTAAAAATCATGTCTTAGACCTTAATTATTTTTGGAAATGGTGCATAAGAACTGATATGCATTGTTATTAAACTAATCACCTGTTTAAAGTTTCAAGTAGACAAAACAAATTTTACCAGTTACAATAATAAGAATAATCTAGTAATATAATATTGTGGTGTTATGAGTCTGATTGATCATTTTTGTATCATGAGGTAGCCTACTTTTACTTTTGATATATTTGGAATTTGCTTAGATATATTTTGCTGATGATACTTTTGAACTATTACAGATAGGGGTGCTGCTGCCTTCACATGAATATTGTATTGTTCTGGTGTGGTTTAACACTGTTGTATTGTTCTTTGTACATTTTACTGAATATGCCCACTTTTTGAACATTAAATCAGTATTTGTTCATGCTAAATAAATTTACAAGTTTGTCTCTTTCCACTGACACAGTGTCAAATCCTATAGCACATTTCAAGGCCACATATTTTAAATGTAGTTTGGAGATGTTGTCTTAATCTTTTATTCAAATGATGCATTGCCTTCTAAACATATTTTCCTTTAATGCAATCCATGGGCCAGCAAATAAAAAGCTTTAAAATAACTTTTATTTTGAAGAACCTGACTGGAAGTACATCCTTCCCGTAACTAATGTCAGACGTGGATTTTGACAAACAGGTAGTAGTGAAGAGATAATAGCAGCAGCAGCAACCCGAAATGAAACTAGTAAGGGAATGCCACCGTTGTTTGTGGACTTATTCTCTTTTGACACCGAAACAAAGAGATGTATTTAGTTCTTAAATATCGATATGACATGTTTTTACCTCAGTGAAGTCCGCTAAAGCTCGTTCATCGACCGCCTGAAAGGGGAAACGTCAAATTAGCTAGAAACGTGATTTGATCTGAAAGATACAGACCCACCAAAATGCCTGGAAAAGTGTCACCAGTTCCTGTCCTGCCGCTGGTGATCAACTGTCTCATGTCGGCGCTCGGCTGCTTGGCCACATTGAAACTCATTCCTGCTTTTAAAGACCATTTTATCTCAGCCAGACTGTACGGAATGGACCTAAACAAAACAACCAAAAAGGAAGTGTAAGTCATGTTATTACCCATTGTATGTTTGTGTCCTGCAGTTTATGTGAAATGAGATGTGTAAGTCAAATGTTGCTCTCTTGCAGCCGTAATTCCCCTTTTGTTTCTCTTTCTGTTTGACCCTCTTTGCAGTCCAGAGTCCCAAGGAGTCATAAGTGGAACAGTCTTCCTCATTATCCTCTTCTGCTTCATCCCAGTGCCTTTCCTTAGTTGCTTTGTAGGGGATCAGTGCATGGGATTCCCACATGATGAGGTGGGTTGACTGATGTGTAGTAAACACGTGTGTCACTCTCCAATCTGAAGCCTGACTCTGTGTTGTTGTTTTGTCCAGTTTGTGCAGCTGATTGGTGCGCTTCTGGCCATCTGCTGCATGATCTTCCTGGGCTTTGCCGACGATGTGCTGAACCTGCGCTGGAGACACAAGCTCCTGCTTCCCACCATGGCTTCCCTGCCGCTGCTCATGGTCTATTTCACAAACTTCGGCAACACGGTCATCGTGGTGCCCAAGCCCTTCAGAGCCCTGCTTGGGCTGCATTTAGATTTGGGTGAGTTGTGCGATTGTTTTGTGCTTTTTCTGGGTAGCACCAAGTCAGCCTGGATGGCTTCCAGCTCCTTCTGTGGATCCCCAGATGTTCCCAAGTCAGATGGGATATATAATTCCTCCAGCATGATCTGGCATGGGGTTTCTCTCTTGATTTTCAACTAGAAGCCACTAAAAATCAGTGCAGCTGAACATGAATTTCCTCAAAAATATAAAATACTGTAATTGCTGTTCTTTTCATTATGGTGTTGGACAAACATAATAAATATGTGCTGCGTCCTTGTTCAGTCATCCTGTTAATGATGTAATTTATGATCCTCTGCAGGTATTCTTTACTACGTCTACATGGGAATGCTTGCGGTATTCTGCACAAACGCCATCAACATCCTTGCAGGCATCAATGGCATTGAGTCGGGTCAAGCCTTGTTTATCTCCGGCTCCATCATCATCTTCAATCTGCTGGAGCTCAGTGGTGTGTGGTTTGTTTTGTCTCTCACATTCAGCCCTATTGATCCAACCCTCTACACTGCAAGTCATGAGTGCATTGTATACCGATAGAATTGCGGTTTTATTGTATCACACTTGCAGAATTTTTCATCCTTTTGAGACTGAATTTAATGCTGCGTGTTTTATGAATATGGATTTTTTTTACAGTGTGCCTCTTTCCTGTTGCACAGACATTCATCATAACATACTGTTCAATTTGACATTTGCATTGTTGTGTTATCATATCTATCAGGGGATTTCCGTGATGACCATGTTTTCTCCCTCTACTTCATGATTCCGTTCTTCTTCACTACATTAGCACTTTGTTACCACAACTGGTGAGTGAAGCACCCGTAAAAAATGCAGATGGTGATATGATGCATCAGTGCATCTGTATTCTATCAACTTGCAACCCGTTTCGTCACAGGTACCCCTCGTCTGTGTTTGTGGGAGACACTTTCTGCTACTTTGCCGGGATGACGTTCGCTGTAGTCGGCATCCTGGGACACTTCAGCAAAACGATGCTGCTGTTCTTCATTCCCCAAGTTGTTAACTTTCTCTACTCCTTGCCTCAGCTTTTTCATATCATCCCCTGTCCCAGACACAGGCTCCCCAGGTAACCTGCTGCTCATGGACTTTAACTTTGTTTGAGATATTTCTTTCATTAATCATTCATACTGATCATGTACTCGGCTTTTTCTTGCTTTTGTCTCTGATAATGAAAGGCTGAATCCAGACACGGGGAAACTGGGGATGAGCTACTCTAAATTCAAAAGGAAGGATCTTTCTAAACTAGGACACCTCATTCTGACGGTAAAGCTCGGGCACTTGTGTATTCTTTCTTTTACTGATCTGATTTTCTTTAACATACTGCTAGGAGTTTTTAACTTGTTGTGAAACACATTTATTTTTTAACTGGTGCCTCCTTATGGCCTACATAAGCAAACAAGAGCATCTGTGTAGTCAGACTTAATGCCTGCCACTGGGGCGGATTTCCTGTAAAATCAGACAAATTATTTACAGTACACAGACCACAAGAGCCGACACTTTACATTTTCCCAGGCAGAGTTTCATAGTAAGCAATAAAGAAACTGGTAGGAGGTTTCTGTATAGAGAAAAGATAAAAGAGACACTGATAGAGAACATAGGGGGAATGAGTTGGCCCTCTTCCTTCTAGACAGTAATATTGGGAATATTGATAACTTAAGTTTAGCTTAACAAAAAAGTTACTACAACCAACCAGCCAAATCTGGTTGTTTCAGGCTTTGACCTTTGTGTATGAACAGTACTCAAGCAAAGTAAACATCATTGTCATATTACAGTTTTTAATCTCACATGGCCACAAATAGATACATCACCTAATTGCTATGCATCCTGCAAACAGCTGTTTAAAAGAAAAAACAGCATTAAAGATATGATGCATCTTACTTTAACTCTCTTTACCTTTAAAAGCAACAATATGTGACTTGACCACGACCCATAGCTTTGAAGACGAAATTTACTCCGAAACACATTGATACGTCGCACAAAACAGCAATTTTAGTAAAACCAGGTCACATTTTACGGAGATTATGTTGTCTGATTTTCCCTCTGATGTCCTAAGACTGCTCTGCCTGAACTCTGTGATTCACAGATGTTCCTCAAAGCAACATGAAGGCTGCCTGCAGACCGAAGCTGCCGCTGGGTAGTTGTTGGGGAGAGCTATGCTAAATAAAAGGCTGCAGACAGACAAAGCAGTCGTAGGACATCAGAGGAAAAACCAGAGGACATTTTCTCAGTGAAATATGACCCAGTTTTACTAAAATTGCTGTTTTGCGTGAAGTTTTAAGGTACATTGTTAAGTTTGCCAAGTGACATATCGTTGCTTTAAGAATGTAAGGCGCATCAGTTGTTTCAACGGCCAGTCAGCTCGTAGTGACATCATGTGTCGCTAAGAAGCGCAGTGTAGAACAGCCAATAGTAACACACTTTCTGACATGACCCATGAATGGCCGAAAAGACCCTGTCATGGTCTCTCTTTTTAAAGCCTGAATACAGAGTGCAAGGAGAGGAGCAGAAGTGTATTGTGCTTTCAGATCACTTGAATCACAATATGCTAAAAGGTTATTATAGATTTTTTTGCCTGATGATACCAAGAATAAACTGCCCACTTCAGCTTTAACCAGTTTCTCTAAAAAGATTCAGAAAATGGTGCAAAATGCCTGTCTTGTTTTCCGGGAGCCCCGGTCATAAACTTTAAAATATATCATTAAAATGATATATCAGTAAAACCTCACACTGCAGAAGCAGTCACGAGTCCAGTACATGACAGCGAGCAGATAGCAGCAGATATGATGGTACAGATGCTGTAAAACCATAAACAATGCACACAGACCCGATAGTGTCACAGTTAAGTCTCTCACCTGATCAACTTGAATTCCCCTATTAATTAGCCGGATAATCAGACAGAACTGCCTTTTGTTTCATTTCATTTTATGACTATTCAGAGGTCTCATATCAGATAAACTATAAAAAAGTGCATGAGTGAGTGTGAGTGAGGATTGATCTATGTGAGTAAAGAGAAACGTGAGGCCGACTAGTGCAGGCTTCCAGCTGTGCTTATTGGTTAGTAACAATAATGCCTTAAATCCTCAACAGGTGGCAGAGTTATTAAAGCTGCTCGAAGTGCGAAGAGGCCAGGAGGGAGATGATGAGTTTATTGAATGCAACAACATGACCATAATAAATCTGGTGCTGAAATTACTTGGTCCGACCCATGAGAGAACCCTCACAATCATCATGCTCCTCATACAGGTAAAACAAAGCACCTGCTGTATCCAAACAAGCTGGAATAATGTAGGAAGTAAATTAATGTTTCAGTGGATGCTCATATCTGTGTCTCCCACAGGTGATTGGCAGCGCAGTGGCTTTTGGGATCCGTTATCATCTGGTGCGTCTCTTCTACGACGTCTAGACAGCTCTCCAGGAAGGAAGAGAGAAAGACTGAGAAAAAAGCATATTGTCTTTGGAACTACTTTATAGGCTCATGATTCATCTGCCTTTTTAATAGAGTCCATTACCTCACATTTGCATTCTGCCTCTGAGTGTACATGCAGTAAAGACTCAGTACAAGGTTTAAAGCTATATTTCACTTTGTATAATGGTTATTAAAAATGGCTTAGGATCTGACATCCACGGCGGTAGTGTTGGTTATTCTCCTGGTTTCAGTAATTACAAACAGGAAGAAGTGACGGGGTCCCAATTATCTTGTGTGCCGACCCTGAAAGTATATTTTTGTACTTGTTTTTTTTTTTTAAAGGACAGTAAAGTAAGTGGGGACTTTGGTTCTTCAGAGCAGAGAACATCAACGGCTCACTGCTACTACACTGATATCATTTCTAAACTGATGTATTGATGAAAAGTGCCCTAAAAATATAAAACATTTACACAGTTCTCTGTCTGAAATCTGCTGTTGAGGCAAAAATGTACCGACTCATACTTCATACACACTCAAAATTCATGTAAGAAGAGTGGGGAAGTCAATTTCTTTTTTTAAATTGTTTTTGTGTTTATTTGACCTCTGAACAAATAGAATGGTAATTGTGATGAAAGGCAGCGAAAACATGAAGTTATAATCAGTCTGAAGACTATCACGGGTAATTAGAGGGGATATTAGAAGAGATTAAGTGACTTCATATTGTCTTGATTCTTGTGAAAGTTAATTAAGGTGTTTGAAGGGTGAAGGGATGTGAGCTGATTGTTCATACCTTTCTAGGTATTATTGGATTCATGGCTGTATTTTTATGACTGATTAGCATTTTTCCCCGAAGGGTTTAGCAGACGTGGCAATGTGAACTCAACTGGCACTGGATTATTTTGTTTAGTAATGCAACTTGGAATTATAAACTGTTTACTGTTAAGATTGAAGGTACACATTAAG
>JAQFJA010000006.1:10252793-10263935 GCA_029874485.1 Naso brachycentron
TCCAATTAGCAAAGGAATAAGTTTTAATCCATGAAAACCATGAAGTCTCTTATCTTGGGGGAACCTCTTGCATATACTCGACGCTAGCTTCAGGAGGACTTTCTAAATGTTTTCAATGTTATTGTGTAGTTGATAGCACTATTATGAAAAAGCTACTTGTCATTCCATATGAGTCTCTGAGGACTGCTTTGTGTATCACTGTGACTGCTGTGTGTGCTTAGAGATGTAGACTTATCAGTAGGTAGCCAATCCAGTTTGTTCTGTAGTGATGTCGTAGCGTTTAATGCCATTTTTCCCTTCTACACGCAGAGAAAGAGAGAGCGTGGCGCGGCCAGGAAAAAAAAAAAAAGACGTTTTATCCGAGTCGCTTCACACAGCATTTTGTTGAGCACTGTGCAATACTTGTATGTTCATCCCATGGTGTTAACGTGGGTGGCGATGCCTGAGAAAAAAAAAAGATTCTAACTCTAGAGGTTGATGCCAATCCAGAGAGATGAGACATGTTTCTCCTTTCCAGTGAATTGGTTAGGACACAGCACACGTAGATTCAGCTCACAGGCTGGAGCTTGACACCTCTGTTAATGGTTCCCTCCCTTTTCGCAGGTTTGTTTTCTCTTCTTGCACACAGTTCCAGCATCAGAAGTTTCAGGGAGTATTCGTTAAATACCAAACGAGATTCTACGTTTAAATATCCCCTTAAAATACCATGTATATATTTACATAACCGTGTCAAAAATGTATATCTAGAATGAATATAAAGTGACATGAATATGATTATTCAGCCGCAAATATCATTTTATCTATCTATCATCCATATACTATATCTCATCAGCATTGTGTCATTTTCATTATGGATTTTTTTTATTTGTTAACGGCTCTGTTCATTCAAAAACCCCTTTTATATTTGAGATGAAATCTCTGAATGTACAGTATGGACTGTGTTGGTGTAGATTACTTTAACCGTGAGATTAGATGTACTTTGCACTTTTTGTTGTATAAAAAACAGTAATTTTGTTTATATTTTTTCAACTATTATGAATTTATTTCAGAACCCTTTGGAGTAAAATCTCCTGTCTGATAGCATTCCAAAATCACTGACTATACTTAAATACAGCTGCATTCCTGATCCCTCTTTAACTGTGGGATTATTTTATTTGACATGTTCACATATGTAGATTCATGAATTCCGGTACAGCTTCAGATTTAAATGAGAAAAAAATGGATTTAAGTACAAGGTAAAGGCTGTAAAAGTGGCCTGAGCAATTCAATATTAATGCAAAAAGGTTGTACTAACGGAATAATCGGATCAAAGCTGAAAGAAAATCAAACAGAATTCTGACAGATGTAACACAAACGTGTAGAAACCTATCAGGGAATTCAGTAATGGGCGGCATTGCAGTACCCATTGGATTGTGAGGTGTGTGGAAACACCACAAAGCAAAAAGCCATTACCTGCATCGCAGCGCAATGCTCCTCTTATTGCGATTTCCTACCAAAGCATGCATGCATAATCAAACCTGAAATTCTCCTCTTGTCAAAAAAAAACGCCTAATCAAGCTCTGTGTGTGACAAGAAACTTCGAATTCTCTGACGAAAAGCCACACTGACCTTTCAAAAACAAAGCTGTGTAAAGTATTAGAATCTGATGCTGTAGAAAGATCCTAGTTGCCTTTGTGTATATCAACTGCCTGCTTGAGTATTTTGTGTGTGGAAATTTTCTCTGTAATCTTGTAGAACTGTTTGGGGTGTTTTTTCCTGCCATATCGCTCGCGGTGACGGCGAGCCGCTGACAGTTATATTTGCTGTGTATACCTTCATTTTTGACGAGGTGTTTTACAGTTTCGTTTCACTTTGTGTAGTGATTCACTCTGTGGAGTTTTCTGACTGTTGTTATATAACTTCATATACACAAATGATCAATAAAAATGTTTTATTTCCTGTTGATACAGAAGCTTATCATGTCATATGTTCATTCATGATGCAGTCGTTTCAGCAGCAGAAGATGCCTCCAATAAATGTTTGTTACTTTTACTGCAGTATTTGTAAATACTGATGCAGAACTGAAGTATGACTCACTGCTCCTGTACAACTCCTGTCCCATGAAAAAGAAAAGTGTGTGCATGCATGGCTGGCGTTACAACTTCCAGTTTTACTTATTGATAATTGCATTGAATTGGCTTTGAATCATCCAGACCAGCCTGTTCACAAGGTCACTACTGCCACCTAAAGGACGCGGAGGAGCATAACACTGTGTGTCCTGTGAGCAAAATGATGGAAAAAAACAGATCATGTTTTTCATTTTCCTCCTGGGCACGGATCAATTTCTATCAGTGAATATTTGCCGATGTCTACCACAGACAGAAAACTGGGACAAGTGTTTGTCCTCCCACCAAATGCATGATGTCACACTGATGCGAGGCTTAGCTGAGAGTCGATTTAATGATGAGAGCACCCTGTGGTTGTAGATTTATAGATTTCAAGCTGCTGCTTCTAAAGAGAACCTCATTTGGGCGTTAAAGGCCAAACACATCATGAGTGGAGAACGTCCTGTGAGTATGTACAGGCAGTGACACATTTATACATTCACAAGCTCAAGCCCCTTCATCCAGGTTCCTTTTATTTACACTTTAAAGAGCAACAGATGACATTTTTACATGTATTTGTTAGCATGTCCCAGCTTTTCTTTCAAGCTAAAGGTTTGCTTTGAGCTGAGTAAAGTATCCAAATCCCCCTCATCAAATGGAAATATTCTGATGAATATTCTGCAGCAATTAGCTTAACAAAGTTTTCATCTCCAAAAAGGAGTTACAGTTAATCAAGTTTTGTGGGTCAAACGCTCTTTTGTGTTGGCCAAACACTTCCTTATTAACCCAGCGGCCAATGCCAAGCTGCTTCGCCTGTGAGAAACCTTGCAGTCCATCCGAGATCCTGAGCTAACATGGGTGGGAGTGAGGAGTGTGAATGTGTGTGTGCTGCTGACACACACCTACAGTTTAGATTAGATAAACTTTATTGTCCACCTCAGTGGAAATTTTGCTTTGGCTTCTCCCAAGTACAACAAAATTACATCACTACACACAGCAGCACAACTCATAAAAACATAAGATACATAACATAGCATACCGTTAGTAAGGGATAGTGCAAATCCAGCCGGATACAAGTGTTCCTGGCTGCAGTCATTATGAGTCATCGTGTGTTCAGTGCCTGTATGGTATGGGGAATTGTTACAACCCTGCTTGCAGGGAGAAGGGAAGCAACACAAAACCCAGGTGATAAAAAGGGTAAAGTAGTTTATTGCAACTTAAAATAAAGGATGGCGGTTAATAACTCAAACAAAACAAAACCAAACCAAGGAAGAGGGCCGGTAGGTGCTGTTTAAATCAAAAACTAAATATAACAAAAAGAGGGCTCTTATAGAGCTGCTAATTCCCTATCTAAACCAAAATTTTTAAAAAAAGAAAACAAATTCTAACTACCTAGATAAGCTGAAAACCGAAACAACAAAAGAAACAGCACCAATGCACCTAGTGTCTCTAATACAGGTTGAAGTGTCTAAATGTGAGGGAGCACAATCAGTTAAATGTTCAATATTAAGGCCTGGCCACACTTCCAGGTTTCTTCTGGTGAGCAAATCTTACAAAATGGAAACACATTCCACTGAGCAAAACTACACTCTGCTTTCTAACAAATCTGCAAAGGTCTCCGACAAAGAGGCGAGCTGCCACCAACAGTCAGCCGCCCGACTGACAGGCTGGCAGGGCTTTTATAGAAGTGGACTAAATTGGGCAGCTGGGATTGGCCCACTGCACAGGTGCTGCACCAATCAGGAAACAGGTGAGCTGTGACTGGGTGGTCAGGAGCACTGGAGGCCGCACCAATCGAGACAAGGGAGGTGGAGCAACTGGATCCTGGGGCTGTGCAGGCAGCTTCGCAGAGAAAGGAGACATTACCAGGATATCACACACACAGTAAAAGTGGGAAGAGCAGCGGCCGTAACATCGTGACACATAAAGAAATACACAATGCTGAAATGATCAGTGCTCTCTGTCTTTACGGCCCAACTGGTCATCATGGGCACCGCACAGAGGTGGTGCTCTGGAGCTCTTCATGGTGCTTCAACATTAGACGATATCTGTATGACTGAATATGCATTATGTGTAATATGCAATATGCATGCATTGTGGGAAAAAACATCATCCATCAGTATCACAGTCAGATATTGTTTTTCTCTACAAATTGACTTTTTGTTACAGCGAACACTTCATACAGTCGGAATGGAACTGAAACGGGTTCATTTCTCTTTGTTTTTATTTGTGACCAGCAGATTTGTCACTCCACAAAAATTCCCCACTATTTGGCGGCCACAGTGTTTTTCCCTACGAGGCTGGAATTTGACATGGAGGTCAAGTGTGTGTGTGTGTGTGTGTGTGTGTGTGTGTGTGTGTGTGTGTGTGTGTGTGTGTGTGTGTGTGCGTAAGTGGTGGTGTGTGTTTGTGTTCATGCCAATGAGCTAAAAAGGGCAGGGCAATGGGAGTGACCCATTGCAAAAAGGCGCACTTGCACAAGATTTAGTGCAAAGGTTAGTCACTAATGATAATAATAAGAATAATATTTGTAGCACACTTTACATTTTTTAACAAACCTCAAAGTGCTACAAAATATAAAAACAGGAGCAAAAGGCCTAACCAAGGCAGCACAACAACAACAACAACAACAACAACAACAACAACAAAAAACTTAAAAACAAAAACAAGCTTCAGACTTGAAAGAGCAAAGCAATAAGGCAGATAACAGTATGCTGTATAGGTCAACATCCCAGGCAGTCCGTTCTGTCCGGGGTGAGCTTTTTTAAAGAGAAATGTTTTTAGATGTCAGCCAAAGGACAGCTGAGGTGTGTGTTTGTGTTCATGCCAGTTGGCTGAAAGGGGGTGCGACAGTGGGAGTGGCCTGTAACAAGAAGATGTGTAGCTTCTAAACTGATTTATGTAACATGCCCAAACTTCGTAGAAACACACACACACACTTTCATCAACCACTTTCTAAACCATTTTTTAATGTTTCTGGATTTCTGCCTGCAGGTCTGAGCAGCCTATGCCCGTACAAAAATGACATTGAGAAGTGATAGAGGGGCATCATTAATCATATATTAACCATTCCACTCAAGTGAGAATTTAGTCCAATCACTTCCCCCATCCACACACACTGCCTGTTAGGTTTCTGCACAGCTGTACCCATAAACAGTAGGAAACATTAGAAAGCCTCAACTCTCTAGATCCTGTTATCCCTGTACTCAACTCACATGACATAATCTTTAAGATAAATGTTTGTGTTGTCACAGCAGCACTATCAGGTTTTGATATAAAGTTTTTCAACCAGATTTGTTTGCTTTATTTTCTGACCATTTGACTTTGTTGTCCAAGTGAGTGAGGCTATCCGATTGGTAACGAACATTTAATCTCCTCACTGATTTGTCCTTTTCTTGTTGGTACAGTGAGCCATTACAAATGTCCGCTCTGTGACATGACTTGTCCATCGCCCTCTGCCCTGCGCAACCATATTAAGTTCCGCCACAGTAACGAGAAGCCTTACAGCTGTGAATACTGCGAATACAGGTATCGCAACCTTCGAAGCTGCAGCAAAGCACAAACAAGATTAATCTGCTAAAGATACACTTGCATTATTGTTTTCCTAATACTCCCGCACTTGGTTTTGTTTTTGAAGGTGTAAAAATATGGTTGACTTGCGTAGACACCTTGATAGCCACAACAGTGAGCCGGCATTCCACTGCGACGTCCCCGGCTGCAGTTTTACCTCCCGAACACTCATCACCATGAAGATTCACCACAAAAGGCAGCACGAGGTGAAAGAGGGAATCCGTAAATTATTGTGTCTTTGCACTTAGATGAGGAGTTTTGATGTTATTTATGGTTTTTCTAATGCTTTCTTTTTCTTAATCAGGGTAATTATGTACCTCGCTATAAGTGCCATGTGTGTGAGCAGTGCTTCACCAGAGGCAACAGCCTAACTGTCCATCTGCACAAAAAGCACCAATTTAAATGGCGCTCTGGACACCCGAGGTTCAAGTAAGTCTGCACTGAGCAGTCAATCGATCCAGCGGTGCTGATTCTAATTCATGTGTGGTGTTAGTGCTGACTGTCTCTTAATGACTTAGGTACAAGGAGCACGAGGACGGTTTCTTACGCCTGCAGCTGATTCGCTACGAGAGCGTGGAGCTGACGGAGCAGCTCATGAGGGAAAGACAAAACAGGCAAGAGGATGAGGACGGTGGTCAGGAGCTGGGTGAGGAATCAGCGGGTGCCGCCCCTTCAGAGCTACAGGTGGAACTGAGAGGAGTGCTGCTGGAGGAGCAGAGGACTGAGGAGCCAGCGGTCAGCGGTGAGGAGGGCAGTCAGGAGGAGAGCATGTTGTACGTTCTCACCGGAGACTTGTCACAAACAGCGGAGGACTCTGTCATGCAGCAACTCCAGGATCCTTCTCAGCAGCAAGGGATGCAGCTCGTTTGACTGCCACAACAGTCCTGCCGAGTGCCTACATAACCCACAGCATACATGACAGGACGCTCTGTAATCAGCTGTGCTGATTCACAGATACATGGACAAACATGAAGAACCAAATGCACTTTCAAGAAGTTAATAAATCTGACAGAAGGAATGCTACTTCACAATGAGCCACATTGAGCCTATATTAGGTAACGAAGCTATTTTATGTTTTTTTCCACACATGTTGAGCTTAAGGACAACGTGTTCACCCGTGTTTTCAGATTATCTTCAGTTTAATCACTGTATCTCGTACTGTAACATTTTCAGATTGTGGGGTGGGTGCTAATGCTGCAATGCCTAGTGGTGATTACTCTCTTTAAGGTGGGAAACATGTCCCAAGTTCAGAAGTGCATCATCCACACCTTTGAAGAATAAGGACTTGAAATATGGAAATGTTGTGTTAGTGTTAACATTTTTTTTTTTTATGTATGGAAAATGGTAAAGAGGGGCCTACCTCATTGGCTCAAACTGTGTATTTTTGAAGCTTGATTAAACTTAAAATGTTTGCAAAAAGTCTATTTGAAGCATTTTTTACTGCACAAATTCAGCTTTTAGCAAGTCATTATGAGAGGAATACAGCATCTGATTTTTGCATCAGCACCATCTACTGCCTGTCCCTCCATTATGGCGCCACCTGCTGACTGTAACTGCTCCACTGCAGCGTTTTAATAATCAAGCTTTTCTAGAACAGAAATGTTTTATTCAAGGTCGATTGATTAAGCTCAAAACAGATATTAGGTGACTTAAGTGTTGGTCTCCCCATTGTTTAAGCTAATCAGTTTATTGAGACATTAGGTAAGAGCATCATTTGAAGCGTGCATACATGATATATTTTGATTCCGCCACACAACTGTACATATACGCCATATCATTGCTCTCATAGCCAATACTTAGATGACAGAATTACAACTGGTGTCCCTGCACCTCACAATAAATATGTGATCTTCTCATCCGTTTTTTCTTTTTTGCTTCGATCTTATAAAAAGCTCTGGTGATCATGTGACTTAGATCTTGTCCAACCTTTGCCAAAGCAGCGTGTCCAGTCACAGCATGACATGCAGCACGTAGTGGCGTAAGCTGTGTGTAGAAGATTAGGCAGCACACAGAGCTTAGTCTAAGTGTTTATTACAGCACACTGTCACTCCACTCTGCAGTCAGTGGCCTCCGCTGGGACAGCAGAAAATATTAGGATGTAGAGAATGTTGCAGGATAGCTCTATTACTTAGACTCAGTCTCCAGATCCATCTGCAGTTTTTCACAGACACTGATTGCATCAGAAGATGGACACAAGAAGGTTATGTCTGCTCCTGCTGCTGCTGCTGCAGCTTTTCGGGTCCTTCCAAAGAGCTGTTTCTCAGTTTCCTAGCTGGATTGAGGAGGTGGAAGGTAGTGGTAAGACCTCTCTATGATGCCACGTTCTCAGCTCTGTCACGGTCAAGTCATGGGAAGAGTTCCCATTAATCCCATTGCAACAACATCTTTCTCAATTTTGGCTTTGAAGCTGAGAATATTTCCAGCTTGTTTTTAATTATTTTATGGATGTTTTTGATTTATCCACTTTTGGTTTAAGACAAATCTAACAGCAATGTTTCAATCTAGTTGAGACAGAATGGGTTCCGGAGCCAAATTTCGTAGACGACATCTACTGGTCCGGCTCAGCACCCCTTTGTGCAGGAGGCTGTAAGGCGCAGCACCAGGAGCTGAGGAGAGACCGCTGTGGAGACTCGAGCTGCTGCTGGCTTGGCTACAAGTCCCTGTGCAGAGGTAAGACCACCGCAACCATGACATCAGCTGTAACTACACAGAAAAGCTAAAGTTACTTTCTTTGCTCAGTTTTATGAGGAGCTTCATTTCATGTTTCCCCTTTGCATTTCCATTGCTTTGCATGGCAGTGAACTGTGGGAGGCCGGATGTGGACTACAATGGAGTAGTGTATGGTAACGACTGGTGGGTGGGCTCTGTGGTAAGGTACACCTGTCGCTCTGGCTTCATGCTCGTGGGAAACCCCACCAGAACTTGCCAGCCTAACGGCCTCTGGACCCCGAAACCCATGTGCCTGCGTGAGTGACCACAATGACGCAAAGCTTCTGTGATCCTTTATGAACCTTTTCAGCTCATCACATGATTTCTCTCCTCCTGTCTTCTAGGAATGTGTCGTCGGGGACAGATTGAAATCAGTGAGAGGGAACTCAACGGGACATGCAACTCCACTTGTGCGTATAAAAGCTATTTCGGCCCACCCAAACAAGGATGCACTCAAATAGACAACTGCAGGAAGAAAGAGACTGGCTGGAAGCGCTTCTTTGCACAGTGTGTCCCTTGCATCTGTGATTGTGCTTTATCATGTAGTCAGTCCGTTTCCCGCCGCACTGTCAAGCATAAATGAAGAACTTACTGAACTGATGTAATGTGAGCATTTTGCAGTGCTATCTCAGCGCAAATACTCCGAATGTGGTTATTTAAATATTGCTTTAAACGTGAATTTGGAGTTTTTTTTTCAGCATCTGCTGTCTAAACTATATGAAACACTGTGTCAGCTGTGCATTGAGACATCAGATAAAGAAGAAAACAGGCAGCTTGTGCACCAAGGAGCCACTTTTTTTTTTCTTCATTGAATTGTAGGGACAAATCAGTGGACGAAAATCTGGTTGTTTGAAAACACTAATTTAATCTCTCTGGTCCACTGAGGACAACGTCCCTCTGGTTTCTACATTGTATGAGAGGAAGGTTTCAGTGCTTGTGGTTAAAATCCCTCTGAAGCAGCAGGAAATTAAAAGCAAAGCAGAAATTCAGTCATTCTGTGTGGTGGGGCGACAGGGTCAGAGAGGAAAAGTGAGAAGAATTGTATTCACTTTGAAGATTCTGAGAGCCTGTTTCAGACTTGGGCCAAATAATTTTTTCAAATACTTAAAATAAAAAGTTGAACCTGAATTGACAGGTGGTTGGTTGAGCTCCGTTTTAAATGTTAAGCTCATTCTGGGAAGGAAAATGATTGTTTGCTGCAGCTCCAACAGCATCCTCAAATGAACGTGGTGCTACGATTCTCTGTCAACATGCTTTTAAGACATGCTGACATGAAAGGAAGGAGTAAAGACAAAGATGAGGAAAGAGGGAAGCGAAACAGAGATTAGCGTCTCTGCCTCGGTGCTGCTCCTCTGGGTCCATCTGTCCTGGAAGGAGATGAAACCTTGATCTTGTTACAAAGGGAGGAGCTTTGGGCAGGAAGCTCAGGGGTCACAGTTAACACGAAGAGTGTCATCGACCTTATCAGCAAATTGGTTTTACAGGTAGCAGACTGCCTGCTTTGTAATTTTTAAAGAAATTTATTGTGGAAAATAGCACAAAATATTTATTTTTCTTATAAGACCAAATCTTTATTTTTATATAGCTAGATTGTATAAATGTCAATATGATGCCCGGCACATTTAAAAGGAAGAAAAAGAAAAAGATGCAGCAGATTTAAAGTCAAAGTATCCACACTGTAAACTTCATAGCAAACATCCAGTTTACTTATTTTGCTTCACTTACAGAGTTGTCATTAAAACTTGTTTAAATCCAGCACCTTCTAGACCTGTCATTCACTCTATCTGCAGTAAACATTTGCAGTCACATCACTTCCTGACCTGAACATTTCTTCTTACGTTGTGTGTTCTTCAAAATATTTATTGTATTAACTCCTGATACTCATATATTTTTAAAGTCAAGTGATAATCCTAACATAAAGATATCACAAAAAGACGTCACTGGCCAAATATTCACAAAATCTAAATAACTGCTACATGTATTTTTCAACTAGTGCCACTTATTTGCTCATATGTTTGATATTTTCTTGTAAGCCAGTTGGGTGAAGTTTGTAAAATTTGATGCCCTTTAATAAACATTTCCTCCTGAAAGCCACTAGATGTTGCTGTTTTGACACATCATCTCACAACTGTTAGAGCTTGCTCATCCAGCGACAGCTATAAATGCAAAAATGCAACATGAAGTTTGATTCTCTGCCTCAACTTATCTGGCAGAATTGCTGTTTAACACTTGAGCTCGTTCATCACTGTCGCGGCCACCTGCTGAACCTGAGGAGGATGCGTTCATCTGCTCTGGGTTTGTAGCAGCCGACTCCTGCAAGAAGAGATAAGTTTGGATCAGAAACTCTGACATATTATTAAATCAGGAACATATTAATAAATCCACTGTTAATCTAAAAAAGTAACTAAATATAATTATGTGAGCTCGTTTGAGGGATAAACGTAAAGCCAATATATTTAAGACAGAGAATGACTAAAATAATCAGAACTATAATGTTTTAAAATAATCACACTAGAGCAGGGGTTCCCAAGCTTTTCAGCCCGGGACCCCTAAAATAAAGGTGCCAGAGACTGGGGACCCCCATCAACCCTGGAAGTGGTGCATAATGTTGTGCACAGCTGCACACACACAGGTCTAGCAAACATGGGCATCAATTCTAGCCTAGAAATCTAGATGCACCCTGGCGGCAGCAAATAGATTTGCTCAGCCAGTATACATTTTAATGTTATAGTATGGCTTGCCAGGCTACATCAATACAACACAAAAGAACAACAGCCTA